>JAODKN010000016.1:14584354-14610299 GCA_026774425.1 Petrocephalus zakoni | reverse complement strand
GACGGGCCCCTGTGTCATATGGACGGGCCCCTGTGTCATGCGGATGGGCTGCTGTACTGCGGGACGGGCCCCTGTGTCATACGGACGGGCCCCTGTGTCATGCGGATGGGCTGCTGTACTGCGGGATGGGCCCCTGTGTCATCCGGATGGGCTACTGTACTGCGGGATGGGCCTCTGTGTCATACAGATGGGCTGCTGTACTGCGGGACGGGCCCCTGTGTCATATGGACGGGCCCCTGTGTCATGCGGATGGGCTGCTGTACTGCGGGACGGGCCCCTGTGTTATGCAGATGGGCCGCTGTACTGCGGGACGGGTCCCTGTGTCATGCGGATGGGCTGCTGTACTGCGGGACGGGTCCCTGTGTCATACGGATGGACTGCGGGATGGGCCTCTGTGTCATGCGGATGGGCTGCTGTACTGCGGGATGGGCCTCTGTGTCATGCGGATGGGCTGCTGTACTGCGGGGCGGGCCCCTGTGTCATACGGATGGGCTGCTGTACTGCGGGATGGGCCCCTGTGTTATGCAGATGGGCCGCTGTACTGCGGGACAGGCCCCTGTGTCATACAGACGGGCCGCTGTACTGCGGGACGGGCCCCTGTGTCATACGGACGGGCCCCTGTGTTATGCGGATGGGCTGCTGTACTGCGGGATGGGTCCCTGTGTCATACTGATGGGCTGCTGTACTGCGGGACAGGCCCCTGTGTCATGCGGAGGGGGCCCTATGTTATGCAGATGGGCCGCTGTACTGCAGGATGGGTCCCTGTGTCATCCGGATGGGCTGCTGCTTCTCGGCGGAAAACATGCAATTAACCCTGCACTGGCCGCGGGCAGTGGAGCACACAGGGGGTCGCTCTCTGGAGGAAAGCCTGGCACTGCAGCTGTCTCGCCTCAATCCCGTATGCAATTATGGAGCCGACCTCATCTACTCATTTAGGATTATTGCCTGCAAAATGATGAACCTTTTTCTGCCATTCTGAGAAGATGCAGCAGAAAGTGCATAATGGAACCAACACTGTACGTATTGGCTCTTTCTTAATATTGTGCTCAGACTGTGTGTGGGGTGTTGGTTTGTTTTCCCGTGAAGTGGCGCGAATGCGGACCTCACTTCACTGCAGGAGAGCTCCCCCCAGAGGACATGTGGTGCAACAGCACCAGCCCCAGATGCTGTGATCCACCTCAGGGCAGTTCCAGGCTCTTCTCCAAATCGGAGAGCTTTGTTGTTAGCTCAAAATGCTGGATGTTAGCTTAGGCGTGTCCCACCTCTGCGTCACGGCAGACGTCCTTTGTTACGTGTTTGGCCAAAGCAGAGTTTTGACAACAAAAAGTGTACATGGCGAGCAGTTTGATCTTTGTTGTGACACATTCTCAGAAATATAAGTGAAACTGCCGATTCAAAAGCTTTGTTTGCTGTGAAGAGCAGGGTACGCGTTTGTTCTCCGGGAGCTGGGAGGGACAGAGATGAGACAGTGACATTAAAAAGAAATATGACTGTCTGGATGGTCTCATTAGCATAGACGGATGCTAGGGGTATCTGCCTGCATGCTGGGGTGTGGGTTTGAGATTTGCGGTCATACCGTGTGCAGTGTGTTACGGCTCAGGTGGAATGAGAGAGGCACTCCTCACCCCCACACCCCAGGAACACGCCCCACGTGCAAGGTGCACACGATCACACGTGAAAAACACACACACAATAACAGCTTTGAGAAAGTGTCCCCACCCCACTGCACACACAATGGGATGGGGGCAGGGGGTCGGAGGAAAGGGGCTGTCATTGGCCTGTGGGGGGGCAGGCATATGCGTGTTTAAGTGTGGGGGAGGGCCTCATTAAAGGCTCAGAGGACCTTGATTCCATAATGAAACCCGGGGGATGGCAGCCTTCTCCAGGAGCATGGAATTTCTCCCCCCCCCGGCCTACTTCCTGGTGATGTCACCTCTGGCAACGCCCTTTCTGGTTGCTAAGCGACACAGCACTGCGGTGACTGGGAGGAGACAGTGCCAAACAAAAGGCAGCTCGATTGAGCTGGTCATGCCCCCCTGCAGTGGCCTGGGGTCACTTCCCCCCTGACAGCGTGAGCTTTCAGGTCTGAGGGAAACGCGTTTGTTACCGGCGTCATGAGAGCACCCCAACACACAAATCACCAGCCACAGTTCTCCGTCTGGCCTGGGTAAGAGACACTTATGAACATGTTTTGGCTGCCGTTCTGGGGTCCAGTTTAGTGAAATTGCAGCACGTTTTGAAAATTCCATATTTAATTCAAAATCCAAATTCTCTGAGAATATTCAGCTCTATCCTGAATAGCAGGGTGTTTGGGGCATTTAAACAGGCTGCTCGAATCAATCATTAATGTTCTCTTAAGCAGAATTACAGAAATGAAAGTAAATATGTGGCTGGGAAATACGAGCGCATTAGAATTTGGGGATTTTTAAATAGAAGTGTGACTGCCATCTCCCTGCTAAGCATGAGTGAGCAATGGCTCCCTCTAGAGGAGAATCTGCACAATCTGCACACTCTTTTGGAAGCGGCCGGCCGGCCGGCGGGTCGGTGCGTTGGCTGTGGCCGTCACGCTTCCATGGCTCCGTGTGAGGCTCCCCGGCGGGTGTGAGGCTGCGTCGTGAGGAATGGCGCGACAGATACGGGGGGGTGGGGTATGTCACGGCCCTTAGCAGCCAGCACTCGGCCGGCACAGGTGGCCGGCTGCCATGGAGCCGTCAGACCTGCGATGTTTCAGAGAAGGAGTGTGGGGGGGGCTCTGCTGCCTGGGTTGATGCTGAGCCTGGAAGTTTATCCTTTTACCTCAAAGCATGGAAAGTGCCAGTCGGCTCTCCCCAGAATCCATTGCCATGAACTAGCAGCTTGGCTAAGAAGGGGGCGGAGTGCCGATCGGGGACTCTGCACCGATTGGCTAGCATCAATGAGTGGCAGGTGGCCTGGAACTGGGGTTGTTTACTATGTGAAGCTCAGGCTGTCAGAGAGGAATACACCCATATGACATGCCTTTGTCTGCCCAGATGATACACCTCAAAGCTCCTGCTCTTCATCCAATTGCATCTTCATCCAATGAGGGCATTCGGCAGTGATGGCCAGCCTATCGGGGGGACAAGATTTGTTCCTTTAGCTTAAAAAAAACATGGGTCCTTCATTTCCGTGCCCTTAAGCTGTGTGACAATAAAAATGAGTAGTGAGTATGAGTATGGCTTCTTTACACAGCAGGCTGGTCTTACGCTACAGTCATAATCAATCTGCTCAATATATACATGTCCAGCCACATAAGTACACCCACTGAACAGCTTACATATGTAAATGCTGACTTATTTACTGTTGCTTTACTACTAATTGCACATCATCAATATTTATGATTACTGTTTAACGTTTAATATTTAATGTTTTGTTTCTTTATATTTGTGTCCAGGGGCGATTCTGAGATTTGGCCCTTAGGGAGGTTCCGCCCCCTGAATAAATACGCCCCAAACCCCCCCATGATTACATTTTCCTAGAGGAGGGGGGATCCCCAGAGTCTAGAACCGCCTATGCTTATGTTGCCCGGTTCAGTGACCAAGCATTTCACTGCACAGTATACGCAGTATAACTATGGATGTAACTAATGGAATAGCATACCAGTGTCTCCATGTGATGGTGGCACTGTCTCTGTCATGTGGCACAAAGGGTTCCACATGACACAGTCTAATGGGGGACTGAATTGAAACACGTCACCTTGGAAACCCAGTACATACTTTGGAAACAGAGGCCCAGGTCTCTTAGATTCTATCCAATAGAATTTGGGGGTGCTCCTCAGTGGGGGCTGCCCAAAGGATGGATGTGCAGCCTAAGGGGGTTGCCAGATGGTGCCCACTGCTTGATCCGGTAACCGGCGTCCTACTGCTCTTGGGTTCAGTGAAGGTCCTGACCCATGTGACCTGGGGGCCAGGTGCCTCTGCTGAGTGGGAGGTGTCATTTAGAGGTGTCTAAGAGCTGTGGGCAGTGAGGGTTAGGGTGGATGAGAAAGCATGGGTGTCAAAGCAGTCTGTGTGTGTGTTTGTGATGCTGTCAGCAGAGACCCAATTAGGGCAGTGTTTCCCAGTCTGGGCCCTGGGGACCCACAGACAGTCTAGAGGGAACCAATGCGAGGACTGTTTGTGGGTCCCCGAGGACCGGGCTGGGAAACACTGCTGTATGCTGCTCCATTCAGAATCTCCACCAAGATGGACTCCAGGTCCTGTGCTTGCTAACTTACATCTGAGATCTTTAGCTGTCCCTGGGCTGATTGCGATGTGGGTGAAATAGGCTCTGAAGAGCGTGCCTGATAACCACATAGATGACCTTAACGGGTGATATGAATACCCCCTTAATCGTGCTTCAGTAATGACAGTCCATCACCCATAATTGGTAGGTGTGGTGTCCCTATAAGTACTGTGGTGTACTTCTGACTACATGTGATAAGACGAGGGTGGTCAGAAGAGGACCGGAGAACCGGCCCGTTAACATGAGAGCGGAGAGAGAACCTGCATGAGAAACAGCATGAACCATGAGCTGTGTGTAAGATCTGTCTCTGTAGGTAACATTTGCTGAATTCAGTTTGAGATGTGTCTCTGTAGGTAACATTTGCTGAATTCAGTGTGTGAGATGTGGCTATGGCTCAGTAAATCACACTGTGTGTGGGTGTGTGGTTTTGTATATGTTAAATTGTGGGCACCAAATATCCTCACAATGTGATGAAAACCTTATCTTTTTACCTTGTGGGGACATTTTTGGTCCACAGAAAAAAGGAAACCATAAGGAAATTTTATAGACATCTTTGAGTGCAATCAAAAAAGTAAAAATACTAAAAAGTGTTGTATTTTGTTTGGTTACTTATGGGTTGGGACCTGGTAGGGGTTAATGATGTCATACTTGTATCTGTGTCCATGTATGTGAGTGTGTGTGCGTGTGAGAGAGTGTGTGTAAAGCCTTAGAGCTGCCCTACAAGCAGTATTAAGGATTGTGTGAGCAAATCCAGCCAGCGGGGTTTAATCCCCAAATCCAGGCTAAGACCGCAAGCCCAGATGGTGCCTCCATTTGCACAGATCCCTGTCACATGACCACTGCCTCAGCTTGGCCGTGAGCGCCGCGCGTTCCCGGAGTGGGCGGGGCGTTAGGGGTGCGCGCGGGCAGTGCGTGCGCGCCTCCACGTGAATGCGTGCTGCTTTCCCATAAAGCCGTGCGGTATCCACCTGCGGAGCTCGCCAGCCGTCAGTCGCTTGTTTACTACAGCAGACAGAAATCTCAGTTCCCGGGATTCATGCCTGATTGCTGCCCCACGTTCACATTCTGCTGATAGCTGAAAGAGGCCTGGGCAGTTTCCCGATGCTTCTGCGCCTATCGCTTGTCTGTCAGTCCTTCCATGGCTCTTCGGTGACACCTTTTGGCCACAAGTCTGCATGCCTTTGTTGTGCTGTTAAGAAAATTATTTTTGAATACTGCACTCAGTATTCGAGCTGTTTGTCACGGAGAACCGGAAGGGACATATGGAGGACAAAAAAGCGGTGGTAGAATGGACTTTTTTTTCAACCACCTAAAATGAACCTAAAATTAACTGCATCAAAAACTTTGGGGTAGTATGCAAACCCTGCAGACTGTCTACAAGGTAATAAAACCATTGCATATATGTACAAGCGTGGACTCAAATTGAAAATCTCACTCCAGCCAGCTGGCCAGAGTTGGCAACCCTGCAGAATTCAGCTATAGGAAAACCGTCATTCTGCTCGTCCAGCGTGTCTTCAAGTGTGACCCATACTAAATTCGGTATTTCAGTTTTGATTTTAGTTGGCTGAGATCGATTGTGCTGTTCCCTGTAAATTTGCGTCAAAACAGCGCACGGTCTGTGAGGAGCGAGTGATGGATGTTTTCAGCTGAGGAGCTCAGGAACGTACTCCTGGAAATGCGCCATTTTGTACCAGTGTTGAATCTTCAGTTCATGCTTTGGAGAGACAGCACAGGCTGCACTGCAGGTTGTTTATGCCCCTTTAGACAGAACCGGATGTTCCCAGCAGATGGCGGTGTGGCACAAGCGATGAGGCGCAACCTCTCTGAGTCTCTAAAGAGTCACGGTCAGTGGAAAAATATTATCCCTTTTATGAGAGGACACAATACAGGAGTGTTTAGAAAATGCATATACACGTGTTTTCTGACATTCCATATTGAGGAAATGCAATTTCCAGGCATTTAATAGTTCCTGAGTATTTATTGAGTCTGTCCTGTCAAGGGCACTGTGCTTGGACTCAAAAGCCGCTTCTGGTGAAGGACGTAATTCATCAGCAGCAGAATGAGCCCCTCACTGTGAAGCAGGGTCGTCAGCGCCAGGCTTTGTTAGAGCCGTGTGCACAGCAGCTGACTTCAAACAGAAAGCCAATGGGTTTGCCTGGGATCTCACAGAAAAGCACATATAACTGATTCTAATGCAGTGGGCAGGATTGCCAAACCTCCAGTAAAACTGCTGGCTGGGAGCTGTAGTGCTGTTCACAGACTGGGTAGCATTCGCACAATGTGAGAAGTGCTTTTATTGCCAGGAATTATAACGGGTCTTCCCCTATCGATCCCGTAGTGATGTGCCTGGCCTCTGTGCACACAAATTCACTCCCCTGGCGTGAGTGGATACATCCCAGATGTTCCATACAGAAGTGATCAGTATTCCTAGCTGTAGGATGTATAGTCAGAAAAAAGGTATAAATAACACTATTGTACCTCAGACATTAGTTGCAAAGGTTCTGCTCAGTTTGGACTAAGGTGGTACAATTCAGATCATGGGTTCACTAGTCAGTCAGTAATGTGGTTGATGTAGGTGTGACCACTGCTGAAGTGTGGCAGTAATGGAGTATTCAAGAAGAGGACCAAATATATGAATTAAGTTTGCAGTAAGATGATAGCGGGGCTCACATATGTAACTGCAACATATACTTCATTATCAGGTGAAAAAATTTTTGTTTTCCTGCTACTGGGAGTCTAGTTTCTCATTGTTTCTCCCAGCAGACAGCCCTGCAGTCTTATACCTTGAGGGTCATGCTTTTTCCAGGCTGTATCCCTCATTCCACACCACACTCATGTGAGCATCATGGCTGTAGCTGGATAAGCCGCATTGAAAAGGGCTTTATGGATGGTTTCAGTCAGCACAGTGTTGATGTGTGACCTTGTCCATGGTGCTGAAACATATCCTGCCGCACACAGGATATGTCACACATGGCCTGATTGGCTGCACGAGTGACTCCGCCTCTAAGGCAGCTTCTGTACCTCAGGGCAGGCGCTGGTTAAGGTGCTGAGGGGTTCTTCACAGGCCCTCTGTCTCTGCTGGCTGATGCTGGATTCCCCATCCAGTTAGTTAGAAGGCTGATGTGGCTCTGTGACATTGTTCTTATTTACTAAAAGCAGAAAGATTCATAACAACATGAGGCTTCAAAGCTTCACTTCTTCGAAATGTTATTGTGCAGCTGGTACCACGTGATACCCCGAAACCCTCGTCTCTTTTTTGGTGTCACCTGCCCGTATTGCACTAACAGCGTTTTTCGGTCGTTTCTGGGGCTCTTTGTGTCATTGTACTGTTCAAACAGCCGAAAGGCGGGCCGTGTGGATTCTGGGAAACGCGGTCTTGGTCTTGGTAGGATTTTCTCTGACTGGGGTGCTTGATGGGAGATCTCTGTATTTGCCGGGGTGGGGGAAGGGTGCTGCTGTTGTGAGTTTATCTGCCCTACTTTTTCTCAGCTCGTTACTGAAGTGGGCCACTAGCCAGATCCGGTTCCACAGCTGTATGGACACCTGATCCGTGAGTGTGTGTATATGTGTGTCCTGGCTCTGGGGAAGTACTATGCCTCCACCAATCCCCCCGCCCCCCTGGCCGAGGCTGGAATGTCTGCCAGTAGGTACAGCTGTGCCCTCCAGGCAGGATCACACACAAACCACCTCGCGCTGCCATATTTCTGCTGCATGGAGAGACTGCGTATATCAAACGACACGTCAGAACTGCGCCGAACAGCCTCGGGAGGAGAGATGGCGGAGGCGGGAGGCGTGCGGAAAGACGGTGCGTACCCTGCACCACGGATCCATAGTGGCGACGGTAGCGGGCGAGCGGCATGGACTGCGCCATCTCCCCCTGCACTGAGAAGAGCCTTCCCCTGTCTCTGGAGCCTGCCTGGTTCCTCCCTCGCTTCAGCGTCAGCCTGCTCCTCTCCTCAGCATCCCCGCCCCTAATTCGTGGGGGTGGCCGCATTTCTTGGCCGCCAGAAGCGTCACGGCTGAAGACTCGCACGCCTGAAGCTGCCGTCTGACCGCGGCTGGGGGGTGGACCCATTCGTCCCGGTTCCCTCCCTCCCTCTCTCTCTCCTCCCGCCACCGCCGCTCGCAGACGCACATCCCTCAGAAGCGGCACTAGCGGCAGTCTGTGAAGGCAACATCCGCTGCATAGCCCGGCAGAGCGCCGCTCGCTCGCAAACGGGCGACACCTGCAGCTCCCTCCCTTCCGCCGGGATCCCGTCACCCTCTCCCCTCGGTGGGGCTCCTGCCTGGTTTTAAAGCCGGATTCCTCCTGAGTCGGGAAGCGGGCGCACGGTGCGGCAGCCATGGCTCACGCGGCGGCGCAGCTGAAGAAGAACCGCGTGCTGGACAAGCAGCAGGACGAGGAGGCCAAGGCGGCGGAGGAGAAGGCTCGGCGGAGGCGGCGGTCCCGGGAGCGGGCGGAACGCAAGCGCAAGGTACGAGGAACCCCCCCCCCATCTCGCCTCCCCCCCTGCACCGCCATCCCCCCCACCTCCCGCTTCCCTAAGCACGCAGGGGGTCACTTGTCGCCATGTCAACGCCGCCAGCACCTCCGGCACTCCGACACCAACCATCAGCCATCCAGCCATTGCTCCCCCCCCACCACCCTGCCTCCAGCAGGGAACAGCCTGTCCCACAGCTCGACCCCCCCAAGGTCCCCCAGGCAGCATTTCCCACATGTCCCCTGAGCCCTTGGAGGGGGCTGTCGCCTACATTAGTGCCCCCCCCCAGCCCTATGACCCCTTCGTTATGTCCTTAACGTACTGAGCCCATTGCCTGATATCTGGGGACCTACTTATGGCCGTCCATGGGAACTCCTGTTTCAGAAGGTGAGGACCATCTGGAACAGCGTGTGACAGCCCGAGGACTCACCTCTGCATGGGGGAAGGGGCATTTACCTCAGGATGTTTCCAGGTGTGCCATACAAAATGGGACTCCCCCCTCTAATGAAGACACTGGCTCTGTTTCTGGGGTCTCTCCTGATCTGAAGCCTGTCACTGGGGTATATTCCCAAAATTGTAAGTCACCCCCCCCCCAGCGATCACCTTAAAACCGCTTTCACCGTCTGGAACATGAGATGATGCGTCTGACATGCACTGTCCAGGAGCTATATATCTAACCTCCCACTCTTGATGACGACGGTTCACTTTTTCACCGCTGTGGTGCACAGATGCTGCATGTACAGCTGCTGTTTGTGAGGCACAGAGGACGCCAATCTATGCTGAAATGTACGTGGAGACCGCTGCCACCCAGCAGTAAAGAACAGAACCGCAAAGCACCAATTGATACGCCTCACTTATTTTTGCTATTAAAGGCTGAAGGCAGCGCTTGAAGTGAGAAAATGCAGGTGTCAGTCCTCTTGTTATGTACTGTATGTGAGATTATAAAGGGCGCCGGCACGCAATAAACCCCGCCGGTACTCGGGAGAGGGAAACCGGGCACGGAGGAGTGCCGGCCCACTTCAAGCCCCGGGTGAAGGTTATATGTAAAACCTCGTCGGGCATCGCCAGGTTCACTATGCTTTACAGGTTGTTTCAACTGAAAAATGACAGCAATCGGCGCTGATTCCCCATTACTGCCTTGTGTCGGAGGGTTATTGTTATTGGGTTAGGGTCAGCATGGCGGCGGAGGGACCGTAATGCACCCTGTGATCCCCAGCACGTTTGCGGGTGATTACGCTCCTTTCCCCCCGGTACCGGGATCCGCAGCGGTTCGGAGGGGTGAGGCAACCCGGACGGTGTGCTCCGAGAGGGGGCCGCCGGCTCCGTGGGCTGGTGGTGCGGAAAGGCGAACCGGCAGCGATCAGAATGATAAGCAGGTCCATCACTGAGGTTAAAGAAACTATAGAAATGCGCGTTTCGGGTTTCGTTACGCAAGCCTGCCGACGGAGCTCCGGGGCGCGGCGGCTTGGGACGGCATCGGCGCTGCTTCGGAAATCACCTGTTGTGCTGCTTCGTGCCGCCCATCTTTCTTTGGCGTCGCTACAAGGGGAGTGTAGCTGCGCCGCGGACGACGGGGGGTAAAGGGCGGGAAGCCCGCCGCGGAACGCCGCAGCCCGCCAGAGGACAGGGGGTAAAGGGCGGGAAGCCCGCCGCGGAACGCCGCAGCCCGCCAGAGGACAGGGGGTAAAGGGCGGGAAGCCCGCCGCGGAACGCCGCAGCTCGCCTTCCGGCCCCCGCCTGTGGCACTCGCTAAATTGTCTTAATCATGTTCTCAGGCATATTATTATTATTATTATTATTATTATTATTTTGCTGTTTTGGCCGTATCCTTGCCCACCTGACTGTACTGCAGTGCCGGTCTTACCCTCCCGGAGTCCCAAGCACATGCGGTCAGGAAGCCTGAGCCAGTGACGCGCCCGATCGCGGCGGCCGGATCCGGCCATCCGGGCTCTCAGATACCGGCGCCGTCCTGTGTCTGCACGGCCGAGAGGTGTCGCTGTGCATAATAAGAGTGTGAGGGGTGGGCTTCTGGAAATAACCACTCTTACCTGCTGACTTCAAAGGAAGTCGGCAGAGTGAATGTGCTTGCCTGGGTGGGCATTGCCGCTGTTGCCCCTCCCTTTAGCTCCTCATTTGGGGGGGTATAATCCAAGGGCAGCTTGACGAAGGCTCCGTCCCCCCTCTGATCCCTCCATGAGCGTCAGAGCATCCAGTCCATCTGTCTGTCGAGGCCGAGCGCCGACAGCAAGGAAAACAACCTGTGGTTCTGCTGGCTGGGTGCGTCCGCGTCACCCCATCCCCCCGGTCAGCGGCTTTTGCTGGCTGTCACCCATGGTGTCCCAGGCCGAGGCTCGGCGCCTGAGCTGGCCAGATTTCCAAATGACCTCTGTAATGTACTGTTTTACATCAGGTGGCCAGGCTTTGAGTACAGCAAGCTGTGCAGCCTGTCTTAATAACAGCTTTGGCTGAGCTAATGAATGATTAAGAGTGTGTGGTTCCCCCCCACCCCCCGCTCTGTCTCAGACAGGGCAGCAAAGAGCCATCTTCTCCACGTCAGTTACCACATCTCTTCTCGTTGGCTGAAGCCCAGCGTATTGACATCTGCATTTATCTTTCACTTTTACTTTGCATGCCTGTCCCTCTATCCAGAGCGCTGCTCTCTTCCGTTCAGAAACCATCTTGCTGACATCCACATGGCTTTATGTGATAAGATGTATTTCTCTGAAGACCTCAGCACCAGTCTGGGAACTTGCATTGTTGTGGTCACAAGACCAGATCATTAACTGCTCTGCCACCTACTGTCTGACATAGGGAGTGCTTTAGTTCTGCAGACTACCTCATTTTATTCCTCCTGTCATATTTGCCAACTCATCCTTGCTTTTTTTTCATTGGCTTGTGAGCACGAGTTCATATCATCTGTTTGTATTGCAACGTCTATTTACAGGATGCGTTACAAGGACATCCAAATGCTTTCAGAGTCCAAATGACAAATGTATTCTCACAAAGTAATACACTCTGTTGGTTTTTAGCTCCTGAGACCATTTTCAGAGGGAGTGATTGATTGGATGGGTGTGCCGGAATGAAATGACAATGGGTAAATTAAGTAATCTGGTGATTAAGAGCTTTCTGCATGAGCTCTCATTGGCATAAGTGCACTGGAAGCTGAACTAAAAAGAAAAATACATTATGAGTTTTTCTATAAATAGCTCATTAAACTTAGGTGCTCAATTATGGTGATAAGGTTGTCCTTAGCCTTTTGTGCGGCCATACAGGAGTTCTTTCCATCCTGTCGTGTGTGGCTTTGTTGTTTTATAATAATATCATACTAAAATAATATGTTCAGCCCACAGCACCACTTTGTTATGGACCCTCTAGCTGGGTTTACGAGAATATATCTAATTTAGAACTGAACAAGCATTAGCAAAACCAACGCTGTCATTTAGTTGCCATGGCAGCAAAAAGAAGCTGCAGTAATTATAATTTGTTTCGGAAACAAATGTCGAGCATCTCTGGACGCGCTGTCAGGAGCAGTCACGGTGCCCCTTAGCGGTCCTGGGCGGCGGCTGGAGGCGGGGCCACAGCCCTTGTTTGTGGGCCCCGCGCTGCAAAGAGCAGATTTTTTGTTCAGATGATGATGATAAATGCCGACCACGTGCCTCTTTAATCCGATAAGCTTGGTTATCCTCCCTGAGGTGGCCTGAGTTCCCCCCCCTTCCTCGCCAGGGGTGGCCCCTGCCCCCTGCCCCCTGCGTCAGCTCTGGGCCTCGCCTTGCTGTGGTGACGGAAGGGAAGATGGCCACCATTTTGGGGCTGAAACCTGCCCCGTCAGAAGGTGAAGTCAGAGTCATTTTTCAGGATGTGGTCTTATGTCCTTCCTGGTTATCGGGCTGCTCTCCTCAGTGGGATGTGGTCCTGTATTTAATGCCGAGCAGACGGCCAGGCCTGACCTGTTTCTGTTCCCATCCACAGATTCATCACCGATATGTCATGCAACCTGAAGTATTTTTTTTAGCCAGATGAGGTAAATTAGCCCACATCCAACTGCAGTGCTAATGTGTATTTTATGTATGATTTTGATGTGTTTTTATGGTAACATTGTTTCCTGTATCTTCTTAATACCTTTATTGAAACCAGCATACCCTTTTGAGAACGTAGATGATTCACCTATGAAGAGCTTGCCCGTGTCGAGTGCCTCTGTTAGCAAGCTGGAGCCAGTCCCACATAGTAAAATTTAAGTGAGATCGTTTGCTCGGGTCTGCCTTGAAGTGAGCCTGGATGTTAGAAGCGTGTTACTGCGTGGGAGTTGTGTGGGGCATGTATGTGGGAGGTAAACCCATTAACCTTGAGATCAGAGGACAGGGAAATGTGCTTTGATTTATTATTATTGTTAGTGCTGGGTATTATTCCTATGCTCAAGTGATTTTGATAGCTCCTGAGATTTGATCAAGTACTTTTCAGTGACTCCATGTCCAAGTCCATGTCTTGTGGAATCCCAAAGGGATTTTGCTGATTGTGGTAGTTGAGATGTGTCACTGGATTGCCTGCATCGATTATTTACCAGTTTTAGTTGAGGGATGGCATGCCGCAGACCCTCGTCCTCACTGGTTGCTATGGCAACAAGCACATGGAGACCTTTCAGCGAGCTCGTCACTGTCCGGGTTCCCTTAGCTGGATGCGGAGGAATTGGCACATATTTGTCATGGGGGCGTTCCCTGTAGTTGACATCACAGTTGACATCACTGCATCCATCAATGATGAGGCAGTGGGACCTGTGGGATCGCCTTGTGTTTCCCTAACCTCTGAGACAGTATCCCCCCCTCTAGTGCAGCTGGAAATGGGTCTTGCCTTGGGAAGTATTGATCTCTGATGTTTCCCTGGTCTCCTCTGGGATTTTCCTTCCACGGTCAGAAAGCTGTGTGTATTCTTTCTCAGATGGGATTGGGACAGACCTGGTGACCTCCCAATGGCAGAATGTGTCCTAAAGGCACTTAAATAGGTTCTCAATCTCATCGTGCCCCTAGGCTGCGTGACTTCATGTCTTCTGAGTAACTCAAAGCTCCTAGAAGCAGTTCCTCCTAGAAGACTGTCCCCAGCAGCTAAGCGGTCTGATGTCTGTAGCGCATGAGGACGAGTCGCCGTCCTTCTTGTTCTATCGTCTTCTGGCAGGTGGCGAGTCCAGTTGGATAGTTTAACATAGCCTAAAATGACCAGGTTCAGGTACTGAAAGGGGAATCTTAACCCTTAATGTAAACTCCTTATGACGCAGGCCAGTACAGGGCACAATCACGTATTAGCATTCTTTATAGTATATACATGACTTAACCAACTTCAAATTATCAGCTTGTCCTTCGTTGCCATGGGGACCGCAGCAGTGTAGAATTTGGTGAGCAACGCAAGATCACGGTTGGAATTTTTTGATTCTCTCTTGGCCTAGCATTATGCTTGTATATTATGTTATGCTGGGCTCCTGCAAACCGCTGCCGAGTACGGAACACACAGCAAACCTCAATGGCTGCCATTGAGATAGAATGAGGAGTTGGGAAGGATCATTTTGTGCAGTCTGTAAGTCGGCCTGGGTGTGGGTGTCTCCTCAGGGGTATAAATAATTCAACCACTTCAAAACAAATGAAGGTTCTGTGTCCAGCATTCATAACTGACTGGAGAAAGTGTGGACTAGTCTGCATCACCATGGCAACTTTGGCACTGTTCGGGACTGACTAGTCTCCGTGCTGAGGGTGTCATAACATCAGATGATGCAGGTTTGAATCTGTACAGTGTGTGGCATTATGGTGTAATTTACTTGAAATAAAAAAATGTAATCTAATCAAATATAATGTCCGGATTCTATATTCAGAAAGTGACACACAGCAGAAGTTGAATGGACAGTTTGCACTTACCTTGCTGACTAAAGATTTTCTTCAAACCTCATTGCATTTAGATATTCTTCTAGAATAGTACTTAAGCAGCCTCTCTTCTGAGGCTTGAAACAGTAGCTTTCTGTTATGAGTCTGCAGCCTTCTCCTGTGGCTGGGTTGCATATTCAGCCTGCTCCTGGAAGTCCTCAGAGAGGGTCTTGCTTTGAGCTCTGCTGATTCTCAGGTAAGCCTTGAACTGGTGGAGGCATTTGTACTTGGGGGGGTGGGGGTGCTGCTCCTTCCTCTGAAGTCTGTTTTAATGAGTGGCCCGGACCCTGGGTCAGCAGCCAACAGCTCGACTTAGCATTCCTACTCGGGTTTCTTCCACTAAACCTTTGGGCTCTCTTGGTGGCTTGGTTCCAGGTCTACCCTCCGTTGCTGATAGAGGTGACTCAGGGAGATCCCAGGACCCTCCTCCTACACCCATATGGTTCCCTTGTGGAACTTGGATAGGAGTGATCGACACATGCCGCTGGGATTGTGCCTGCAGCTTGTATGAAGGAGTACTAAACCTTGGCCTTGGCCCTAATTAAGATCACATGGTAGCTAGATAAGCCAACTCAACATGGTGCCAGTGTGGATGCTGAGCGGGGGGGCTGGGGAATCGCGTTTGTTCCCAGTCATGCCTTCTGGGAACCCAGAACACATTTCTGAAACTAAGATCAATGTAGGCTTTACTGAATGACTTAATCAGGTGTCTTAATTGCCAGTACAGTTAAAGGTGAGTTCCGGATATAACTTGCAGCTCAGGAATGTTGGGACAATTAAATAAACAAAATCCCTTTATTTGTGCTTACCCTGTAGTAGTAAACTTAGCATAGGAACTTGGCTGAACAGAGGCTTGGTCTGGTTCCAGCAGAACTCATTTTTTCCAAAGAGCTGTGAATCTAAATCTTGATGTCCATCTTCAAGAGCCAGGAAGCACAGGATACGAGGCTGGCGAAATCTTGGACAGGATGCCAGTCCATCTCAGAGAGTGACCAATGGGCATCTGTGGTGTCCTTCTGATCCTTAAGTATAAAGTCACAAGGCAACTCGATTGTCGGCTGTGTGGTAATCATTTTGTCAGCGGAGTCCGGAAGGGTCCGATTTCTTTTTGTGGAAGAGGTTATGGCTCCATGTGTTATATTGAAAGTTAACACCATCTCCCCTCTCAGTGTCTGCCGCCGTCAACAGGAGCAGCTGAATAGCACATGGCCCTGTCCTTCATCCTCTTCAGGATGTGCTCCTCAGTGCCACCCTGCTAATTAAAAGCATGGGCAAGAGAGCAGCTGAGTTTCCCCTCACTGGGACAGTTCATCTCATGGACCACATAGCCAAGCAACAGCATCCGTGCATCTATCTTCCAACCAACTAAAAAGTGGTGAGGACAAGTGCTGGCCCCAGACTGGGGACTCCCTGGATGAGCGAGAGCACTGAAGCTTGCAGCATCTTTGACTGCTTTGGCTCAGACCACATCTCTTAGACACACTTGTCAGGAGCCGGTGCTCTTGTTAGTTTGTTGTCCATGCCAGCAGCAGTGGTGTGGTCCTCCCTTTCGGTCTCCTGGCACCGACAGCTAATTCCAAAGGCGCTGTTTTTGCGTTTTTGGATGACGTGTGAAGATGACTGGGAAATATTCAGGGCAAACGAGGCATCCATTGTCCAGATTCTCACAATAACGAGTCATGTGCCCAAATGCCGCTGATGGCCTGTGTGAAAAATGGGGATGTTTAGTGCCATGCATCTGTCACTTCCTGCTTATTGGGTGTCCACAGTGTGCAGGTGGGGGGGAAGCAGATGGGCTTTGGCCAAAAATGACCTCACTTGGACGTTTCTGGAAAATTCTTTTTTTTTTCCAATGACATGAGCCCATGAGTCTTCTGGACATCAGATGGGGCGACAATGAGGCCGTGGCATGTTTGACCGAAGCTCCCTCTCCTTTTTGGTCACTTCGGTCAATCAGGGTGGATTAACTGCATTTTATTGACTTAAACAGTCTCTGGAAAATCAATATGCATGAAAAAATCATAGATGCATTTGATCATCTAATGCTTCCTGGGCTTAGCCAGTCAATGAATGTGACACAGTACAGTAAACAGCTCTGTCTCCTAAGCCTGTCTATCCCAACCTTCAAGTTAGATACTTTTTTATCTTCTCCCATAAAACTGCCTAAAGCTTTTGGAAGGACTTTGAGGTGAAGACCAGAGTGTTAGGGTCACCTTTGCACCTTGTTTCTGCCCGTAGCATTGTCTGCACAGGTAACCGGTCCCTGTGGACCAGGCTGCCACATTCCGAAGGGGGTGGCGTCCCACCCTGACCCCCCAGCCTTGAACCCGCCCCCTGCTGCTGCACATAGCTGGGCCAGTGGGTGTAAAAATAGCCGGGGTCCGGAGCCTGGATTAGCGACAGGCGTAGTTTTGTGGCAGCGGTGTGGAGCAGAGGATACCAGTCTGCGACTGGGGGCGGCTTCGCGCCGTTTGGACCGCCGCAGGGGTGGCACAAAGAACGTGTGCTGCTCAGGACTGACTCGGGCCCGCCCGGATCATCCCCAGCCATCGACATGGGCAATGCGGTGACCTGCAAGATGTGCGGTTCCAAGCAGGGAAAGCTGCCTGGCGGCATGGAGTCCAGCGAGTTCGACCCTGATGCCTTTGGCTCTGATGACTTCTGGGATCTCCAGGCACTGGTAGGGCCAGGTCCTGCAGGTTTTTCTGGAGTTGGTACCCGCGGGCTCTAGAAAGGATTGGACTTGCAGGTTCTGGTAGGACTGAGACTAGCAGATTCTGCTAGAGCTAAGACTTGTAGGTTCTAGTGGGACTGGGACTCATGGAATCTGGTTGGGCTGGGACCTGCAGATTCTGGTAAGGCTGTGACTTGCAGGTTCTGGTAGTACTAGGGAACCTCTGTACCCTCTGACATGCTAGAATTTTCCAGTGCATGAGGCCAGAATTCTGCATCCACTTATTTTACTGCGCATCTCCCAGTCATGGTATCCCAGAGGGTCATGTGACCCACCTGGTCTACACTGCCCAACAGACACTTGTGTTATTTTGGGCCAAATATGATCTGGCGACTCCTGAAGCCCGTCAGTGACATGGAGAGTGGGTCTCCTGTTGCAAGACATTTTAGCCATCCTGGTATCACCTGTCTTGTTGTTATGAAACTGAACTTCAAAATTCAACTACAGCAGCCGCTGTCCTGGTCAGGGAGCTGCTATTGGACCCTTGTTGAGGGTTCTTAGCCTGCAGTCCTGGGGTTGGTATTGGAACCACTCTAAGCTGTTAGTTGGTCAGCAGAGAAGCCATTAAACTGTCAGTTGTAATAATGTTCAGTGTCTCCATGGTGTTGTGCTTTCATGTTTGTTTGCATGTGGTGCTGGTTTTGGCTTGCTTATTGAGAGGCACAACATTCATGAAAAGATGAACAAGCACATGCCACACACTGAGAAATTAGTGCATGGAAGTAATGTCAATTGTAATGCTTATTATCTTCCTTGACATTTGTTTCTCTGGACATGCAGGCCTGTGCTGAGGTTATGATTAGGGTTACGGTTAGGCATTTGGGTGTGCAGGAAAAGGGTTAGGTATGGTACCTGCTCCTACATTGTGCTATTCAGCTTATCCCATATAAGCTCATAGTCTGGGCCTGAAGTGTGTGTGGAGTTACTACAATGGTATTTAAGTGCTTATGTACTCACTCAAACAAACTTCCTTCCAGGTCTGTGTCTCTGTGCCCGGTGCCTGCCTGGTGCTTGTCTCTGTGCTCGGCACCCTTTGATGCCCATCTGTGTCACACCTTCCTGGCGTCTGTTTGTCTGTCCGAGGCTCACCTGGTGCCCATCTCTGTCCTTAGTGCCTACCTAGTGCTTGGCTGTCTGCCCGACACCACCATGTCTCTGTGCCCCATGCGTGTCCCTGTAGCTGGCACCCACCTGGTGCCTACCTCTGTGCTCAGCACCCACTTAGTGCCTATCTATGTATCCGATGCTCGTCTCTGTGACTGGAACTCAGCTGGTGCCCAGTGCCTGTATAGTGCCCATCTCAGTCTTACAGGGGTGTGTGTCTGAGCTGTGAGTTGCAGACAGGAATCACATGGCTTACCCTTCACCAGCCCCCCTGTTTTGGCAGTTTGGTGGTTTTGACACTCCCTCAGTGTTTTCTTTTTTTAATCCAAAACTGATCATCAAGTATGGCACATTTGTGCTAGAAATGCTTTTAACGATCACCTCATTCCTGAAAATGGCCTGATGCACTCCTCCACGTGGGCGTGGTCACACGGGAGCTGCTGTACATGGAAGTGGTTCATGCTGGGTACTCTGGGGGTACCCGTGCAGCACCATGCTTCCCAGGTCTGCTCAGTGTAAAATCCCCATTATTAGCACAGACTGTATCTATTCTTACCATGGAGGGAATACTGTACTCAGAAATCTATGGTTAGGGAACAGTGTTGACTTAGATCTCTGTGGTGTGTTAATGAATGTAAGGCATGATGAACTGGTGCGTGTGTGTGCGTGCGCGCGTGTGTGTTTTGCATTATACACGTGCTTCCCGAAAACTACGTTTTTCCCAGATGATGGGTCTTTTTAAGAGACAATTCTGAGCATCTGGTGCCCATCAAGTCCTGGGCCGATGGCAGGACCCAGCTACCCTAAGGTGGGGTCCCATGCATCTCAGCTGTTGTGAGTGGATGGGTGGCTGTTGTGTCATGGCCCAGCTACACCTAGGATCACTTTTGTGTGTGTCCTCAGCTCCCCTGACTCTTTTTACCATAGAGTTTTCTGGATAGTGCCAGGTATCATAGGTTGTCCAGGGCAAGAAACTGCTGGGCGTCTCCAACGACAGAGGGTGGGCCAGTGCTGAGAGTCTGCATGGTAACTGTGGGGAGGGCGGGCTGCCTTGGCTGTCTCCATGGTGATGGGTGGGGGTCAAAGATGCTTCTGGTTGCCTGGCTCATCTTGCTGCAGTGCATTATTTACGAGCCTCTGTTACGCCCTAACCTTGGGAAGTCAGCTTTAAGGCGGATGGCGTGGAGCTCCAGATTCCGCCCCCTGTCGCTCATACGCAAGATCAGTCTCCGGCTCGGTGCTCAGCGGCGAGTCGTGTCTCAGCATACCGATAATGAGCACGCTCTCTATTCTTCAGTCTGCTGGTGAATTCACCAAGGAGTGAGATCTGTTCTTTGAAGAAAAAGCCCTTTACATACTAGCGAAAGGAAATCTTTCGGACAACATTTGTCATTTTACGATTTACATCCTTGCCCTTCAGTGATTTCCCCATGTTGGGATTGCGGGGGGCAGGGAGGAGGTTAGCAAGGGGTAGATCTTTGACTAGGTGGTTACAGTCCCATTGAGTTGATAGCATGCCACAGGGCTTGATAAGTAACCAGAAATACTGAAGTTCAGCTGTATGTAATGAGTTTAGAGGAGTAATTTAGTAATGTACTCTTACTGAAATACCTGCCTGAAGTAATTAAGCCCGGGTGCCTTTATTTTTATGCCTCTCAGTGGGGCAGACATGATGGCACAGGGAAGGCCATCTCTGGGTGCTCCTAAATCTCACATTCCACAAATAACTTGAGGGAAAACAAGATGCTTTGTGGTGAGGGCGAGGTGCCCGTCAGGCCTCGGGGCTGAGATCATGGCGGGATGATCTTCATTCTGAAAACTGGAGAACTATTCACGTGGGACACTTCCAAAACAAAAAGTCATTTTCCCTCAAATGTTCTGCATGAGTTTGCTTTTATGGGTTTTGTGTTATCATAAATGTATTCATTCATTTTATATGTTCATTATGCAAAGCCTTGCTTTATTAAGTCACCAAGTTGTGGTGGTTGTGTGGCCCAGGACAATCCGCCTATTGTTTCATTCCGAAATACGCATAGTACCATCGGCCCCACTGAGGGCAGACAGGCGGTCTGGCGGCATGAGGCCCCTCTGGGGGGGGGGGGCGGGGGTTGTAATGTGTGGAGAACGCTGTGTACTTTATTACTAAAAGCAGGCTTTTAGGGACTGAGGGGGGCTTAAACCTTATATATTATATATTTCAGCAGTATTATTCCCCCCTGGGTCTGTGTTGTGTGTGGGGGGGTCCGCATGCTGTGGGTGTGGGCGTGGTGGCTTGTGGAGGTGCAAATTGGATCCTGACTCATCGCATGTTACATGAGGGCCCATGTGAGTATGCTGTGAAGCCTGGGTATACCCGTGTGCCGCTGGACTTCTCCTGCTGAACATTACTTGTGAGGTCACAGCCTACGTACCTTATTACCTTCCCTGGCATTTGTGTTTCTGGCCAAGCAGGCCTGTGCTGAGGTTAGTATTAGGGTTAGTGATGGGCTTGTGTCTGGTGTTTTAGTGAGCAAATGACTGTTCCCTGTGCCAGTCTAGGAGGTGAGCTGTGATCACCTTCTCTGCTCAGCGTCTCAGTGTAAATACGCAGCTAGGAGGCTGAATGTTGAGGCGTGTTAGTGACGTGCACGAACTGGGTTTCCCCGCAGGGCTTGTATCTTTCGCAGAGCCCGCCTCCTCCATCCTTGCTGTAGCCTGGGAATACTCTGGCTGGCCACGTCCACACGAGGTGCAATGCGGGGCTCAATTAGTCTCCCTGCTGCATCCTTTCCTCTGATTGGCTGCAGTTCTCTCTGTGTGTCTGTGTTTTCCTGTGCTGCTCGTCGTAACATGCTTGAACGCAAAGCAGGCTGCTCTCGATCATTGATATTGCAGATCATTACATAAGGTCTGAGCGCAGTACAGACTGCTCTTAATCAGTGGTACTGCAGATTGTTATGTAAGGTCTAGGGGCGATACAGACTGCCCTCTATCAGTGGTACTCCCAGTCGTTTAGTCAGGTTTTGACAAATGTACTCTGTCTCCTAGCAGATTCCTGGCAGGTGTATCAGGTTCCTCGTCATGGTACTCGGTGTAGTAATGAAGATGGTGGGTTTTACAGAGGCGCTAAGCTAGGTGAAGCTGACTAATCTCTTGAGCTTCTGAAACACACTGTTCATGCTCGTCCTGGAAGATCTGCTGGTCTCCAAAGTGTGGTGCGTGGAGATGGGGCGGGGAGAGTGATGAAACTCACCTGTATTTTAGGGTCTCACATCCGACCTGTGTGTGTTATGTATATATGTGGGTTATGAATATATTACATTGTGGAGACATGTGGACCCCACAATGTGATAAAAAAACTGCTATTTTGACCTTGTGGGGGCATTTTCTTTGTCCCCATAAGGGGAAACTCAGTATTATAAAAATTGGTGAATGCAATCATAAAACTAACAATGCCAAAAATCTTATATTTTCTTTGGATATTTATTTGGATATCGGGCTTGGTAGAGCTTAAAGTTCCCATTGTTGGGATTTGGGTTTTTCCCTTAGAAATGAATGGACAGTCCCCACAAAGATATGGATACAAGCGTGTGTGTGTGAGTGTTTGCGTGTGTGTGTGTGTGTGAGGCAGAGATACATTTTGACCAGAGCCCAATTTCGAGCCACTGTGACCTGGCTGTGACCCTCTCCTGGCGGCAGTACTTGCACAGTGATGTCACTGATGTTTGGGTTCCTTCTTGACAGCGGGCATCATTCCTGACCTGCTGGGCCACCCGCCTGCTGGACTTCTACCCTGGCTAGGCCTCTGAGGGTTGGGCTTAACCACCAAGAACTGGAGGATCTGTGGGTGGGGCTTAACCACTAGGAACCAGGGGCTCTGTGGGTGAGGTTTAACCACCAGGGACCGGGTCTTTGTGGGTGGGGCTTAACCACCAGGGACTAGGGGCTTGGTAGATGGGGCTTACCCACCAGTGACCAGACCTCTGTGGGTGGGGCTTACCCACCAGTGACTGGACCTCTGTGGGTGGGGCTTAACCACCAGTGACCGGACCTCTGTGGGTGGGGCTTAACCACCAGGGACCGGACCTCTGTGGGTGGGGCTTAACCACCATGGACCAGACCTCTGTGGGTGGGGCTTAACCATCAGGGACTTGGAGCTCTGCGGGTGGGGCTTAATCATGAGAGACTAGGGGCTCTGTGGGTGACGCTTAATGACCAGGGGCTGAAATTCTGCTTCCTTCCCTCTCCTCACACTTGTAAATCCCCATGGTCCTGCATGAACAGCCAACATCACTTATCTGTGCATGCCCTTACGATGATGCTAATCACAGCCATCGCTCGGCGTGACGTTATCGAACACAGGGATTATTCTGGAGGAGATGCGTTCATTTTCCTTACGTAACAATCAGCCCTGAGTATGGGGTCGCACACCGGAGGAAGCTGGAGTTTATATAAAGCTGAGAAGTCATCCATGGTCCTATTGGGTATTTTTACTGCTGTCGTCATGGTCTTTATTTTGGAGCATTTTCTGAGGTTCTTTCCTAAATCCATTATACCCCCCAGGTGTAGTCCCCTGAGTGTGCCGCTGCCCCGTTCTGCCTGCTCTGCTCTCAGGAGGGCCTAAATGTGGCCCCTGCTTGGTTTGCGACATTCAGATCAGCAGAGGGGGTGTGCAGTTCTCTGTATTTTGGAGAATCACCTTCTCTGCATGTGAGCCCCCCCCCAACCACTCTCTTATTCTGTTTTCCAGTCGGACAGCAACACCAGCTTCCTGCGAGCGGCGCGGGCGGGGAACATCGACAAGGTGCTGGAGTACCTGAAGGGGGGCGTGGACATCAGCACCTGCAACCAGGTGAGCCAGTGACACTAAGGCGTGAGGGTGACATGAGGGCAGGTGCTTGGAGTGGATATCTTTAGGAACACCAGGAGGGTTAACAGACTCCAGCCATTCAGAAATGCCAGGTAGTGTTAGGACCCACCCTTGCTCCTGACAGAGAGGAATGTTCAGCACACTGGCTGCTACCCCTGGCATGGTTAGAGTCACACATCAGCCCTCAGTCATTCCCGTATGTAGTGTTCATGGTATTTAAAGGCACCCTATCACTGCCACATCCTCCATTGTCTTGTTCGCCTCTTACCCTGATGACACTTACAGCTTAGCCTCTTGCCACTGAGCTAGTACATTTTAATTGCTCTGTAATTCAGTGCTCAGATGAGTGGGGCTTCATTTATGGTTGTTTTCATGCACATCTGAGTTTCTTCTATGAGGAAACTGTAACGATTAAGATGATTCACCTCTGCTGGCCGCATTGCCTGTCTGCTCTTTAGGTAAATGGATTTAACAGACTGTTACACATGCTGGTGAATTCTACACATCTCATTAGATAGGGTGATCATGAAAACTAGCTTTCCTCTGGGTGGTCCCTTATGGCTTATATAGGGTCCTGGACTTTCTAGACCCCCCCCAAGTTTGAACAATAGTGCAGTCCATTCCCCATAAACCCCGGAGTAGGAGACCCAAACCATGAACTCCTGTCACTCTAGTAAGTAATCAAGTAATCACCCACTGGCCAATGCAATCCAGGAGGACAGCTCAAGGTATTGTGTGTGTGTGTGTGTGTGTGTGTGTGTACAGTTTAGAGAAATAAGGTTCACGCTGGCTGATTAAGCCATATCAAGCGATAACCTGACATTGTCCACCTGCTTGGTCAGCTCCGCTCGGGGTATGATGTATTTGGGTAATTGATTCAGTTCAGAGGCTACAGGAACGTCCATCACCGTGTAATACAGTGTGGTGGGCCTTGGTGATGAAGGCTAAGAGGAGAGTGGGAGAGGAAACGCTGGGATTTACAGCAAGGGGGTCTCCGAGGATGGGCCGGGGGGCCACTCCTCGCTCTGCGGGCACCAGGGCGGATGTGCGGGTCCAGTTTCACCAGTGTCTTCATAAGCAGGGATTCTCTGTACTCCAGCGTCAGCAATGGATCATGAGTGGAAACAGTGCCAATGCCTCGTTATTCCTGTCACTTTTTGTAAATTGACCTGCTCAGCAGCAGCGCGTTTCCTGATCAGTACCCAAACTACAGGGACCTGCTCAGCAGCACGTTTCCTGATCAGTACCCAAACTACAGGGACCTGCTCAGCATCAGTGCGTTTCCTGATCTGTACCCAAACTACAGGGACCTGCTCAGCAGCGCGTTTTCTGATCAGTACCCAAACTACAGGGACCTGCTCAGCGTCGGCGCGTTTCCTGATCTGTACCCAAACTACAGGGACTTGCACAGTATCAGTGCGTTTCCTGATCTGTACCCAAACTACAGGGACCCGCTCAGCATCACTGCATTTCCTGATCTGTACCCAAACTAAAGGGACCTGCTCAGCATCAGTGCATTTCCTGATCTGTTCCCAAACTACAGGGACCTGCTCAGCGTCGGCGCGTTTCCTGATCTGTTCCCAAACTACAGGGACCTGCTCAGCATTAGCGCGTTTCCTGATCTGTACCCAAACTAGAGGTTCCAGAAGTTAAAAAACATAGTATTCACTGGACCCAGCCAAGCAATGCTTTGTACCCGATTTTTTAATTTAGTGTCTTTATATCAGACATGTCTGGTTGGACCTCTCTTGGCATTTAACTTATACACCATACAGTGCTAAGGCTGGCTTTAAGAAGCTGCCCATGAACTAACCTCCATCCAGCTATGTCAACATACCCCCCTCAGCCCAGCCCAGCCACTCCCCTGAAAGCTGATAGCAGCCCAACCTGGCTGGCCTCAGTGTGTATCTACTGATTAACAACAGTCACAAGGTCTGAAAAAGTAGATTGTGTGTCACACATTAAATCTCCTCCGTGTTCACACTCCTGTTTCCCTCACCATTTCTACAATATTTACACCTTTATTTTTAATAGTTTATTTTTACTGGAGGCGACTGTTTTTGGGTCCCACAGTGTCCAAGCTGGTAGCACCGTGGCCTGTGCTCTGTGTGGTGTGTGTGGGTGTGTGTGTGTGTGAGAGAGTGGTGCACGGGCATCATATCCAAGGTGTGCCCCTTGCCCCCCAGCCCTGTCTAGCTGTTGGAAGTTGGGTGGGTCATGTGCAGCACTCGTTGTTGGATGAGGGCTTGCTCTCGGGAGGCCGTCACACCATGTGTGAGGAACCTGTGGCTATGAAGTGCACCACCTGAAGATAGCCCAGGAGCTCTGGTTTTTCTGCCTCTGATTCTCTCGTTCTCCGCTGTGGCTGAACACGGACTGCGGCTGATTCCGAAAGACGTGGCGAGTGTGACCCCAAAACAATCCCGACTATTCCTTTTAGCCCGTCGGGAACCCGGGGCTATTCTGGGCACTTTCCGACAGTGGCTCGCGTGCAGGCAGGGATTACTGCTCTGTGGCAGCCTGTAGCGCGGCCCTGGTACTCACATGTGAGGACGGCTCTGTGGCAGCCTGTAGCGCGGCCCTGGTACTCACATGTGAGGACGGCTCTGTGGCAGCCTGTAGCGCGGCCCTG
>JAODKN010000016.1:14550531-14561520 GCA_026774425.1 Petrocephalus zakoni | reverse complement strand
ATCAGTAACTATCAGGCAGAACTAATTTGACAGGTAAATTTAGGTAAAGAGAAGCACCCCCCCACCACGTCTGGTGGTCGTCTGCATTCCAAGGTCCTTAAAGCACACAGGGGCGTATCCAGGACCCTTTCTGGCTCCTCTGTGCCCCCTGGTGGCCGTCTGCATTCCAAGGTCCTTAAAGCACACAAAAGCGTATCCAGGCCCCTTTCTGGCTCCCCTGCGCCCCCCGGTGGCCGTCTGCATTCCAAGGTCCTTAAAGCACACAGAGGCGTATCCAGGCCCCTTTCTGGCTCCCCACGTCCCCTTGGCTTCTGGAAGCCCAGAGTGTGACCGCGGTGAGTGTGGCTGAGCTGCCGGCGTGAGTAAGTGTGCGATGGGCGACTTCACCGCAGGACTGCCTTCAAAACAAACAATGATTCATGCCTCTATATATAAACACAAGCTGGGGAACCCAAGCAAGGGTGGTGCATATGTATCGCGTTTATTCTTGCTTATTTGGACGCCCTGTGGTACGGGAAGTGGAGCTTCCATTATTTTTTTTGCCTGCTGGAATCGGGAGTTAAATTGGAACTGAAAATGAGCATGGTGACGGGGCCTGGAGGGGCTGTGGACGCTGTTCCCTGACTTACACTGTGCAGCCTGAGGACAGAGCGGATGCTCCTCCCAGTGCCCTGGGAATAATAGCCTGTGTCTCTGTATGGAAAGCCTGCTGGTTTGCCTGCATAAGCACATGCAGGCCCGGCCCTTTCGGGGCCCTGGATACTATTTGATTAACCTAATATGTCATTGGTCATTGTCCTTCTCCTCATTCTAACAGGCTAATCAGATGGGGGGGTGGGGGCTGATGGCCACTGAGCCGAAAGCGTTTAGCGTGGGCCCTGCTCACATGACCTGCAGAAGACCGGGCTAGGGACAGAGGGTGCAGCCATCATGGGTCTTTGCTCACTGGGGATGGCTGCATGCTTGCAGGCTGGCTGTGGCTGGCTGTGGGGATGCAGCAGCACATCATCTCGTGTATGAAGTACAGATTGCCCTGGCAATTGTTTTATTGGCCGTGTGTTTGCACATTAGTAAATACAGTCAAACCTCCCTTATCCGGACCTCCAATATACGGGCACCTCCCTCTACCGGGCAGCTCTAGGTACGTGCATGCGCACGTTAATTTTATGCAACCAGCAGTTGTTGTTACGAGCCCCAGTCTAGGGTTGGGGTGTAACAGAGTGACAGGGAAAGGGGACGTGGAGTAAGGGAAGGATAGGGTGCGATGGGTAGAATGTGCCGTGGACAAAGAGGTATTTTTAAAAATATTGTTCTGTTTTTATTGACACGCCACGGACACAGAACAAATAAACCCGGTGCAGAAGGACTCAGGAAGGACTAAGCGAAAACAAACAAAACTCAGCTTCCGAACGCAGCCCAAAGCTGACTTACCTAAGTGCAGCGTAAACAAAAACACAGCAGCAAATTCAATAATCGATAAGTGAGCAGAGCTCCTGAGACATTTTGCAGTCGGCTTTTCGCTTCGGAAGACGGAAGTGACGAATGTTGCATACGGAGACATTCGTCGAGAATAAACTGTATACTTATAAACTATATAAAATGTACTGCAAGAATAAAACGGGATGATTCGCTAGCTCAGACTGAAATAACATCCTATTATAAGCCTTGCACCTCATAAATATCATGCAGTTTGTATGTGTACAAGTTACAGGCATTTCTTACTTATGGGCACCCCTTGGTCCCATTCTGTCCGGATAAGGGAGGTTTGACTGCACTAATATGAACATGTGATATGAGCACTGACTGCGTTTGGCCTCAGAGGCCACTGGGCTTCGCTTTGTGAATGTGCTGGTGCGCTGTGACAGACTGGGCGACCTTGGAAGCGTAAGCGCGCCTGCATCGGCATAAACGCCTTTTCATTTTGTTTGCTTTTCCTTATTCCAGGCAGCCAGTACACTAGTGACATCAGATCTTCGCTGTTTCTCTACAGTACGTCCTCCATCCTTTGTTCTGCTTGTGTGCCCACCTAGCAATGCCGCCCCCTGCTGGACAGTAGCTGTATATCTTACGTGCACGCACTTAGGCCCTCGCCCCGAGGAAGCTTGCTGTAGGGGGCCGTGTATGAGCAGACCTGTAGATGCGGAGGAGGATGAGGAGCATGTGTCCTTGAGTGTCCTTGTGTGTCTGTAGGTGTGTGCGGACAGATGCTTCTTACTTTTGAAGTGGACATTTCTTCAGCTTCCGGTTGTTTCTACTACAGAAAGATAACATTGACTGTAGCGTTCCACTCGGGCAGCTGCCACGTCCGACATTCGGGAGTCCTCGTCACGACTCGGTCCGGCTGTGACAGAATGCCAAGGGAGAGGAGAAGTGGATCACATACATCTGTCCCTCCCAGAATTGGACCAGAACCTCCATTGCATGTCATGCTTTCAAACTGCAGGTCCACCTGCTTTATTTTATCTCTGTGGCACCTGTTTACTCTCGGGTCTGCTCAGTGTCAGGGCTGCTGGGCCAAGGGTTTTTTCGGGAAGAGCCAGCACCAGCATCGCAATCTCAGCCATGGCGCGCTACAGCAGCAATATTCAGGGTGTTTATCCGGGTTGTGCATTCTGAAACTACCCCTGGCCTGTATGTGCAACTTTGTGTGCATAACCCGGCCTGACTGCAGGTGGCGCTGGTCTCATTTCTGATGAGATTTCATCCTTAAACCCTCCCTGGACCTTTGGTAGATTATTGTAGATCATTGTAGAGGCTACTCACATCTCTGATCCTGTGTGAGCGCTTGCCTGTGTGTTTAGTATCTGAGCTTTGGCGTATCTGCAGGCTGAGTGTGTGCATATGTGTTTCCCCCACGGGGGTCACATGACTTGCCCCCCTGACACCCAGGTGAGGACACCATGACGGGTGACGGGGGTGAGTATCTAAGGGCCGAGGACCTGAAGGAGCTGGGGGACGACTCACTGCCGGGGCAGTACCTGGACGGCATGAACTACCTGCGCTTCAGCCTGGAAGGAGGGCGCTCCGACAGGTACGGCCCGCATGCGCTGGGTGTCAGCTCTCTTACGCCATCTGCAGGTGGGGCCTGTTTGACCTCGACTGCATGGCCTGTAGTGGCAAAGTTGGTGTTCTGTGTCTTTTCTGTGTGGTCACTGTCATGTCCGGTGTGACTTGGGCTGGGGAAAGTGGAGTACCAGCTTTTGATTTGGTTTTGATTTGATTTTAATACCCAAAGTGGAATGAAATTGGGCAAGCCTGTACATTCCCAGGGGGCTGGGCTGAGCAGGGGGTGTGGTTTGTGGGTGTGGTCAGAGGTGTGGCCCCTGACTCGCCAGATTATTGGGTAGTGTAGCTGCCAGGTGAGGGGGTGTGTCTTTACAGTGTTTGCTGATTGGACTGTGGATTTACTGGGAGGGCCTGTGGTTGCCCAGCATTACTCCAGGGGACTGGTCCTGTACTTTATTCCTCTACAGGTCAAACAGGTTCATTCAGTGCTGTACGTTGTAACTAACTGACCCACTTGTCTTGTTTTCCCATTTTCATCCCATGGTGCATAACTAGTCGAATGCACAGGTATGTGGAATAAGCCTTAGACTTAATGCTGCTTTACTGCTGTGCCTTTTTTTCGACCCTTTTGGCCGAGCAGAGGAACATATTGCTTGTGGCACCTGCCGCCATGTTACATCCGTGTCCCGTGTATGCTTCCCCTGTCGCCATGGTGATGTGTCTTGTATGGCTGTGACTGGCAGTTTGTTATAGTGTTTCCAGCTGTACCACTTTTACTTCAAGGGCACCTCTGCCGCCTTACTCATACCAAAAAGGATGTGTTGGTGTCCCCCCACCCCCCCCAAACCACCCTGGGGCAAGTCCCCGCTGACAGACTACTGAGGAAAAGCAGTTTGATCATAAAATGTAATATTACTTGCTCTCCTAGCTTGCGGGGCTTTCGAAAGTTTAAGCGAATTTTTTGTTTATGACATGTTCCCTCTGGGATCAGTAATGTTCAGCTAACCTAATACAGGTAGTCCCCGACTTACGATGGAGATGCACTGCGATGACCCCATCGTAACTTGAAAATATCGTAAGTCGAGACATGGCCTAGCCTAGCCAGGAGTCTTAAGGAATGGTGATCAGTATGGGGTAGTATAATGTAATTTGTTAATGATTTATCGATCGCTGGTGAGAGTGAGGCATCTCTAAGGTGGGAGACACGTACATCCCGGCAGCGTCCCAACGTATCGCACCGCATACGCTGCTACGTTTGCCTGCTGCACAAAACTTAAAACATTTTAACATTGTACACATTGTAAGATCGAAAAATCTTCAAACTCATTGTAACATCGTAACTCGGGGACCATCTGTATTGCTCTCACTGAGCACAGAAAAGGCCAAGATGCCTGAAAGGAGTGACAGAGCCCTCTTGTTCAGTCCTTGGCTTGTCCTGTAACCCCAGTAATCCCTGGGCTAGCATCAGCCTTAGCGTTTATGGGGCGTTAGCGTGTTAGCAGCGTGTCTTTGCCATTAGCTTGTGATGCACTGTGACACCAGAGCGTTAACGTTAACTAATGCTAGTACACAGTATATTGGGCTGTGCGCCCTGCATCAGACCAGGTCACTCCCAGCTTCTCTATGGAAGTTCTGTTTTGGTAGCATAATGCCACCTTTTTCGCCTTAATATCCCTCGTTTTCAGGTTAGCCCCCCCCCCCCCATTATAACTGAATACCCCCCGTTTATAGCTTGAAACTCTCCATTTATAACTTAATACCCCTCATATTCAGCTTAATACCCCTCTTTTAGAGCCTAATACTCCATGATTTTACCCCTGCCCACTACCACACACCCTTCTGCATTACCATCACGGGACCTTGGTGGGCGTCGACCCCACACCCACCCGCCTGCCATCTTTCAGTTCCGACAGGTCGCACACCCCCAGCCAGCATGGCTACTACTCGCCACGGCACGGCATGGTGGAGGACGTGGTCGGCAGCCATCAGGTAAGTGCCTCCGACAGGCCCTCCCCTCTAGATGGTGCTGTGCGAGCACTGAGGGGCAGTGATGCACAGCTTGTAGACACACACGTGTGGCGCCCTTCAGCTCAGCGTTCTGTTAACCGTTAGCCCCCCCGTCTATCTGATGTCTCCTGGCCAGATGTCCACTCTTGGCAGAGACATGGAGAAGGACGCCTACCGCCTGGGCTGGACTGCAGACAACCTGGACAACATAGCTCTTTCCTCCAGCCCCGTGCACTCTGGGTGGGTGCCTCACACGCGCTGGGACTCACACACGCACACACTCCCTCTGTTCTGACAACTGAATCAGGTCCACCTTCCTTGCTCCTGGCTGGTCCCTACACAGATGTTCTAGATCAGATTAGAGCGCCCCCTGTCCCTGACACTGAAACACACACACGCTCTCTTTCATTCATATACACAGCCTGTTTACACATTTCTGTTTCACTAATGGCTGAAAGACAACAAAACAGGAATGATAAAGCTCCTCCCACATGTCTCAGAGCCCCTCCCCTCACCGCCCCATTCTTAATTATTACTTGCTATTTCTGAGTGATAGTCGGGGGTGTTTGAGGGCAAGGTGCAGTGGAGCCGGCAGGTCACCGGATCTAGTCCCAGAGCTTGACGGCATCCTTCTGGAAAGAGGCCATCTGCGTCGTCCCTGGCGGCAGGCCTGGACCTCAGTCCCTTTCCTCACGTGTGGGGAATGTGGCCAGTAGGAGTCACAGTAGAAGTCACAGTGATTTCTGCCTGATTTTCCTGTCTTTTCTGTGACCCTTATGCCTTCCGCTCAGTAGGGTTGTATAGTGTTTGCATGAAGTGCCCACACTCTGTACACAGCGTGCATACTGATGGTCTCAGCCGGACACACACGATGGCACGCTCTACCTCCGTCTCCCTCGTCCTCTCTCCTGACTCTCTTATTTCTGTTTTCAGCCGTTCCTCTCCGTGCCTTGATCATGACAACAGCAGGTGACGCACTGCACCTTGATGTCCCCCCCGTCCTCTGTGTTCACTCCTGATGGAATCCATCTCTGTGACCCTCATGCTTCTTGGTTCTTCCCGGGTTGCTGCCTTCGCTCTGGTCCAGAAGGCAGGAAATAATTATGGAGCCTGTTGCAGTGCCACTGATGGCCATGCTATTGTACATATAGCATGCTGACTCAAAGTGGCATGAGGAGTAATCTGAACCGTATTAGTCATTGATTAGTAGAGGGGTTAATGCCTTCCTAGAAGCCTTCTAGAAAGCGTTGTACTTCTAATTTAATATTTAACATCTAGTTCCTTGGTTATCTAGAAGCATTAATTTATAGGTTTACCGATCCAATTTGATGGTGCTGAGTACCTCCAGCAGGGCGGCGCTCTGCTTTACCAAAATGATAGTGTGGCTGTGGTTACAAGCCGTCATGCGGCCCCACAGATGGCTTGGTGTCCATAAAGTGTTGACTGCTGCCTGAATACTGGGTGGGTGAGGTGGGGGGACTGAGATCTCGTTTAACAGATCCACATTCGGTGGACAAGTTTGCGATGCAGGGGACCCTGAGGAGCCCGGAAGCATGCTATGCAGAACCATGTTGGATGGGTGTCTTTTTTTTACTATTTCATGTCTTGCAGAGCATTACTACTAACTGGGAGCCCTTCCCCATCCTACTTCTACTTGATCTGTTTTGGGCCCTGTGACAAACGGCGTACCCTAAAGAACAGCATAAAAGTCACGCTTCTCAACCCGTCCATTCTCAGTCTGAATTCTTTGATGTCCCCATGACGCCCCTGACCAATCACCAGCAAAGTAACACCCAGCAGGGAGGAGCTAAAGATACCCCCCAGCCAATTAGCACTCTACAGAGAGCAGCTGGGGCCTTCCCTGAGAGATTGGGCTTTCGCCAGGGACATTAAAGAATCCAGTCAGCATCCCTGGCCTGTGTGTTGACCTCCATTCATCGCAGAGCATCTTGGCTGTCATAGTGGAGTCCAGTGCAATCATACTCTTCTGGTCACAGGGGTAACAGCCACAGCTGGGGGGCAGCACTGAGCTTGTCTTTACTTCCTCTTGGGAGTCTGTGGTTGTCAAACGGCAGCAGAGTCACTGACACAGTGTGTTGTTCTGAAGCATTTGGTCTGCATGTCCCAGTGCATTTCTGCCATAATACGCTGACAGTTGTGAGCTCTCTCCATCCCTCCGGCTCACTGCATGTCGTGCTTCCAGAACCCCCCTCACCTCCCCCATCCCCCTCAGCACACACCCCTCCTGTCCATCTCTCTGCATGAAGGTCTTTAAGGAACCAAGGCTTCCTGTTTTTTCTGCTGGAAAAGACTCCAGTCACAGATACATTACAGAACAGATGAGCAGAAGGAGGGTTCTCTGGTTACCTTTCCTGGTTGGATCTTTGATTGTTCTCATGTGTCTGAAGGCTACTTTTAAATCACATCTATCTTGTTAATTTCAACAGCCCCATCCAGTGATACCCTAATATTTAAATAAGAATGATAAAAAAATTTACGACTTAATCTAGTTCTGCCATTCAGAGTAGAAATCCACTTAAATCCAATTTGGTCAACAGAAGACCTGCTAATAAATATTTTTTTTGCTATGTGCACTCAGTGACAAAAAAAGTTAAGCACGCAGACGGAGTGGTGGAAATTAAGTTAATCTGCACATAGTGAAAAGTCATGTGACTGTATTTCAGTGATTATAATATCAGGTGAAATGGGCAACAGAGTTGGCACACTGCTGGTCTCATGTTAGTAGGCTGTGCCCCCCCCCCGGGCCTGGATGCATGTAGTGATCCAAATTTTTTGTCACTGAGTATATATTGCATTAAAACATGTATAATTCATAATGCTGAGGTGAGTAGAGAGCTCAGTTTGATTTCACACACCGGACTCCCCACTCTGAAACAGGACGTCCCGCCCCTTCTGTGAGAGCTGACTTAGATCCATGGCATCTTTGCCTCCTCAGCTTCCTGGTCAGCTTCATGGTGGACGCGAGAGGCGGGGCCATGCGGGGGTGCCGCCAGAACGGCCTGCGCATCATCATCCCGCCACGCAAGTGCGGCGCCCCCACGCGGGTCACCTGCCGCCTAGTGAAACGCCACCGGCTGGCCACCATGCCCCCCATGGTGGAGGGCGAGGGCCTGGCCAGCCGGCTCATCGAGGTGGGCCCATCTGGAGCACAGTTCCTAGGGTAAGATTCGCATCTGGTGCCTCTGGGAGTGGGGGGGAAACACCGGAAGGTTAAAGAAATGCCGCTATAGGCCGTGGAAGATTACATGACCAGTTTGAATTATTTCTCAGCATTAATAAAACCGCTAGGGCTTCATCATAAGAAGTAATATACATCCGTGCTTGTGGAAATCTACATTAGCTGCGAAACCCTAGATGGACCAAGAAAGGGGCCTTGGAGGACTCCGAGCACGGCCCGATTCGGAGGAGTGCTTTGCAGCCTGTGTCGCCCGGGCCCACCCCCATTCCTCGCCTGCATTCCCATCGGGTGTCATTTCCTACCATGACACCCTTATGATTTGAGAGGCCGTCTGATTGAACTGGCTGTAAACTGACCATCCGTTCAGTATGACGTGCATGTTGAGAGCAGCCAGCGCTCACAGGGATACATCCTCCAGCCCTTTTTGTTGCTTTCGTTCCCCGATATTTGCTGCTATTATTTTAGTCTCATGTCGGTGACACACTTATGAAAACAGACTAGATCTTCACAATAGAGCCGATGTTCTCATTTGCTTGCATTGACCTATTTTTTTTTGCCTTTTAACACACAAGCATGACAGTGACAGACCTGTGTTAATGCGATTCTTCTATAACCCTCCAGTTAATGGCACGTCCCTTAATCTCTAATCTCTTTTTGATATCACCGCACATACCCCCCCTCTCTCACCATGTAGGCCTCCCCTCAAGCCAGGTCATAGACAGTGCTATTGAAATGGACCTGAATCGGGCCTCTCCCGGGCTGGGATTAGCTCTCGCTTCATTTTCAAGGTGCCTCTACCCCTTGAGATGAAGCGAGGGGCTCTTACGGCTAACCTGAAACCAGCCTTTCCTATTCTAATTAGTGCCACTGTATTTATATGCTTAATTTTGGGTCACGTTCCCGCCGCATTCTTTAGAAATAGATTCAGGAGTAGGCCTCAAGGTTATGCCAGCTGCTGGGTGTGCGCACGAATCCAGCCACGCGTCTCCGGAGTTTAGCTGTTCCTTAATGTCAAGCTTTTTGGGCGAAGACGGCGTCTATGTATCCAGAGAGGCGGAACGCTGGCCGTTCCCTGATCCTGAACTGACTGCTGTAGTATTTCTGAATAAGGTTCTTGTTTAGAGAGTAGGAGGGACCTGAGTCTGACGTCTTCCCCCTAACTCCCAGCATGCTCAGCGCCGTAGCGTACAGCTTCCTGCGGGGCCCGGGGCCGCGATGGAAAAAGAAACCGTGCAGAACTGTACTATCTGTGCTCTCTTTCCCCAATGCTGCTATGGATTTGTTCAGTAAACTGCATCTGCCCACTGCACCCCCCCCTCTGAACGAGGGCGAGAGTTTGGTTAGCCGAATCCTCCAGCTCGGGCCTCCCGGAACCAAATTCCTTGGGTAGGACAGACAAACGAAACAATCCATGGATGCTGGCCTCTCACCCGCACCCCTACCCGCTGTGATATTGTTGGGCTTGTGTGTGTCTTTCTTGTGCCTGCGTGCTTGTGTCGTCTCCCTGTTTTGTTTTAAGTCACGCCCCCCCATGGCATTTCGACCCCGAACACGCCCCCCTCACCGTATGCCGCCCCGGTAATGTTTGCCTCCTGTGGATTGCTGCTGTGTGTCGATTCTGCAGAGTGCGGTCTCTCATCTCATGCCTTTTATTTATGGGTTTCACTCCTATTTTCCTTTCCCCCGTGTCACCGGTGACCTTCCTTCCATCCAGCATGCCACTCCTCACGTGGACGTTGATTCCCGTTCCTGTGCGCTCCGCACATCGCACGGTCGTAATGCCTGAGACCCATGGCTCGCCCCCGAGTCACACGCTACAGTCTGCCCTTCAGCGTGACTCAGTCCAGCCCTTCCAGCCACGTTCATGACTCATGATTCTCTCACTGTTTATACATTCACTTCGCATGAGATTAAATGCTGAGAGTCAGCCTTAAGACTTTAAAGCATTCAGTCAGTGTTCGGGAAGTTACTCACAAAAGTAATGGCTTTGTACTTTCTGCACTGGAACTTGTTTGTAATAGATTTCTTTTGTGAGTAACTTTCCCAACACTGCATTCAGTCGATGCCTGTGCTGATTTACAAAGAGTCACACTCAGCTACACAGACCCCCAGGGCCCACACAGACGCAGACCCCCCTGGGCCCACACAGACCCCCAGGGCCCACACAGACACAGACTCCCAGGGCCCACACAGACCCCCCAGGGTCTACACAGACGCAGACCCCCAGGGCTGCTTTCTAGGGGGGGTCACTCCTCTTGCAGCCTTTGCTGAATAGTGCAAGTTCCCCAAGGATCTCAGTAGCATCTGGTGCCTACAATCTTATGGGTCTGCTTTAAGATGGGTCTCATCTTATGGGTCTGCTTTTAGAATATACACAGAATATAGACACTCCATTCAAGGGGAACCCGTGGATCAGGCCTTACCACCTGAGGTGTGACGTCAGGGCGGAGGGATAGGGGGCCTGCCTGCCCGACGCCCGTCACGCTCGCTCTCATCCCACGTGCCGCAGGCCGGTGGTCGTGGAGATCCCGCACTTTGCGGCCCTGCGGGGGAGGGAACGGGAGTTGGTGATCCTGCGCAGCGAGACCGGGGAGAACTGGAAGGAGCACCACTGCGAGCACACGGAGGAGGAGCTCAATGAGATACTCAACGGCATGGATGAAGGTGAGAGCAGGTCTGGCAGAGGGGGGTCTGTCAGGGGGTACTCAACGGCAGGGATGGAGGTGTGTCAGAGGGAGGTCTGTCAGGGGGTACCCTACGTCAGGGATGGAGGTGTG
>JAODKN010000016.1:14534259-14550435 GCA_026774425.1 Petrocephalus zakoni | reverse complement strand
TCTCCTAAAGTCACCCCAGTATTTGCAGCAAACATCCCATGTATACCCATGTATTTTTTTACTTGACCATTAGTATGCTGGTATTTAGGGTATTCAGTACCACATTGAGTTATTAACTAATCAACTTAATTAATTAAGTGAGCTGGTGGTGAAATGTAATGAATACATGGAATGCCAGGTATGCCCCTGAGGAGAGGTTTGGGAACTGAAGCGGTGTTCATCTAGCCAACCGGCAAGATATCAGCGACTTCTGGGAGAACAGCAGATATCCCCAGATATCCCTGCATCCCCCTTTCCTTTGACTACCTAAGATTTTTGCACAGTACTGTATATTAAACTGATTTAAGTATTTTTTTATATTTATAGCACAATTCTTGCAATGTTGTCAGTGACTCAGTCATTAAAAACCGCCCTGTGTCATTACGGTTGCTCCCCCCGCAGAGCTGGACCCCCCGGAGGAGCTGGAGAGGAAGCGAGTCTGCCGCATCATCACTCGCGACTTCCCACAGTACTTTGCGGTGGTGTCCCGCATCAAGCAGGACAGCCACCTGATTGGGCCGGAGGGCGGCGTACTGAGCAGCACCGTGGTCCCCCAGGTCCAGGCCGTCTTCCCCGAGGGCGCCCTCACCAAGAGGATTCGGGTCGGCCTACAGGTACTGCCTGGGTTTGGCCAGAACCATGACTACAGTCTCACAGTCATTATCAGCAGGGTGGTCTTGGTTAGCAGAATGATTTTATGTTTTTATGCCGACATTTTACCTGAAAAAAAACTGTGTAAAACTGTAGTTATACAGTACCAGTCTGAGCACACCAACATTTCTATTCACCAAGATCTGAAGCACTCCTCATTTACCTTGTGAACAAGGTAAGAGAAGAATGAGATGGTGCCCACAATCCCTGACCTAAACCATATAGAGCTGGTTTGGGATTAGTTGAATCAAAGAGCCTAGAAACTTCTTCAGGGCTGTTGGAGAAGCATTCCATGTGGCTACATCTGCAAGCTGGTTGAATGAATGCCAAGAGTCTGCAGTTCTGTCATCGAAATAAAGGGAGCTATTTTGAAGGGTCTAAAATTTGAGAAGATGTTGAACACTTCTCTTGGTTGCTGCAATATTTGATATGTACTATTTCATTTCCTTGAGGCCTTTTACTGTTAGGTGAATAAATAACATACAGCTGAAACAGAGACATGCATTATATGCATGTGTGTTCAGACCTTTGAGTGGTACTGAATGGTGTATAAATTATTTTTTAGCAAAATAATTGATTATCAGTAGAAATTATTGATATCTGACATTGGGCAGAATTCACAATGATGTAGTTGTGATATGATTGTAATCTGTGCTGCATGAGCAGTGTGACCTGTGAGTGTGTGAGGTTGGCCATGTGTCCCAGTCCGGCATGCCCTGCCTTACAGGCCCAGCCTGTAAACATGGACCTGGTCAGGAAGATTATGGGGAACAAGGCCACCTTCAGCCCCATTGTCACCCTGGAGCCACGGCGACGGAAGTTCCACAAGCCCATCACCATGACGATCCCTGTCCCCAAGAGCTCAGCTGACACTATGACGAACGGCTTTGGAGGGGACACGCCCACTCTGCGGCTACTCTGCAGCATCACCGGTATGTGGAGCCTGCTCTCACCCAGGTCCTCCTCATCAGCAGGGGAGCAGTTTGACCTGGGATATGTTTATACTAGTACAAGTAATTTGTCGTTATATATGAGTCAGACTTCCACAAGGTTTCACTGCTGCTAGCGGACAGCGGATGTGATTTCTTTCCTTGTGGGCGGGGCCTTATGTAATGTGACCTCTAACCTCTAAGAGACCATTCCACTTTGGTCCCTTCAAGGTGGAACGACACCAGCACAGTGGGAGGACATAACAGGAACCACGCCCCTAACCTTCATCAACGAATGTGTCTCCTTTACCACGAACGTGTCAGCTAGGTAAATGTGCACATTATTTAATAGAATGAAAAGTTTGGAATGGTACAGAATGGGTTTTAAATCTTCATTGTTAAAGTGCAAATCAAGCACTTACTCTCTTGGAGAAAGCTGATTTATACAGATTGGTGCTTTTTCTGATAATTCAGTCCCGTTCATCTAATTCAACTATGTTTTCCCTCAGGTTCTGGCTGATTGACTGCAGACAGATCCAGGAGTCCGTGACCTTCTGCACGCAGGTGTACAGGGAGATCATATGCGTCCCCTACATGGCCAAGTTCGTCATCTTCGCCAAGACACATGACCCCATCGAGGCTCGCCTCCGCTGCTTCTGCATGACGGATGACAAGATGGACAAGACTCTTGAGCAGCAGGAGAATTTCACAGAGGTGGCCCGCAGCCGAGATGTGGAGGTGAGATTGGGGGGGGGGGGTAGCTAAGAATAGGCTGGGAAATGAGGCAATCGTGGACAGCCAGTTGGGTGGAGCTACAGAGTGTTGGGTTACTGTGGGGTTAGAGTTTGTTGGATGATGGGACAGTGGTGGTGAGTGGTGCAAGGCCATTAGGCCCCTTCCTGGCATGGTGTATCTCAGACCCTTTGAAGAACGGAGCCTAAGAGGAGACGTGCTTCCACAGGTACTAGAAGGAAAGCCCATCTATGCAGACTGCTTTGGGAACCTGGTGCCACTAACCAAGAGTGGCCAACACCACCTCTTCAGCTTCTTCGCCTTCAAGGAGAACCGACTTGCTCTCTTCATTAAGGTGACCCTTCCTCTGACCTCTAAACTAAAATGTCTCAGGTTGGAGTCCTGCTCTTGACAGAATGTCCAGCCGTGCCCGATAAATGGCCTTACCCGCCCTAAGACTCCAAACTTTTCTGTATGTGTCTTTGTCTGTCTCAGAGTAGTGCATGATGGGACATCCAAAAAGAAGCTCTACAATGTACTTGTGCAAATGCAAAAATAAAGAAGCATTTTGTCATTAAGTAATATTCCATCACAAAAATAAACACAGTAGCTAAACATCTGGACTAAGAATTTGCTTCATGGCTCAGGAGAGGCACCGACGTTTTAGCTTGCTTGTGTAGCGAGTCGTGTTGTGTCAGTAGCTGTGTCCTCCTACTCTTTAAAAAGCTTAAAAACCCTTTAGTCTCGTAATCAACCACAAAATATACTAGTGCACACAAAATAAATGGAATCGATTTATTAGCCTATTGATCTCTTTGCTGCAGGTTCGAGACAACACGCAGGAACCATGTGGTCGTTTGTCTTTCATGAAGGAGCCCCGTGCGTACAGGAGCATAGCCCAAAATGCCATATGCAACCTAAACATCACGCTCCCCGCTTACAGCAAGGTACGGCTGCGCGTGCGGCCCGCAGACTTACTCGTCTGCACCAGCGTCATCCTCTTTGCCTCTGTTATTCAGGATTGTCACCCTCTTTCTTGGTGATTTTCCTTGCTTGCATTTGCTTTGAATTTTAACATCTATTTCATGTTCCTACTACTACTGGCAGTGAGCATAATGTTGAGCATATGCTCTGAAGTGAATTTACAAAATGCCACACATCAGCTCCTGCTTATGTAGCTTTAGTCTCGCTTCAGCCCCGCCCCCAGCACCTTATTGGTTGCCCCATTGCTACACTGTTGCCATGGTAACCTTGCCTCGCCTGCTCTCTCTTTCCTCTCTCACACTACCCCTTGCTTCCAAAAGGAATCAGATTCAGACCAAGACCCAGACGAAGAGGTAACCCTGTGCCTCTCTAACCTGCACCCACACTGAGCACTCCTCTTTAATAAAAGCGCCAGGGGTAACAGCCACTTACTGCTTCAATAAAAATGGTGGGCACCATAACCATGGCAACTCTCTGAAGTTTTGGAACCCGAACTGCAGTTGAATGTTTTGCTTTAATTGGATAATTACCTAAGAATCTGTGTTCTCTGTGTCGTTTATGAGTGCAGATGCACTCTGTTCAGTTAGTCCTAACTGTTAAAAAGTTTTATTTATATCATCCCCAATGCAGTCAAAGACATGTTGATGACATCAGGTTTAAAGTCCTCTTTAATTGGTTGTGTAAGAACATGCGTTCATATAAAGGCTGGTGGAATCTGTACCATGTGTTTTACTGCGGATTCCCAGTCCTGGTCCCAAGGTTTGTGTTAGTCTTGTGCTTCCTGGCATATCTGAACATGATAATCGGCAGTTACCTTCCGATTTCATTGTGATGATGACAATTGTGGAACGGTTAATATAAAGATGTTTGGTTACTTGATGTGAAGTAGGTTCTTGAGGCATAGGCAATGGAGTTCTAATGACCAGGTTTTGGAATTTCTGGCATATCCCAGCCGTGGGAGAGTATTGCAAATTCTGCAATTATAATAATGCAATTAAAGTGTAATGTTGAATTTCTTTCTTGCAGACCAACAGGACACATGATAAATGTAAGCTTTATGCTTTTTATGAATGCTATAGTGTTTTTAATTACTTTTGGTAACCACTAACCAATGATACAGAATATTCAGTACCACCAGTAATCTCAGTGACTATATACATTATAATAGCACCTTAACTTAAAATATAATGTGTGTTGGTGGCTTACTAATGTACAAAGATTCTTAGATTTCTAAAGCTGCTTTGTTGTGGCTTCTGTTCACATGCCTTTAAGTTTTATACATTATAGTCATCATACGAAGAAACGGTTCCTCAAGCAAACGTCATGCCCATTACACCCCATACAAGACCCAAAGGGATACGTTTCACCTCTTTACATTACTGTCTTTTTTGTCCCCACCCCCCATACCTTCCCCTTTAATCCTGAGCCACTCGTTCCTTCTTTAATGGTCACCAAGGTCCTGTAGCCTCATGTGAATTACGTGCATGAATCAGTGCATGGCGGTGCACTGTTCTGTAACCCAGTGTTTCCCAGTCCAGTCCTCGGGGACCCTCAGTCGGTCCACGTTTTTGCTCCCTCCCAGCTCCCTACCAGGCAGTCCACATTTTAGCTCCCTCCCAGCTCCCTACCAGGCAGTCCACGTTTTTGCTCCCTCCCAGCCGACTACCGAGGACCAGATTGGGAAACATTGCTATAAGAATTGGTTTTCTTTTTTCCCCTATAGATGTGCATAGCATGGCTAAGCATACAGTATGCTTATAAACTGTATGTTTGTGTGCAGACATGCTGTTTAAGTCCATGAAACTTAACTTGCAGTCAACAGTTAATGCGATTTGGATATTTTAATATGTAATTGGAATACAAACACTGTATTTCTTACTGATGTCGGACCGCCTCTCGGAACGAATGAAGGCGATCTGTCCTCTTTCTCAGAATGTCCTCTTCCATCTTACTGTGACAGCACACTGTTCGCTTGAGGCTGCATGATTGGATTGGTGCCTCCCTTTGCATGGAAATAACTCTGCTGATGGATGCTCTGTGTGTGTGTGTGTGTGTTACTTCATGTAATATCCTAAGTTTTTCCATTAATTTTACTTCTCAGTTTATACTTTACATTTCAGTTTTTGTTGTTTTTGTTGTCCCATGAGATGTTTATTATTTATTGATGTTTTCATACATGTTGGTAGTAGGCGGGATGTGCCCTTGAAATTGGCCGGCCACTTTTTGCGGTATTATAGAGCCTTCAAATTCCTTTAGCTGGAATGCTGCTTTGCTGCAGATTCCCCACCACTGGAAAAGCTATTTAGAAAGTGAATTTTGTTCCTTCTTCTTCCTGAATTCCATGCATAGGCTCCATACCCCATCAGCCTTCAGTTTGCTGCCACTGGCTTTCCATTGGAGGGAAAATAGCATTTTTCTTCATGTTCATATTTCTGCATAGATAGTGAATTTCCTTATATTGTGCACAATCTTGAGATATCTGCCAATCACTGCTTCTGATGTACATCCCTGTGGCCTTGCCTTAGTTTATTTGTGTCCCTGGTCCTTATCTCCTTTTGTATTGTATCTCCTTTGTTTATTTTAATTTGATCAAATTTAATTTAATTTGATTAAATTGTTTTCCACTGTTGCCTTCCATGTTGTGTGTGTGGGAAGTGAAGTTATACAGACTGTGTATAAGCAAGTTATTTCCTTTCCATTTCCTCCCATTTCTTTATTCATTCATTTATTTCTGGCATCTGCTTTGCCGCACTAGTGCAAATTAAAGACTTTGGGTCCATCAGCCATATTTGCATTTCCTTTTCAGTTGTCATGTTCCCCTGGCTGCCCTTTGAACCTGAGACCTTGTTAGTGATCCTATCCTGACCACATTTTCCAATCTCTGTTTCCTTTAATTTCCCTTTTACTTTTTACGTTACTTATCTTTTTCACAATGGAAGATGATGAAGAGACGGAATCGACAGAAACGTCCGTTCTGAAAACGCACTTGATTAGAGATTCTCCTGCACTTGCTAGCCCGGACTTGCTGTCTGAGGTGTCTGAGATGAAACAGGACTTGATAAAAATGACAGCCATCTTAACCACTGACTCCACAGAGAAATCGAGCCCCATCGATGGGGGAATGCTTGTAAAAGGTGCAGAAGAAGAGCCAGGAGAGCCTTTTGAGATTGTTGAGAAAGTCAAAGAAGATTTGGAGAAAGTGAGTGAAATACTGAGAAGTGGGACATACTCAGGTAAGGTGGCAGAGGCAGAGTCGAGTGCAGCTGGAAGAGCTGGTAGCCACTCGGTCATTAAGGATGAAGAGTGGGTATACCTCAGTGACTGTGAAATCGAGGAAGCTAAACAAATGGCCGCTTTAGTTCAGGAGCCACTGGTACAGGAGGTGACATCTAAAAGAGGTTCAGGCTCAAAGATACGACAAGGACGGGAACATCTCAATGCACCTAAGGCCAGTGCTGTTTCAAATGTAGTCCAAGAGAAGTCTCGCACAGCTGCTGTGACTAGATTTGGGAAGAAAGATCCCCCTCGAGGGCAGGACAACAAAAAATCACCTGCTGAGATCAAAAAGCCAGCCAGGAGGAAATTGAAGGATGATAAAAGTAAGGAAAAGCCCCAGGCCGCTGATTCAGGATCAAAGATAGCTAGGGAGAGTTCCGAAGAGTCTCTCGATGGAGATGCTCACTTGAGTGCTCCCGCAGCTTCGTCTCAGGGGCCCGTGTCACCAGGTGTGGAAGAGACCCCCATCGGGTCGATAAAAGACAAAGTGAAAGCCCTTCAGCAGAAGGTTGAAGAGGAGCAGAAGGGGCGCAAGCAAACGCGCAGCAAGCCTTCTCAGCTGCGTGTCGAGAGCAAATCATCCCAACTTAAAAAGGAAGCTGTTAAAACACACCAGGCGCCTCCAAAGTCACCCAAATCTGAAACTGAGAGGCTAGAAGAGACCATGTCTGTACGTGAATTAATGAAAGCCTTCCAGACAGGACAGGACCCTTCAAAGAGAAAGTCTGGCCTTTTTGAGCATAAGGTACCCACTACAAAAACTGAAAAATCAGCTTCAAAAGTTACAGCAGCATCATCCTCCATTTCATCCAAAGACAGTAAACAAGCAAAGGTGACTCGTCATTCTCAGGGCCGCGAAGTATCTCTGGATACCATCCAGTCGAACAAATCACACAAAGAAAGAGACACACGAAAAACCCCGGACAAGAAACATGCCAAAGATTCTAGTGCCAACATCAAAACAGAATCGGGAGACAATGCAGAGAGTCAGCAGGTCAGGAAAACACAAGCGGAAGGAAGAGAAGATGTTTCAGCAGCAGCTGCAGACTCTGCCACTCAGCCTGGCCTGACTATTACTTTCCCATCAGTAAATAAAGAAGAAGGGCTTCTTCCAGATGTTGTTCAACACAGTGCTCTTGATGACAGTTCAGATAGCCTTAAACATGAGGGGGTGGCGGACTCTCCTAGTGCCAGCTTGGGTGATGGTACCCCTCACATGAGTTCTGAAGAGAGTTACAAACACGAAGGCTTAGCAGAGACACCAGAAACAAGCCCAGACAGCTTGCCTTTTTCACCCAAGAAAACTGACCAATCCATACTGGAGAGAGCCACAAAAAATGCAGCAGCTCTACAAGGGTCTACTTCAAAAGACAAGTCTAAAAGTTCAGTCATAGAATCCAGTGCAGGAGACTCTGTGGCTGTGTTCTTTGAAGGTCACAAGCCAACGGGAACACCCCTCACTGCATCCAGCTATGAAGAGGCAGACAGTCGGAAAACAAGTGAGTCTGTGTCCGCTCTTAATTATGAGGCAGTCAACTTAGCAGAGGACCGTGTTAAAAAGGAAAGCGTCTTGGAAATATCCAAGGCACTTGAAACGTCACAGCTTTCAAAGAGAATCCCTAAAACGATAGACAACATTGCAAACAGCGAGGAGGCCCCTGACAGCCAGAGGTATTCCGTGTCCACTGGTTCAGTGACTAATTGGCCTTCTGCACACAGTCATAGCAACTTAGACCTGCCTCTTAGACAAGAGGACTCAGAGACCCCCAGTCCTTTAGCAGATGACTCCATGACTATTAGTCACAAGGATTCTTTGGAGGCCAGTCCAGTCATGGAGGATAACTCCTCTCATAAAACCCCAGATTCCATCGAACCAAGCCCAACAAAGGAATCGCCATGCCGTGACTCATTAGAGAACAGTCCTGTAGAACAGAAAACCGAAACTGGTTTTCCCCCAGTCGGAAGGAGATCTACTGGACAAGCTGTACTCACCAAGACCGACCTTCCCCCTGACCCAGTTCGTAGTCGACTTCTCAGAGACCCGGAGGGCAGTGCCGATGATGACAGTTTTGAGCAGACATCCCAAATGGAAAGTTCGGGTAAGAGCCCTCTCTCGCCGGACACTCCAAGCTCTGAGGAGGTAAGTTATGAGGTCAATCCCAAAACACCGGACATGCAGTTGTTGTCTATTCCCTCAAAGCCATCTGCCATTCCTGAAGACGTGGAGGAAGATGAATCGGAACATAGTGAGCCTCCCAAAAAAATCACACCAGAGGAAGAAATGTTTAAAATGGCTGCCAAAATTAAAACTTTTGATGAAATGGAACAGGATGCTAAAAGCAAAAAGGATGGCCAAAAAGATTCTTCAGTACTTTTTGAGGCTGGAGATGATAGCATCAAATCAATAAGAGTAGCCTCCACTGATGAGAAATGCTCAGAAGGTGAACCAGTGTTTACCAGATCCAAGCAGGACTCAGAGATAGATCTTTATGTTGAACACATTAATAAAGTACGACCTCCTTCTCCTTTTTCAGCAGGTTTGCATGAGAGCTGTGCAGAAGCAGAAAAAGAACCAGGACAGGGACCTCATCTTGTCTCAGAACCAATATCAAAATTCTCTCGAGCTGTAGAAGACCAAATCGCTCAGGCATCATCTGTTGGAATCGAAAGCTCTCATGCTAAATCAACAACGGGGTCTGTCAATGGCCCTGCAAATATTACAGATGAGCAAAAGGAAGAGTGTCTGAGAAAGTCCAGAGAAAGCACAGCAGTTGATGCAAAGGGTGCAGATATGTCATGTTCCTATAGTGTGGCGGTGATAGATGAAACAGCAGAAAGCAATGCAACAGATGAAATAAAAGGTGAACATATGAAACTTTCAGGGGCACCAGAGACGGACACAATTAAGTCTTCCTATGTTCATTCATCATCCACTGACACGGCACATACACACGAACGGCTCAAACCAGAAATCTGCATTTATGATGACACTGAAGAAGACAAAGGTGAAGAAGAGCCAAAAACTGAATCCAAGGGTGTCACAGCGAGGGCCGAGAAGGATGCAGACTCCTGGAGCGCCATTAGAGAGGATGACGATGCCTTTGCGGCTCGCGTAAAGGAAGAAGAACAGAAGATTCTGGGTCTGATGGTGGACAAACAGTCTCAAGGTGCAACACCAGATACAACTCCCGGAAGGACCCCGACAGAAGAAGGAACACCAACCAGTGAACCAAACCCTTTTCTATTCCAAGAAGGGAAGCTATTTGAGATGACCAGAAGTGGTGCGATAGATATGACTAAGCGAAGCTATGAAGAAGAAGAAGGCGGCTTTGGTTTTTTCCAGATAGGTGAGCAACCGTCAGAAAATGTCCTCTTGGGTGAGCCGAAAGAAGATCCTCTTGATTGTGAGGCTGCTGAAGATGAAAACAGAGTAGCTGTTAATCTGTCTCTGCAAATGAAAGTTGATGAAGATGAGAAACAATCAGGCATTACAACTGAGCCCATTAGTTGCGCAACAATAGAAGATGATCAAGTGGGTGGTGAGTCAACAGCGACCACCAAATCAGAAACAAAATCCAGAATTCCCATAAAAATGGGAGTTTCTGCATCAGCTAAGACCGCAAAGAAAGATTCAACAGCTGAGGAGATGGCAGAGGTCCATCCTGAGAAAGCATCCAATGAGAGTGCAACTGAAGCAGACCCTAGCTCCCCAGACTCTACCATAGACAGCATCCAGACAGGTTATTCGACTATCACAAGATCAGTTTACTCTGAACAGGATGCAGAGTCTTCAGACTCTTCCCCTGAGGACCAGCACTCAGTCATTGAGCTCCAGAATCAGGTAAAAAAGTTATCAGCTCCTTCTGCTGGCTCTGAAGGCACAAAGGATGCCTCCCCAGCTCCCTCTCAAACTCAGGCTTCTTCCACTCTTATGGAGATTCCCGCGGTGATAGAGGAAACGAAACCTAAATCCCGAATCCCAGTAAAAGCCAGCTTACTGAAGTCTGAGTGTGGTTCTGACCCCTCAGTCCAACGTGCAGAATCCCTCAAAGACAGAAAATGTAAATTGCCTGTAAAATCAGAGCCAAGAAGGAAATCTGAGACAGATGCAGGTCCCTCTGGGGATGCCAAAACCAGAAGGTCTTCTAAAGCAAAGAGTTATTGTGAAGCAGATTCCTCTAAGGAATCTGCCAAAAAGGACACTATGAGTCGTTCAGAGAGTGCGGATTCCTCAACTAAACCCAAGACCTTCCACTCCAGGCTTCCTGTTAAGAGTAAGCCTGGACAAAGTGTCCACACATCATCCTCAGCCAGTCAGAACAAAGAGCAGTTCTTTGAGATGTATCGCCATTCTATTGAGTTTTTTGAGGAGATAAGTGATGAGGCCACGAAGCTAGTAGAAAGGCTAGCACAGGCTGAGAAAGAGCAAGAGGCTGCGGTTTCCGATGACGAGAGCAGTACCTTAGATGCCTCAGTAATAGAGAGTGAGGGTTTTCCTGAAATGCAGTTCCCTCCCCCCGAAGACGTCTTTGACGTGAGACCTCACTGGGATGATTCTGTCGAGACACAGATGCAGCGAATGCCCATCGAAAATGTCCAAGATCGAAGTCAAGGTACCACCCTACTCAGGGGTCTCTCTCTCTCTGTGCCACTACGTGGCGTCTCTCTCTCTCTCTCTGAACTAAGGCCTTAGCTTTTGTGACTGCCTCTGTGCTGTTTTGAGCTTTGTTTGTGATTGTCTCTCTTCCCTGTATGTGTTCTGAAAATCTCAAGATTGACAGACGCTTGTTATGGAAAAAAAATCTTTTTGCCAGCATATAAAGCAAAGTATATGGGGATCTTGTTTTTGCTTTTTGGTTTCCTTTTGGCGGCTACTTTACATTGAATCCTGCTCATACTCTAGCATAAAACATTACCCAATTACCAAAAAATTAAAAATAAAAAAATTGCATAAAAAATATACTTTTCATTGGAAGGTCAAAATTCTAAGAAAAATATTATACTCCTTTAAATGCAGTGTAGCCTGATTTCATTTCTGTTGAACAGCTGTCAAGATTCATTTGCTAAACGAGTGCATGTTAACTTTCTGGAATGGCATTTCGTTTTCATTGCCTCGGCATTGTGACATCAGAGGAATGGCAGCACATGATATTATGGCACTGAAATGGCCTGAAACGCACTCAGAGACGTAAGGATGACTCTTTTGTGCATACGTAGCTGCACTGCTATTCTCTGGCAGGCTGCTTGCGAAAGCATTTAGAATATTTCCCCATTAAGGACTCATCCTGCAATGACAAGAAAGCCAGTGAAGGTGTATTTCTCCTGGAATGCATTTGCCCCCTGCCCACCTGAATGTGACCTCCTGTGCCCATCCTGCTGTCCCCCTGATGATAGTTCTCCTGCTTTGGTAATGTTTACAGTAGATCTGCAGGAGGATATGGAAAGGAAGAGGGAGCGGTTGGCTATCATTGCTGACCACTTAGGCTTCAGCTGGACGGGTGAGTGATGTCCGTAACCCCTATGGTGGGATGGTGTCTGAAGTCTCACGCCTCGCCTGGGCATGGCCCAGAATTAATACCGGAACAACATAGTTTTCTTCTGTAGCACCACCAGATTCAGAAGCTGTCCTGGATATGGTCAAGTGTCCTAGGTTAAAACCTGAATGCGACGCCCAATCTGTGTGAGCAATATGGCAAAATATAAAGCACAGCCCTGATGTAAATGCAGAATAATACTATGCAAAGTGCAAGGTTTGGTTTTGTAGGGGTTGCATGACTATTTTAAAAGTTATCTTAACAAAAACCTGAATCACTCAGTGTGCACAGTTTTATTCCACATGTGAGGTCTTCACCACATGAGATATTACAGACAAATTTAATGTGCTTTAATAGTGTTAAGATGGTGATGGTGTTCATTTGAATTAATCCATTTCATGCAGTGTTATGAATTTTGCTCCCCAAATTTGAATCTAGAACTGGCCCAGGAGCTGGACTTCACTGAAGATCAGATCCAGCAGATCAGAGCTGAGAACCCCAACTCTCTGCAAGACCAAAGTCATGCTCTGCTGAAGTACTGGATGGATAGGGGTGGAAACGAGGCCACAGGTGGGTCTCCTTCCAGGAAACACACCCTGGGAATATGTGCTGTATATAAGCAATAGCAATGGCTGAAATGGCTTTTCGTAGATACAAAGTGTGCCAGTGGGATGAAAGTGACCAAGAAATTCACCAAGGAAGTCATTTATTAGACTGCTGGATTGCTCTTGAAATGTAAATGGTAGGATACTCTGCTTTGCATGAATGTCATATATACAGTCTTCCATGCTCCTGTTTTTGAACAGAGAGCACCCTGATTAAAAAGCTAACTAAGATCAACAGAATGGACATTGTGCATCTCATTGAAACAAAAATCAAGTACAGTTTGGAGCAATCTTCCCGGACCTATGAAGACATCGAGAAGACCATTGCACTGGATCATGGTGAAAGTATGATATGATATACGGCAATTTGAATGCCATACTCCACAAGTAAAACTTGAAATTTTGGAAATTTCCTCATCTGGTATTCTAATAATCTGTGAAGATTATGGTTTGCTCTGGAAGTGGTTTACTTCTGTTTATGTGTATGTCTAGGTTTCTCCGCACTACATGAGGACATTGACAGTCCCAGAACTGTCAGGTGGGCGCAGACATTGTCTAGACAACAAGGGTTCGGCCAGCCACCTCCTGTAGTGTCACAGGAGGACCTTTCTGCCAGCATCTCCTCGCTTCATGAGACCACACCACGTGCAGATTCCAACAAGGGACCTAGCCAGAAGGGGAAATCGAAATGTGACCTACAGAAGGAGCTCGAATTTACATTGTAAGCCATTTAATCTCTAATGTGGAATTGTGAAATTGCCTGAGAGAGATGATATTAAATATAAAAAATATAAAAAGTTTTTTTATCTAGTTGAGTACTAAAACACTGTGAACAGTTTGTTTACGGATTTGTGGATTTATGTCTAAATATAACACAAAACTGCTTGCTGAAAGGACTTATTTTACCTATTCTAATGGGCAGAGGTAGCCACCCAGTAACCCCCTCACCCTGATGTGCGTATGTTTCAGGGGAGATACCAGTGCTACTATGTTTTCAGCTGAGAATGCCAGGACAGCGGTGGCTCACCGAGGAACAACCAAACAAGTAAGTCCCTTTTTCACGGTGTACAGAACAGCTCCCTTGAATCTCGAGCCACAGTCATATCCCGTGTGTCAAGCAAAATCTGCTTCCAAAGAGCTTTCTGCCAGCCACCCTGACCCTTCACACTTCAGCTCTGTTGAACTTGCATTGGCTGTTGGGCAACCTAGTGCTGAGTTAAGCCCAACTTTGCTTGGGTTCGCTGAGGCTGCTGAAGAAGGGCTGCCTGTTCTGAGCACAGATTTTGGGGACCCCATGCTCTCACAGTATGACCATGCAGAAGCAGACTTTCAGGCATTTCCAAGGGAGCTGAAACAGCCTCCATATGAACACAATTATGTTTCAACTGCTTCCTTTGCAATGATTCCTAAGGCGACCCCCGTCTCAGTCCAGCTGGGAGAAACTAGCCAAGCCCCCCAGGATGTGCCAAAACCATGCCAGTTTTCCAAAATGGATGTATTGACACAACAGCATATTGCTGAAATATCAGACAGATTCTACAAAACTATTTTTGGGTATGACGTGGTGCTACTTGAGTCCACCGGTGAAGAAGCAGGACCAAAGCCTACAGATGGGCAGCAAGAGCATGATGACGGCTTAAAGCTTGCATCTTCTGAACTGGGACAGAAACAGGGGATGTTCACGACCCCTCCCCTATTCATGGATGATAAACCAACCAATAGCCCAGATGCTGATGTGGATGAAGAAATTCTTGACGTTACTCAGGCACCATCTGAGCTTCAGGCCGTACCTGCTGAATTGAATCCACTGACTACTGAATTTAGGCCATCAGAGGGGAAACCACGTAACCCTGAATTACAGCCCAGTCAACACAAGATAAATCGAGAGGGTATCTTTACAGTTGGCAATATTCAGATGTCATGTGATCCAGCTAGTGAGTGTCCGGTCTCTCTTGAGGCTCCTGTTTACGATGATCGTAAGGAATTGCCAGAAGCAATTACACAAAACACAGAAAGCAACAGCAGCGTTTTTATGCCAGGTACTTTGGCAAGTACACTAGTGTCGCCAGGGTCTGCATTACCTGGGAATACATCTGTGCCAGATTCCCTTACACCACAAACCAAGAACACGTCCTCCTCAAATGAATCTCTCAATTCAGACAATGAATGCCGATCCCTTTCACCTGAGTGTGGTTTTGACTTATGGCCTGAAATACCAATGCTATGTGAGGAACACAGATTATCATCACCAGAATCAGTTACATTATGTACATTTAAGTCATTATCTCCTGACTCGCCTATGCCCGAATATAGGCCCTCAACACCTGACCAATCAATTCTATTGACTCAGTATAGGTCTTTATCACCTGAATTGGTAACATCAGTTACAGAACATGAGCGACTTTTCCCTGACTCACCGATTCCTCAATATCGGCACAGGTCTCCTATACTGCCTGTAATTGAATGTGAAACACCTGAAGTTATTGAAATATTACCACAGTATAGAGTCAGTACAGAATCAGCTTTGTCAGAAAATTATTTTAGATCTGTATCACCTTTGGCAGTGACGTTTGAGAGTGATAACAGAGCACCATCACCTGAATCAGTGGCATTTAACATAGAACACACAAGCAGACGAGTATCCCCAGAATCTGTACCTGAATATAAATCAGTGTCCCCGGAATCAATTGAATTAGAAACTGAAGAAAGACCATCATCACCAGAATCTATATTTTCAGTGACAGAAGAAAGACCACTGTCCCCTGAATCTTTGGATGAATACAGGCCACTGTCACCTGGATTTGTTTTGCTGAAGATTGATTTTAGGTCAACATCAGCTGAATCAACAGGGTCCATTAATGAATTCAGGTTACTCTTACCTGATTCTCCTGTACCACATTATAATGTATCAGATTCTGATTCTATAAAATTAGGAGCAGGATATAGATCAGCATCACCTGAGTCACAGTTATCAGAAACTGATTCTGAATCGTGTCCTGAATCTTTACCTCTCGATGATAGACCAGCATCACCTGAATCATCAGGCTCTGTTAATGAATTCAGGGTACTCTCACCAGATTCCCCTGTACCACAGTATGATGTGTCAGTTTCCAATTGCTCAACATTAGGAGGAGGGTATAGGTCAGCCTCACCTGAGTCACAGTTATCAGGGAATGATTCTGATTTGTTCCCAGAATCTCTCCATCTGGATGATAGACCATCATCACCTGACTCAACAGGGTCTGTAAATGAATTTAGGTTACTTTCACGAGATTCCCCAGTACCTCAGTATAATGTGTCAGTTTCTGATTTCACAAAATTAGCAGCAGGGTATAGATCAGCCTCACCTGAGTCACAGTTATCAGACAATGATTCTGAATTATCTCCTGAATCTTTTCATCTGGATGATAGACCAGCATCACCTGA
>JAODKN010000016.1:14486742-14504399 GCA_026774425.1 Petrocephalus zakoni | reverse complement strand
GGAGGAGGCGAGGGATGGAGAAAGGAGGGGAGCGAGCAGAAGGAGGAGGAGTCGAGGGATGGAGAAAAAGGAGGGGACAGAGCAGGAGGAGGCGAGGGATGGAGAAAGGAGGGGAGCGAGCAGAAGGAGGAGGAGTCGAGGGATGGAGAAAAAGGAGGGGAGCAGGCAAGAGGAGGAGGAGACGAGGGATGGAGAAAAAGGAGGGGAGGGGCCAGGAGGATGAGGAGGAGGTGAAGGATGGGGAAAAAAAGTAGAGTGGAGAAGGGAGGAGGCCAGCAAGGTGAGGGACTGAGGGAGAGAGGAGAGGAGGAAGCAGAAGGAGGTAGAGGGGAGGAGGAGGCAGAAGGAGGGAGAGGGGAGGTGTTCTGGAACAATGGGGGGAAAAAATGCCAAAACCTATAGTTAGAGATTATGATAAATCAGGAACATGTGGAAAAACACAGCAAAATTATAAAAATGCTAGGTTTGTCCACTACCGTCACAAAATGAGAACACAGGTTAACATGCGCTGGGTATTTGTTTGGATAACATTTGTGAGAAAAGGGGTGATATCAGAATCATGTGATGCCAGGAGCAGGAGCCTGATTGGCCATTTCCTGGTTATCTGGTGATTAAAAGCTGAGCTTAAGGCAGAGGAGCGGCACATTGCTGCATAAATGTCACGATGCACGCGGGGCGCCGGCACGTTAAGCCTGCTGCAGTGAGGAAGGACACGCTGACCCGCGTGCGGGAATGCGCATGCACAGTGTCGCGGGCGACACACACCACAGGTAAGCTGAACACCAAGATGAGGGTGGCTGTATTTAAATGAAAATCACATTTGAGTCATTATGTATCAGGGCTGGACCTGAAATGCACCACAAATCATGGGGCTAAAAATAGCCATCTATCCTTCAACATGACGCCATTCCAAGAGCGACTCGCCGTCTTCAAACAAGAGCATAATGTGCTCATGAATTATACATCGGCTCACCCCAAACATCAGATTGCAAACAAAATACAGCACCCCCATCTCTCCCCCGCCCCCCCAGCAGCCGGGGAAGGGCTCTCCTGTGCCCCCTTTGAAGACTGGCCACCCTTGTCGCAGTTCGCAAAGGAAACACCAGTTCCCATTTCCGGGTTAACCATTACCAGCTGAAGTCGAGTCTATTCGGCATTAACAAAGCCTCTGTTCCCCTATCCTCAAGCTGCTCGTCGGCCCATCTCACCCGCCACCTCGCAGAGAGGCTTGTGGTCGCATTGTGTCCAGACCATTGTTTCAAACTGTCCAGGGGTGACGAGTTTGATTCGAGACGGACGGGCCCTTCTGAAAGAGACTCTACCCTCCCCAGGCATGGAGAGCTGCTTGAGACCTACCTGAGAAGTTCCTCGTGGCAAGCATGGTGGTCAGGATAGCACCCTGGGAGAGAGAGCAGGAAATCAGGCTTCGGAACGGACATCCGTGACTCCTGCTACCTCCGGACATAACGTCCAGCCGGAAATGAGGCATTAAATATGGTGGATACTCCCCCCCCCCCCCCCAATCTACCAGGGGTAATGATTATTCCACGGGGGGGGGGCAAAAAGCACTGTTCCCATTTGATCTGTAACAGAGGGACGTCGACCCACCTTAAGTTTCCTCCTGGCATTGAACTTCTTCAGACACTCCACAGTCTCCTGCCTGTGCATCATGGAGGCCACGGTGGATCGTTGCTGGATTGGCAAGGAGGGAGACAGGAGTTACAGACCAGAGACTGGAGCCGAGAGGACACTTGCAGCAAAGCCTTGTGGGTACGTACGCAGATCCAGGGGTGCTTCAAGGCCTCACTGGCCGTGATGCGCTTAACGGGGTTGATGGTCAGCATCTTGTTGATCAAGTCCTTGGCCTCGGGGGTCACTGTGTCCCACTCGGGGGACGGGAACTGCACAGAAAGACAGGCCGTCACCCGCCCAGCCTCATCTCGATCCTTGAAGGCCTCACCCGTAACTTGTTAAATTGCAAATTTGACTGACCACTTTCCCAAAGTGGCAAAAACCAGCTTGTGAACACCAAGGCTGACCACACAGGCAGGAGTCCAACCAGGGAAAAGCCATCTGACATGCAGGTACATTTAGTAAGAGAGAGTATAATGTTCACAAATGGTCTTCAGCCACTAGAGGGAGCTGTGGAGCAGGAACCATTGCTCATTTGGGTCAAGTTAAGCCAGGGCCAAACATCTGTGTCCTTCCAGCCCCTGGCCCCATCACCCTCCCCTGAGACAGACTGTCAGCACAGAGAATCTGCCATAGACAAAGATCACACAGTAATGGAAGAGGGACCTCACTGTGCTACACATACAAGATCATTCGTGACACAGAGCATAACCCTCACCAGGAGAGGCGCGGAAAATGTCTATAAACGCACGTCTAGAAAATAATCCATTAAACTACAAGGAGGACATAGAATGGCTCACCTCTGAACAGGGGAACATGCATTAAACAGACATCTACCCCAAATAGCCCACAATGTCTCTCAGTCTCCCTCTTACATCTTCCTGATTACCCAAAGCAAACAGAACAAAGCAAAATAAATGAAACGGGGGATAAAAACCTAGCTGAGATCCAAACAAATGGATTTTGGGGGTGGGGGGGAGGTATCCATCACCACGGCGACCGGATGAGTCATCTCAGAAGCAGATAAGAGCCCTTCCCTCAGCGAATGCAGGGCTGAGCCTGTCAGTCCACAGCACCCTCCACAGGAAAGTGGCAGAGCAGCAGCAGCAGCAGAGGTGCAGCAATGAATTCTGGGATCTTTCCCCAGGTCAATGCACAGGTAGCACGTTTGATTAATACACTTCACCCACTAATTAACTGCCTGCTTAATTGAGTTTATCAACCAGAAAGTACTTTCTCAGATACTAATTTGTCCCCTTGGTAATGACCCACAAGGATGGTTTAATTATATCATCCACATCTGCAATGCTATTCATTAATACTATTTTTAAATGTTTTAAAATTGTCTAACAAAAAATAATTACTATAATCTCCCATTTTTTGAGGTTTGGTCACCAATATCAACCCACTAACAGCATTTGGGGCCTAAGGCTTATCTGTGTCATAAGGGGACCGATTCAGGATCAGGCCGCCAGCTGTGAGGCACATCTGTCAGGGGCCCCCGGGCCCCCTTACAGCATGGAGGGGGGGCACATGGGGGGACTGTGAGGGATGCCCAGAGTTACTGAGCGACCAAGGCATGGTGGGGGGGGAGGGGTGCATGAGGGGGGACATCCAGAACAAGGAGGAACCACAGGCGGGGGGCAGCAAAGGGGGTTGTGAGGAACGTGAAGCAGGAACCTGTAATGAGCCGCGGGAGGACAGACGAGGCAAGTGAAAGGCAAATTAGCAGGAGTGTCTGGAGGTGAAGGGACACAGCTGAAGACGGGGCCTGCCGCGGGGGGTGTGAAGGAGGCATGATGGCGACTTAAGAGCAGGCAAGCTAATAACAAAGAGGGCGGCATTACCATCACTAACATGGAGGCACTGCCTCCAGCCTGACAGGCCCACTGCCACAGGACATGAGTGGAGCACAGCACAGCAGGTTTTAAACCATCAGCACATGCAGTCACTGCTCTAAGGATGAAGGCTCCTGGGGATCCACACAACTATGGCCAGCACCCATCCACACTGGGGTGTCTGAGCATCATTCTTAATACCACCTTCACACCCCCACTGACACCAGGCATGCAAGTCTGAAAGACAGACACACAGCCACGATTGGGGGCACCTGGGCGTGTGGTGGTCCCGTCTGGCTGTACTCACATCGTAGGCTCCGGCCTTGATCTGCTGGTAGAGCCTGTGCTGGTCCTCGTCCCAGAAAGGCGGGTAGCCCACCAGCAGGATGTAAAGGATCACACCTGGGGAGATGAAAGGTGACTATTGAGGAGGGCGGAGCCAGGCGGTAACCATGTCAACGGCATACCCATAGCATCGGCCTAGATATACGGCAAGCCAAGATATGCATTTGGGACAAGATATGGAAGCAGAGCGTGCTGGCATTCAGTCGGGCACTGGAGCGGGCAGCCCTGTGCTTACCACAGGCCCACATGTCCACTGGCTTGCCGTAAGGGTCTTTCCTCAGGACCTCCGGGGACAGGTAGCCCGGGGTGCCAGCAAAACCTGGAAGGGAGCAAATAATTCACTGGGGCTGAATTGTGCTTGCTCGCTCTCTCCCTGTAGTGCAGTATGGAACAGAAAGATGCAAAAAGATATGGGAGACTAGAGGATGTGTACATATTTACATTTTACATATTTAGCGGCTTTTCTCCATTTTTAGTTTTTTGAAAAAAGCTTTTATAAAAATTTGGCTTATTTGGCTTGTCCCAACAGGGTAAAAGACACAGACACAGAGACTGACAGACACAGAGACTGACAGACACAGAGACTGACAGACACAGAGACTGACAGACACAGAGACTGACAGACAGGCCACAGAAGCGCAGATATGGATACTCACCAAACCATGCCTGCTGATCTCCTTGGACCTCGATGGCCAGCCCAAAATCGGCCAGCTTCACCGCCGCCCCCTTAAGCTTGCTGGCTAAAAGCAAATTCTCCGGCTTTGTTCAAACACAAAAGAAGAGTTTGGGACAGTTTCAGCGTTCGTCCGCAGAGGGTGGCCCTGGTGCCCCGCGAGGAGCGTCACATCTAGGGGACGTGCGACTCGCTCACGGGGGGAGTGTGAGGTCAGGTTTCGGGGAAGGTCAAGGAGACGCACCACTGGGTGCAGGCACATGCTGGCAGCTGGCCCCGCCCACCTTCTGCCACGAAAACTTCGGCATTTTAGGACTTTTACAGAACCATTTAGCATTTGGGACAAACAGATTGCTCTATGATGGAGCCACGGCAGAATGGAATCTTAAGGGCATCCAATTAAAAAGCTGTCGGATGGCAGCTTCTCGAATGACTGGTTCAGAGCCCTGTCAGTCACGGTGGGAGGAGTCCGCCTATGCATGCGCACTCAAGCCGGAGGAATGGAAGAAAACAACATGGCATTTTAAAAATGAATAATGTATTTGCTGACATTTCAAAAGCAGTTTCACTTTGGCCTTTCTATGCATAACTACAGAAACCAAGGGCCACTTTGCTTATTTACCAAAACATATTCCCTAGGAAATGTGCATACCATCACACTTAATAGCTTAAAAAGCATTTTCTGTACAGATAGGAACCGCTTTACTTGTGCGACAAATACATGTATCCATTACGTCTCAACAGTGGGAAAAGGAGCAAAAGAAAAGTAGAAGATGGAATGAATTTTCCACATGGTGGCATAATACCCAAAGTGGCGTCCTTAAGTTATCGGAGCCGGGCGCCGGATGCCTCATGGAGAGCTCGGCACAGCCACCCACCGCCCCAGACAACCGCCACTAGCGGGGTACAAACTGACAGCGGAAATGCTTTTCATAAAGCGAGAGAACCCCCCGAAACACCCACCTCGGGCACCCTTTGGCGGCATGCTAATCCATCACGCTGCTGCAATGACTCACAAACTGCCGCAATTACCCCCAACACAATGTGTCTTTTTTTACTACAGTGACTCAGGCAGCCTGTGAGGTGCGACCAGGGCGCCCGCCCGCCCCCGCAACCCGCCCCACGCCAGAGAGCGACTCAAACCAGCAGCACCCCCCGGGACGGGGCACGCCGTCAAAGCAAAGCAGGAGGCGGCCTAGCTCAGCCCCAGGTATAGAGTGGCATGCCCTGGAGACGAGCAGACAGTGCCCCCTGTCTGCTGAACTGAACACAGCACCATCCCCTGGTGGTCATGACATCCTCGGATTGATCAGTACTGCTTTACATTTACCCATCAACCAACGGACACTCCATGAATACAGAGAGCATTAGGACTGGGTGATATCGTCAGTACACCCGGGGACCTTGCCATAAACACCCCACCCCTTCTTGTACCATCTGAAGGCACTATGAGGGAGCCGCGAGGGCACTATGAGCGCCCCATGAGGGGGCCGCGAGCGCACTACGAGGGGGCCGCGAGGGCACTATGAGGGCACTACGAGGGGGCCGCGAGGGCACTATGAGCGCACTACGAGGGGGCCGCGAGGGCACTATGAGCGCACTACGAGGGGGCCGCGAGGGCACTATGAGCGCACTACGAGAGGGCCGCGAGGGCACTATGAGCGCACTACAAGGGGGCAGCGAGGGCACTATGAGCGCACTATGAGAGGGCCACGAGGGCACTGCCAGCAGAGCGTGGCACTGGCACAAACCGGCTTGCATTACATCAGTGTGCGGGGGAGTGACTGCGTGTCCGTCCGGCCATCTGACCACGAATCCTGGGCACCTGCTCAAAGCTCTGCCAGCCCCCTCCCAAGCGCAGATACGCAGAGCTTATACTGGTGCTCTGAGCCACACTACAAGGCTCGCGCTAAAGCCCCACGGCCTGTCAGCACCCCGACACCAGCAGGCACCAGGCCTGGCGCAGGCGGCCCCACAGCCTACAATTAGAGCGGTAGCGGTTCTACTGCGGTTCCTGTGTGGTTTTTTTACTCACCTTCAGGTCCCGGTGGACCACGCCCATCTGGTGACAGTGGAGCACAGCCTCAAGGATCTGCTGAATGCAATGACTGCATGCAAACACCAGGGGGCGCGTGTTAGTGACAAGCTCACACTCACTCTGTGCATCCTCATTGAGACCGGGGTGTGCTGTGGGTGGGTGGGGGGGCATGGTGATGGCAAGTGACCAAGAGTCCTGATTGGATGGGCGGGTAGGGGGCCTCCAGGAGAAAGTCCCATTTTAGTGAGCTTTCTGCTGGTATTTAACACCATAACCTCAACTTGTACAGCTGAGCCAGCCCAGATAACTGCTGACTGGTTAATTAATAGGTGGGGCATCCCCTCAGATCCTGCTCAAGCTGTACAAGGTGTGCCAGTTACCATGCCAATGTCAGCTCCCGCCCCCGGTCTCAAAACAGAAGTGGTGTTCACTCCACGAGCGGCAGCGAGCTCGGCCCTCGGGGGTAGGCAGTGGGGGAGCGGGCCGAGGAAGGCAGCTCCGGGGGGCATTACAGGCTCTAAGCCCCTCCTCTGTCTGAGGGAACCTCCTCCCACCCACAACACCCTAACCCCCACCCCTGGAGACCGCTCTCGCATCAGGTGGACCGGCTGAATGTCACATGCATGTCACCTGGGCTACAAAGAGGGGGGGGGGAAGAGGTGAAGACACACCCCCCACCCTCTCTGGGGCACACTGCTGAGCCCCTGGCTGAGAGGGGTAGTGCGAGGGTGAGGTGGGGTGGGGTAGGTGGGTGTTAATCAGAGATCTATGCATGTATACTGACCTTCAGGTCCCTGTGTACTATGCCATTTAGGTGGCAATGATTAACACTTTCTAGTATCTGCTGAATACAGTGACTGGAAGAGACAGAGCGAGAGGCAGGAGAGAGAACAATTCAGAGGTATAGCAGAAACAAACGGACGAACGAACAAACGAACGGGCGGAAAAAACAACACAAAAGAGCCAGATTTAACAGCAGCCGGAATACAGTGAGTGGGAGAGAGAGAGGCAGCGGAGAGAGGGAACAATTCAGGTACAGCAGAGACTCAGAGATATACACAAACAGGCGGTGAATTCATCCAGGATGCCTCAGACATCAGAGACTCAGAGCAGTGTCTGGGGGCTCTAACAGAGCAGAGGATGCCATTCAGTAACAGCAGACTGGTGGACAAATAAGGATGGGTATCGCTGTCGTTATCCTGAGATCACACGGCAGAGGAGGTCTATCCTAAGGACGGGCTGTGGTCGGCTAAGGGCCACCTCCCCGAAAGCAGGTAATACGACTCTGCCTGCGTTTCGGGCCGCACCACCGATGCATGGCACCTGGACTGACGTCAGCATGAAAGTGCAGGACCACACGAGCGCTTGCCAGTTACGGAGCACCCCCCCGACACCGGTCTGTGGCACGTGTACAAGCTACACACAGCGGTCACATCAGTAGGCAAGAGCTGACCAAGCCAGCCAAGCACTGCACTTCACAGCCTGGCTCCTAGGGAGAAGTGTACCGTGTACAGCACCCACAGCCTGGCTCCTAGGGAGAGGTGTACCGTGTACAGCACCAACAGCCTCCTAGTGCCCCCCCAAAACACAGGCATGAAAACAAGGGTTACCTAAATGCTTGCGGATTTGTTCAAATCTGACATAACTAAAACATTACCTGCACCTTCATAATACCTTCATTATGCAGACACAGAACATTCACAAGCAGCATGTAAGTATCCTAACATACCTTAACAGCTTTAATGAGCATTATAGGATCCTAATACGATACTAACACACACAAACACAGTATAACCATATAATGCTTAAAACTTAAGGTGTACTTGTAACGCACTGCTTATGAATGTTCTATAAATGCATAATTAATTGCACCATCATAATGCATTCATGTAAAGTGTTACCAAATGTTTTATGGCAACAGACTTGGGACCCAAAGGCTGCAAGTTCAAGATGGGGTGGAAGTGTTGCTCTACAGTTTAATTCTTAGACTACCTGCTTTGAAACATAACAGGAGTATGTGCCAATAATGGTTTTACAGCAAGCATTAGGTGCTCTTTCCAAGGGACACTTACTGTTACCATACTGTGTGTGTAACCCTCTGCTCTGACTCTTACACGTCAGAGAGAAGCCGGAGCTATTCTTAGCAGGCCAGACACTATCTGGGGTTTCACAAACAAAAGTCAACTGCATTCACAATATCGTCAGAATACCCATCACAGTTGCAAGAGGAAATCAAAATGGAGCTGTACATTCTGAACCGCACATCTTTAAAAACATGAAATGCAGAATGTGGCAGGCAGAGCGACAGAGACATTAGTAACCATCTGAAGATCAGTGAGCAGAGAACACAGAGCTGATTAAAAGCGTTCCAGAAAGTCACGTGGATGAACATTCAATGAGCCACCAACAAACGAGATACCACACAGAATATTACAGACAGTCCATCTGCGAAAAGCTGGCGAAATTTAACACTGCAACCTGCACCCTGACCTAGTGTTGTGTGTGTGTCATAGGTTTGCCCTTTCTCTACTCCTCCATTATGTAATTGCTTCATGAGGACTCGCATGCTTCACCACACCAGTGCGGACACCACCAGCTCAGGCTGTCTAGCACACAGTAGTGGCACTGGGGCTAAAAACACCCGGAAAGTCTACAGAAACATTCACTGGCAAGTACTGCGGCCCTCGGCGGGAGCAACTCACAGCCAGCACACCTTCGTCGGCTTTATGAGAGGCTGAAATTAGCATAGCCAATCACACGACGACGCTGCAGGGGACAGCTCGCGCCCAAAGCGGAACGGTACTGACCTGGCGTCCGCTTCGCTGTAGTACTCCCTGGCCACAATGTCCTCGAACAGCTCCCCTCCGGTGACCCTGGGACAGAACAGGGAAGGGGCACATTTACCCTGGGCCACAAATACCAAAGGGCACAAGGCGGGTGGTGACCACATGACCGCGGCATTCAGGCTCCTTAGGACGGCGTCTCTCACACCAGCCCTCGGGTTCTCTGCTCGTTCCCCCTTCCCTGGGAGCTAGGATGGAGTAAGAATGTGGCCCGTCTGGGGGCCCCCGAAGACTGCAGTGAGAAACACTGCCTCAGGAGAGGGATGACTGGCAGCCACTCTTGCTTCCACTCGATGACATACGGCTGGAAACAATTTGGCCGAATACAACGGTTATGCTGGTAACCCATGACTCAGAACTTCAGCTGGGGAAACGCATCGGACAACCAAGAAAAACAAGCCCAGGAGAAGGTTTATGTTGGAGCCCCAGAGCGGGAGCCGCAGAAGCCCAAAGCACTCCCCTCCAGCACAGCCGGAGACAAGGCCGTCACCAGCTTACAGTTCTCTGGCAACCCTCATTATTCTTGGAGCAGCCGAGGAACTAAAGCATAATGCCTAGTTATTTTGGTCCCAGCTTAACTACCACCATTAGCTAACAGTTAGTGTCTGTTGATAGTGCTACAATCAAGCGTTTGTGTGGGATCACAGCCCTCCCCTCAGGGCCACTGCAGACTGAGTCAGACCTACCTGGCTGGCACTTGGGGTTTCCGCGCACAAACATTACGGTTTAAGTGGCCAACTCTGCAGTGACTCACTCAGCCTAGCCGCCCTGACAGCACATCCTTCTATACATCATAAGCAGCCCATTTATAGAAGCATGTCACCCCTGCCTAAGGAATCACACTGGGCCTAGCAGCCATTTTCCCAGGAGTTCTGCATGACTTAGTCCTGGGCCTGGGACGCATAACAGTATCCCCCCCCCACCCCCCAATCTACTGGGGCACAGAGCTCTACAGCTCACACCAGTGTGGCCTTTACCAGACAGATTTCAGCTCTAATATTCAGACTCAACTTACCGAACTGAGCAACATGTTAAGCTTCAGACAAGATAAAACAGGCTATTTTTTTAAAAAACGGCCAATCACCTGAAAAAGACTGACTTACGGACTGGCATTGCCCGTCCTTTATCAGAATTATTCCTGGTGGGTTTATGTGGGTGGGTGAGGGGGGCGGGGGCAGAGAGAGCATGGAATTAAACGCTGTGATTAGAATAAATTGGACCTGACGTCTGTTCCAACAGCCAAGCGAGAGACACGTTGGAATTAAGCCCTGTACCCAGGGAGGTGTAAGTGAGACAGTAAGCAGGTTCTTTTTTAGGCAATATCGATCTCTGCACGGCACGGCAGCCAATAGCTTTCCCAAAACTGCCGTCATACCATAGGCTAAGGCTGCCTGCCAGAAGCCCACAGAAACCAGATACTAAAGGATCGTTTTGGAAGAAGCAAGAGAACGAGTGCAAAACTGGAGAACCTTGTTTAATGTAACCTGAAATGTCACTGTATGGTTACTGTAACGAAACACTCCCTAGCAGCATTTCATCACCAGAGAGACAGCGATCGGGGCCAATGAGGAGAGAACCACACCATCAAGGCAAGGGCACATTTGGGGGAGATCCAGATTAGGAGACCCAGAATCTCTTACCGCTAAGGTACAAGTTATAATCCTGGGGGAGGGGCTTCTCGCTTGTTTCAGAGCAGCAGAAGACAGTTAGGTGGTGGATGGTGCCAGATCTGATCTGCTGAAAAACGTTCAGACAGTCCCACACAGCAGATGGGGGGTGAGGGGTGCCTTGGGTGATTGTGAATCGGCACATTACCACTTTACTGGAATATCAGGAGCCCCGGTTTTAATTAAGCACCCATTGTAGGCAGAAATAGTCAGAGACTAGGACTCACTGAAGCTGCTCTTTGTTGCTCATCATCAGTTTACATCAGATTTTGCCACCAGGCATCCCCTGCTACCACTTACATTTAAATCGGGCAATTCAAATAAAACCATGTTCTAGGATATGGCTGAAGGATGGCTCCTGGGATTCGAACCAGCAGCCACCTGGCCCTTCTTAACCACAAACCCCTCTGAGCCACTTTGCCACCCGAACTCTCCATGAAGCAGGTTTGAGTTAATCACTCATTAGGACACTGCGTGGATGCTAGTCCCCAAGCCCACATCAAACAGCCCGCTAGGGTCCGAACCCAGGCTCATTCTCGAGGCAAGGAGAAGCTGAAGGAGAAGCTGAAGGAGAAGCTGAAGGGTGCCAACGAGTTTTTCCCTGCTAAGTGTGTCCAGAAGTCTCGGGCCCACCCCGTTCCGCTGCTTCTATTGTGTTTTATTTTGGGTAAATAAACAACCTGTAGCACGGCCGGCTTCCCGTGATCCACAGCGCTCCGGGGGTATTAAATGGACGGGCTGACACCAAGTGCAGAAAAATGATCAGGGCCGTTTCTCCATGACGCGCCTCCCCACTTCCCACAATTCATCTGCTCCCAAGCTCCGGCAGACGCGGCATGCGGAGCAACTGGGGTGCGGCCAGGAGCGTTCCGCGGGCTTCCCACAGGACACACGCTCAGCTCTCACCCCAACAGCCAGCACCCCGACTCCCCCTCATCAGGACATTACTCATGCTCATGTAAAACTTTCCATGAGGCTGAAGTTTAAGATTTTTACATCCATTCATGGTTTGACTACAAAAAGTATTAAATAAAATATTAATATTAAATGAATGCTTAACAAATCTTTGGGCAAAGATGTGCCTGATAAAACATGACGTTAGACGCACATATACGAGAGAGAAACTAAACCCAGATACTTACAAGTCGAAGACAAGATAATGGAAACCCTCCTCTGATATACTGTCATGGAGTCTCACTGCGGAGAAAGAAGGGACATGGTAATGGCTTATGAGGGGGCCGCGCAGACTAATATCCACGGCCTGACCTCCATTACTGACCGTGGGGGAGGGCAGGTGGGGGGGTAGTTACAGCTACATGCTCACAGTCTAATCAGTTTAAAATAAAGCAATATGAAAGCAGGTAATTCACAGCAGAGATACGGGCGGGAGGGTGTGCTTACAGGAGAGGTGATGGGTACTGACACATGCAGTCAGGACACCGTGACAAAGCTGTACCCACAGCTGGCCTTCACACTCGCCAAACTCCGCTCATAAGAGCCGGTGACACCACGCTCATTTCCACACGTCTCGCTTTACAGCCCGGCAAAGGCCTGCATGAATAATACACACGCGGGGCCGCCACCCATCCCCACAGCTGCTGAGGAGGCCACCGCTGCTGCGCTCGCACCTGCCAAATAAAAATTGCCAACGAACTAAACTAAAACGTTTCATATTAACTGAGACTGAGGCTGGGTGACAGAGCTGCATTCTCATGGGCTCACAGGCGGTTGAGAGGGTGTGACGTCACCAGGGATGGTTTTTAGAGACGGGGAAAGAGGGTGAATTTCCCTCTGCAGGATTCCCCCTCCATCTTCAGCAGCACTGTGACAGACAGCTGCTGGAGCCACCATGGCAACCTTAAAGCGGCAGGCACCAGCCACCCGCCACAGACACGCGAAGCTCAGAATCCTTAATCGGTGGTAAGGGAGGGCTCGGACCCCCCCAGGGAGAGGCAGCAAGGGGCCCTGCTAGCACGTTTCCAGAGCAAACCATACACATCTGAAAGATGTTTGTCTTCGGGAGACGTGAAATGCGTCATTTTCATTTTGCTACAGCTGAAGCTCCAAGTACCCACACTGATATAAGGGGGGGGGGGGGGGTCTTTGATGATGGGCGCAGCCAGAGAAGTGCTGCATCAGGAGGGCAGCATGGAGGACACAGCCCTCACCCTCACTGACCCCTGGCCTGAGAGGAAGGAGATGCAATTTTAGCTCCAGTCTTGGTAACAGTCACAGTGAGTGCTCCTAAGTGTCTGAATGGGCAACGGGGGGGCTTTTGGAGCTGTGCAGAGGGCACCTCCCAGCTTTAGGGGGTGTCTGAGCACAGGAGGGGCAGAAAGACAATGCTGACAGGGGAAAGAGAAGGCAGCCGGGCCCGGCACTAGCACGCAAAAGCGCATAGTGGGACAACGAAATCGCGCAGCTAAAATGTGAACCCTTTCACTCAACAGCGTTAGGCTGCTTTAATCCTTTGTGAAACGGAACACTTCAAATTTAAAAAAATCAGGACTAGCTTAGAACTACAAAGCAGTAATCAGTCATACACCGGACAAACTGCACATAAGGAACAGCTACCATTTTTCCATGATCAGTCTGGTTTAAATCAGGGGAAATACGGTAGGAAAGCAGGTTCGGCCGACTGCGTTAATTAGCATCTTTAGAATTTAAACTGCTCATTCAATCAAGAGCTTGATCAAGCCTAATTAAGAGCAGCTGGTCCAAAAACCAGCACCACTGAGGACCGGGGCTGGGATTCTACTGGGCTCACATTAAGCTCAGCCCCCACCCCCAATCAGGCCAGATATGCCCTGGTGACATGGGGGCAGGCCAGCGGGGCTCTGCAGGTCCGGTGACGCCTGCTGGCTGGCTGAGGCCGTTAACCCGTGGCATGCTGCGGTAAACCTGCAATCACTTGGTGGAAGGTACACATGTTCGCTCATTAATCTGATCCCTCCATGCAGCACCCGTATCAGTATCGGCACGCCACGCGTGAAATGGCTCTTAAAGCCGCGGCTGACGGCGAGAAGCACACGAGGGATCCCATGTTGGGAGGGCTCCGCAGAGGAAGACGCGCTGGGACATGCCGCCCACAGCTTGGGTATGCGCCTCTGGGTGTCAGTCAATGTGCTTGGGAGATGAGGAGATATCACATCATTCCTGGGGAGGGACAGTAATCTGCATTGCAAAGTAGCCCACATCCCCAACGCCTGGGAGATAGCAGAGCTTCTATGGGGTACATGTGACTCTACGTGGGTATCAAGGACTCCTGTCAAAGTCTGCCATAACAGCCCAGTGGACGTGGAGAGCTGAAATAAACCCCCCAATTTAAAAATCACATTCACATTAAACACCCCTTGTCCTTATGGCTATAAATAGATACTGATCCTTATCCTTGGTCCTTTACAACCGTAGGGTAATGCATCTGTAACTTCGATGAGATTAACCCGCGGGCCAAGGCGGCTCGCCCCAAGAGGCCCCGAGAGGCCCCGAGAGGCCCCGAGGGGCCCCAGGAGGCCCCAGGAGGCCCCAGGAGGCAGACGGCGCTTACCGATGTTGGGGTGCTTGAGGAGGCGGCAGATGCGGGCCTCACGCTCCAGCTTCTGGTGATCTGGAGGGAGACAGGCATGTGACACATCAGGCGTCATGTCGGCCGGCGAGCCCGTCCAGGAGTCACGAGGCCTCAGCGTCCATAGTATTAATCACCACTGCGACTACCCAAGCACTTCATCACAGAGGTTTCCAGATGTTAGCAGAACTTTCCATGAGGGTTCTGCTCGACCACACCACGAATATACATTTAGCCCCCAGGCCCCTCAGCGACACCCACAGCTGCAAAAAATCCCCAAAAAATTTATCAAAATCTCATAAACACACAATTGCAATGCATGATCCGAATTGCAACCTCTTCCCAATTCTGAATGCCCAGGGTTGAACGAGCCTAAGGACTTCAGTAAGCATCATTTAAAATGCAATATTACATGAATAAAATCCTAAGTTAGTTTATTTTATAGATGACTGATGCTTCCGTTACAGTGGCCAATAGGTTTGTGACAAGACGAGCAGGCTGGGGCCTGACAAGAGCAGTTAGCTTGGGTGCCACATCATTCCCAGCTCCCAGTTCTGAGCTAAATGGAACACAGCAAGTCCTTTGCTTTGTGAAATGCTGGATTGCACAGAAATGCTGTTCTGTGCCTTCGGCATTAGTTTGGCATTTTATGTAGACGCCCTATTTGTACAACTTCATTTCACGACATTTTCACGAACCAGCCGGATTCCATTAATATTTCCCCGCTACATCATCACCTTCATTTTATGGGCTGTTTGTAAGCAATCCCTCCCAGCCTAGAATATGATACTCAGCCAGATACTCCGATTTTGGATTCATGGTGTTCTTGGCCGGTCAGATAAAAGCATCATCTGCACTCGTGTCTGAGCGCGTTTTTAGGGGGCTCGTTAGACAGCCCAGACATGGTGGGGTGACGTGTCCCTGCTTCAGTTCAGAGAGAACCAAAGCTATAACAAGAATACCTTGATTCCATCTAACGGAAATGTGAACTAAAAGATATGTGATATTTAGGCAATAGTTTATGCAGGTGGCTGTGCTGATAGACACGTGATGCAACTTGGCCAATCACAGGGTCTCATATGGGACATATCTGAAAAACTCAATGTGAGCCATTGGCACGGGGGCTGAGGAAGTGGGATGTGCCTCAGGTAGTGACACGCCAACAAGTGTATATGCATAAGATATCAATCTCTATGATTCGCTTCAAAAGTATTATTGCAGACGTCTTAAAGATCACGACATGAATTGGTCAGATCACCCACCCTTACCTGCAAGACTGCTCAAGGATGGAAATGCACACAAGGAAACCAGCAAAGACCCACCTTTACAAAATGAGTGTAATTAGCATGGAAATTAAACATGCTTTTAGCTTTCGCACATGTCGGCAGAGGATCAGGAAGCCAAACTATGCCGGCCTGCAACAGGCCTGCAAGATGCAACTGGACCCTTCTTCCTGGTTGTGAGTAGGGCTGGGCCAGCAGGCCGGTCACAGAGCGCAGAGCTGGAGAAAGACGGCCTCAGCGAACCCCAGTCTCTCCCCCAGCACCATCTGCTCCGGGCATCTCACATGAGAACCCAAGAATATACCCAGACAGGACATCACTCTCGCACAAACCATGCTCCACAGTAGCAGGGAACGTGGCGATGACTTCAGACAATCCTGCTTCAGAACTACTGACCCTCACTGCTCAGTGTCGGGGTCCACTGTATGTAACAGGATGAGAGAGGGAGACCAAGACGCACACACGCCCCATGTATTCCTATCTTTATGGGGACACTCCATTCATTCCTTTGGGCATAACCCTGATCCCAACTATGACACCCTTAACCCCTACCCAGCCCTAACCATAAGTAACCAAACAGAATATGAGACTTTTGACATTTTTATTTTTTTGATTGCAGACAGATTTTTATAAAATTGAGGTTATTATCCTTATGGGGACCAAAAAAAATGTCCCCACAAGGTAGAAAACTGGTTATCACCACACTGTGGGGACATTGTGTCACCGCAACGTAATATAAATATGTCCCCCCCCCCCCACACACACACACACAGCAGCTCGCAGCGTGAGGACCGTCCCTCGGCTGCATGCTGGCAGTGAGACCAGCAGCAAAGGGCGGCAGGAGTGTGACGCACCCTGAGCCGCATCTGAATATTTCATTTGCCCGGGGCACATCGCCAGATGCTTTTATGGGAGCCAGAGGCTGGGAGCGGAGCCAGAAAAGGTCAGGTTGGTGTGGGATGGCATGAATAAACCATAAAGGAAGACACCTGCCCCCCATGTATGTTTGGCAGTGACAAGGGATTGCAGATCGCTGAGGATGGGAGCTTAATTACACACATGGGGGGGGGGGGATTGGTTTGGCCAGGTGTGTTAAAGGGAGACTCAGTCCTTCCTGGACATGATGAAAAATTAATGCCTCAACCTATAGAGGTTACTGAGGATGAGAAGCTAATCACATGACTATACTTCACTGCCCCCCCCGCCCCCCAAAGCACCCATGTCTCATTCAAACCCACAGAGAATCAAGGGATGCTGGTCCTAAAGCTATAGCAACAGGACATCGATAAACACTAATTACCTAAACCTGAACAACATCACCCTGGTCCTGGGGAGGACACTGCACGCTACCCATGACATCAGCGAGCTGCCCGGGAAAGCCAGCACATCATAGGGCAGGAGAGAATTCCGATCAGAGCCCTTAATAAGACACAGCCCCTTTAAGCGACCGGTGCCAAGCCAGGTTAACGCCACAGGAACGTCAGAGACATTCAGCACAATATAATGCAACCCGGAGCTCAATTAAAGCGGGACGGTTAATAATCAGAGGCCGCACGTCCCGGTCCCCCCTTCGGGGAAAGCAATGATTAATCCCAGATGAATCTCTAGGTCATTTACATAAATTGCAACAGGCAAAATTAAAGAAATCTTGAAAACCTCTACTGATACTCTGGTCACAATTCCTCATTTCAGAGGCTGTGGGATGCAGCGGGTCAGGCTGGGGGAATTACAAGCTGATAGCAGAGGGGAGAGCAGCGCTTCAGAGGCCGTGGG
>JAODKN010000016.1:14455110-14474176 GCA_026774425.1 Petrocephalus zakoni | reverse complement strand
TGCTCGTTTTGTTTCCTCCTTTAATTTTTTACCTATTTTTTTTTTTAATATTTTTTTTTTTTTTTTTTTTTTTTGTTCGCCATTCATCAATATTTCTTTTGGGGGGGGGGGGGGGGGGCCCCCCCAGGCGGGCGGCCCTTCATTCGTAAGCGTGGCAGCACTCCCCGGGGAGCTCGCGGCAGGAACAAAAATAGACGAACGCTGGCAATAAAGCAGACAAACCAGCTTTCGGCGGGGGAAAGGAGAACGAGGAAAAATGATGGCAGACAGGGAAACAGAATTAGCAGGGGGGACGGAACACGGGCAAGCTCAGAGCTTACACATGGGCCACTCGTGGGAGCGAGGGCCAGCCTATAGAGAAAGGAGGCACTGATACAATCAGGGTCAGGGAGAGCCGGTGCTCTAGGCCAGGAAGCACAGCGCACACCTTGGCCAAGGTGCCAGAGCGATTTAGAGCCAAATCCACCTAGACACCATGCAAAAGCGAGGTCAGCACTGCAGGGGCCAGCCTCAGCAAACAGAATAAGCCAGCACTGGCATTACATGACCTAATCTAGCCCATCAGAAGTCCCCTCATCGCAAATGTCTCCAATCAGGGAGAAAGAAGTGAACGGCCATCACCTTTCAGTAATCTAAAGGAGGATGTCTGAAGTAAGAACTTCATTGTACAGCGAAACTGCCCGTGTTCTGTGCATAAGACAATAAAACGCTCTACTCTCTCTACTCTGCCAAAAGGGAAATGTTCCCAAATCATTGCCAGCGCTCCTCAGGGGTAAATAGGAGAAATGGCTAGAATTTATTTTGAAGTCATAGCATAAAAATCAATCAGTCTACAACCAATGCGCTGACCCAGTACACTGCTAGAACATGGCGTCGCAGAGTCAAAATAGCCCTCTGCCCCTCCCATGGCTGCAGAGCCAATTTCTGCTGGGCGGGGAAGGACTAGCCAAGTTTATAACTGCAGAAAACACAGCAAGGGAGCAGCGGGGTCGGGAGAAAGCGAAAGAGCAAGAGAGTCTGGGCTCCTGCAGTTTGCCACTATTTGCTAATGTAATTTCCACAAAGAGCCAATGTTTCATTTCAATGTGGTTTCGAGGGGAGCCTGTCATTAAACTTATGCACTCATTTTGCATGCATGTTTGCCTAAAAAAGGGTCAGCATTAGTCAAAAGTACACAGATTACTGGTGAGATTACTTTGTTAGAGGGCAGGGAGGGTCTGGGAAGGGGGGGGAGCTTGTGCAAAAGATGAATTAAGCATGTTAGTGCTCCAACTGAGCACGCCAACATGAGCTTTACTGCGAGAGCCTCAGCTGGGCTCGGGGCGGGGGACAGGACAGTCCCCAGGCAGGCCAACAGAAAGGTCAGCCCCCATCTGCGGCCTAAGGGCCGTTTCACATTTGTCAGCACACAGGCTGAAGTCGTCCATACCTCAGAGGGGCATGAAGGAAAAAGAAAAAGTACAAATTAACACAAAAAAAAGGGAAAAAAAAAATAACACTGTCTGGGTACTTATTTCCTGGACAGCATTGAAAATGCAGACAGGCTCTGGTTTTATGGAATTCAGATTTACTGTGACATGCAGATAAACTGGGAGAAGGAAAATAAGAAAAAAAAAGCCACAATTCTCCATCTGTTCCTCCCTGGTGACACGCAGGCAGTGTTTATGACTCAACACAGGCCACGGGGGACAGCAAAGCTAACAGAGATGGGGCACAGAGCCTTCAGAGCGGGAGAACAAGCCAGCCCCTCCCTCACACAAAGCACAGGGGCTCAGGAAGCCAGAAGGAGCAGAGCTTTAAGTGCCGCTGCAGTTAGGTAACATTACAGCCGGCGGGACGCAGATCCCGGGAGCGTGGCTGAAACGGACATCCAGCTTGGGGGGGGGCATTAAAGCAAGCATGCAGATGGGTCCTTGGAAGACATCAAGGTCAGCCTGTGCGAAACAAAGCTGCGGATGCGACTCACAGGAACAGGAAGAAGCAGACCTCCAAGTTCCCAGTAGGCCCTCAGTCTCACTGGAAATGGTATTTAAAGAAGGGTTTGCAAGTTACCCGGTGAGCCAGTAACATGACTCGTGGAGGCACATGCGCCACTTTGACTGGTGGGATTTGGGGAAGGAGACAGCCACACAGGTTGGCGAAGGAAGGAGGGAGAAGGACCTGGCCACTTTCAGAGCATGACCAGGATCCAACCCAGGCCCTCGCTGTGACGTTTGGGGCAGGAGGGGCAAAGGCTACAGCCCACCGCTTCCCGGCAATCAGAAAAGCACAGTACCTCCAGAGCGCCCCCCTGAACAGGAAGATCACCAGTCGGCTAGAAAGCAGGGCTCTGGTCTATCAGAGTGTGTGTAGAAAAAGTCCTAAATATGTGCACACAAAATCACCAGCACGCACAGGCAAATCGCACAAGTGGTAAATGCCACTCGAAGGGCCGTACTAAACCAATGTGGGTAAATCTCACACATACTGAATACGACTGCATGTGCACGGCACGAATAGTTTAAATGCAGTCAAAGAACCATACGTGGGCATGTAACGTCTGCATGACAAGTGTCGACTCGCACAATAGCTGAACGTGCTGCGGCGAAGCACAAACAGGAATAAGTATATTTTGCACTATGGGCTTGCATTATTTTGTAACAATTAAGAAATAGTTCTTCTAGAAAGCAAAAAAATAACTTTATAAAAATATAATATTTATAATATAATAAAAATATATAATAAATAAAAACTGTGGAGGGAGGGGGAAGTTTTGCTGGACGTAACGTCAATGAATTTATTATAGATGAGAGGTATTTGGCAACTTTACCAGTGGCCCGTTGAGGGAAAAGGACCTGGCTTGGGGACAGTGGCACATGCAGCTACTGGCAACAGAGGGGAGGAAGTGGTTTGATCTGAAAATGCCACAGATCCCACGCCCATGCCACGGGGTTGGGGGAAGCACCACATCAGTGTCACCTCAGGGGGGTCAAAGAGCAGCCATCATAGGCGAAACGTCCCTAACAGGAGCCACCCCAGATGCTGCTAGTGACAGTGCCGCTCCAGCACCCACAGAGGAGCCCGGCTTACCAGAACAGGCGAGATACTTCCATGGTTATTAATCGGCTGCAGCGAGTGAAGCGAGTGCATCAGGTGCTGCACGAGACCAAGAAGTAACTGACGTTTCGGCAGCACTCGCATTTTGAGAGTGTGCCATCTCTTTGGACAGGGACCTCCTACAGCCTTTGCCATCAGCATGCCGGTGCACACTGTGCCAACACACCGTATCTAGGGCATTCCGTGTGTCCATGGAGGTTGATAATGAAGTGGCAGGCTGTGTATTCTATGTGCCGATCGGTTGCCTGGCTGCACTTCTCTTCCGCTAGGGCATTGCTCATACCCATGGGTTGGGAGTGTTCGTAAATATAAGCATTTCTACATACGGCAAGAGCAACAACCTTTAGAAACTGAAACGGCAGCAACTACACAAGCCTGCAACTCGGCACGTTGTGCCAAATTACTGCCTGACGGCCTCTATGCATGTGTGACAACTCTCAGAGCTCCTAGATAAAACAAGCAGCCTCCAAGTCCACATGCTCAGGGTCATCAGATTGGAGAACTGCATCTAAGCCAGGCCCATAGGGATGGCCGTGGGGCTGCGTCCTGCTTTTCAAAGGCCTGCACCCCGTACACCAACTACCTGAGCCGGCCAATCAGAAATGCCTATACGCCTGAGTGCAAGACAACACATTAATGAGAAATCCTGGATGGGAAAATACCAAAACACTTCTAAACAACTTTTCAAAGAATGTCAGAAGCTACCCCAGCAGAGCCAGCTTGTCACAGCAGGCCTCGGAATTTGCAGGCAAACACAAGGGACACTCATGTACAAGCAATGGAATGCAGACTTCCTCCCTAACGAGGGAAGCCAAGCGAGATGACAGCCATGTTACGAATGGGAGGGAACCAGCAGCTCATAAACGAATGTGTGTGGGGGGGGGTTTGAAAACATCAAGGAGTGACCATCTACAATGGAAACCGAGTTCTGGACTACCACGGTCTCAAAATTACAAACAGTTACCACATTTTAGACATGGTTCCCCAAACTTGTGGTGAAGAATCTTACAAACTCAGGAAGTAGTAACTTGCTTTCAGGACTGATGAGCAGTTCTCCAACCAGCCAGGTGCCTTAGAGTCACCACTGCCAGGCCACGCGAGCCCGGTGCTGCACACGCTGCCTGGCAGACCCAAACAGGCCTATAACACTGACATTTCCTAGCATTGACAGTATTCTTTCACAGCCCATTTCCTCACCTACCGCTTTACAAAACTATGCAAAATAAGACAAAAAGCCCACAAGGCACCAAACATCAATCAAGATGCGACCTTATGATTCAGGCTGGGCAGACATTTCACTCACATTCATTTGGCAAATGCTCCTCTCCACAGGGACACAAAGGTCAACCCTAATGAGTGTATTAAGCAACAAAGAACCACACAAGCAAAAAATAAATAAAAATAAATAATATATAAAAAATAAATAAATAAAAAAATAATCAGCCAAGCAGCAAGTTCCGGGAACACAGCTACCTTTGTGAGATAAGGCTTAACAGAGGCATGGATGCCTGTCAGACAGACTATGAACAGGTTGATAGATAAGACAAACCCATAAGTTTGACAAACATCCATGCAGTCAGAAGACGGAGTCAAATGAACAAACCATGCCCCAAATAACTAAAGTAAAAAAGAAAAAGCTCCAGAGACCAGTGAGCAGAACACTTTCCCAAGCAGGTGGTTCCAACTGGGCGCTTCCTCAGAAAATGACCTCACGCCACATTTTTGGAGGATTCCCTTGTTTGGTCCTCACAAATATAGCAAAACTTGTACACACATGCACACACATACACCCCCCCCAGTATGCCCTTGTGATGTCAGGAAACAATAAGACCGCTAGGGTCCAACATTCATCTTGACTTTTACAGAGTAGAACAGATTATGCAGTGTTTAAAGGCCTAATTCCATTCTATGAGATGTTGCCAAGGTATTCCGTACTGTGCCAAAATACCTACAGTACATGGAATACAACATCAGACCTGAGGCCAAGCCTTTAAATAACACTGATAAGCCCGTCCCATAAACAGAGGATACTCCTCACAACTTGATTACTCAACTCCAGGGAGTGGCAACAAGGCCATAAAGCTTGATTGGAAGCTGGTAAATTGAACCTAGAACCATATATATATATATATTTAGGAACAGTTGCAGCTACACCCATATGATGTTGTAGAGCATTGTTTCCCAACCCCAGGAACCCCCAGACAGTCCACATCTTGCAAAAGACAACCAGCAAGGTTCGGTATTAGCTGCATGTGAACAACGCAGCCATAAATTCTGCTTTGCACATTACCCCAGGGGCCCAAACTGCCTGCAACTACCTTCAAACAAACACAGGATGCAGACTGATTATACCTTTGCCTCAAGACCTTGAAGGCATGGGAGCCAAATTAAACTTACAAAAACAGAGGTAACCATCGCCACAGTTTACTACCTGCCCCTTTCAAAAGCTCCCTCCCTCCCCCTTTACTCTGACCTTCATCCAAGTTAGAGGTTCAGTATGGCTTCCATCTGACTGATGACCTTCAGAGGAGGAGCACCTAGACAAAGTCACTCTACATGTGCCCCCAACTGCCGGCTCTGCAGAGGAGCAAAGATGCACGGATCCGGAAGCAAGCAGACTGGAGCAAGATGGCAGGACTGCAGCTGGCATGGGGGGGAGGGGCCCGGCAGCCAGATCGGCCCCCATGCCCACTCTGTGAGGGCAAACGCTATACAACTGCTCAAAACTAAAGTTCCTCTGGACCCCCACAGAGGCTACAACAGGTAAGGCTGAGGTGGCCATCCTGGGGCGGCCTGCAGATGGGCTCCCCGACGCGGCACGGCGGCCATCTTATCCCACCAAAGACGCAGCTGAAGAGGGGGGGGGGTCATGGCACAGGGCCAGGCTGCCTACCCAGCAGATATGGCACTACTCTGCCACAGGGGCCTAACCTGTCGAGCCACACAGCTATGCCCCAGCAGGCACATACCTCTAGCGGAGAGCTTCTTAGTGTTGATGATCTTAGCTGCATACTCTTGGCCAGTGGAGATCTTCATGCACCTCCTCACCACAGAGAAAGCACCCCTGTCGGGGGGGGGGGGGGGGGGGACCCAAACCCCAAGAGTTGAGCCACCCAGGACCACCCCACCCGATGTCCACAAAACCCCCCCCCCAACCCCCCCCCCCCCCCCCCCCCCCCCCCCCCCCCCCCCCCCCCCCCCCCCCCCCGCCCGCCCGCCGGGCGCCCCCCCAGAAAGGCAAGACTTTGGTCACCACTGAGCACACAGACAGCTGTGCTCACATAGACACACCTGAAGTTTCATTAAACCCATGATGACTGCGCCGTTTAAGAACAATTAGCCCGATGACAAGGCTGTCAGCAGCATTCATTTTAAACGGATTAAGCCCCCTAAGCCCGGGATCCACTCCACAGAGACATGTATGACATACCTCCGAATCCATAACAAGCCAAGCAGGAAGGGGACGGGGCGTTTAAAGACCACCAATGACTCTGAGGACACGGGACCCTGGAGGGCCGGACCGGATCGCTCTGGGGCTCTAAGGACCGGCCTTACCTGCGGTACTGGTTAGGGCTGCTGTGCCTTACAGGTCTGCTGTAAACAGCAGCGCAAGCGGCCCAAAGCGAGCGCTTTGCTACGCCCATTACGGGCAGCAGCTACACGGCACCGCGCTGCGCTACCTGTCATCCTAATTACAGGCAGCGGGGACGCGCACTGAGGCGGCGGGCGCGCGCACTGAGGCTGCGGGCGCGCGGGTCACCTTCCGAAGCGGGCTTGCGGGGCCCGGGCTCCGCTCCGGGCCAGTACAGGTCCGGTACCCGGGGCTCCGCTTACGCGGCTCACCGCGCTCCGAACTGCGCGGCTGCGAGGGAAAAAAAACTATATTCCCCCACTTTTTTGGCAAAGCGCGGCGGGGAAACCCCCGTGAGGAGGCAGACATTCGGAGGGCTTCCGAGGGCAGCCGCCCACTCGGCGGCTCCGGGCGGCTCCGAGCTGCTCCGGCCGGCGGCGCTTACTTGCCGAGCTCCTCGTACAGCTGGTACTCGTCGGTGAAGCGGGTGCAGGTGGTCGAAGCCATGCTGGGGGCTCTGCCGGCCGAGGGCACGAAGGAGCGCGGCTTGGACGTGTGGGATCTTCAGCGACACTCCCCTCTCTCCACATGCACCGGGAGGCGGAGAGCTGGCGTCCGAGCGCCGGGCTGTCACAGCGCAGACTGAGCGCCTGAGCCTCCGCCGCTCGCCAGTCACTCGCGGCGCGCTCCTCCTGCCCTATTTCTACCTGCCGCTTCCGGTGCCGGAGCCTGTGCGACAGCGGCCTCTGGCGGCGGCCGCGGGCACTGCGGCGCCCTTTAATCTGTACCTGGGACACGTTATGTGCGGCTGCTCAGCTGAGAGTCTGTGTTGTTTTGTTCTTTAGAACACAGTTATCACGGGAAATCTGACTAATATAGACTGCGATCGGTGTTTAACAGTAGGCCTTCCGTCATACCCGGACCATTACTTTATCTATTTCTGTTCGGTGTCTGCACTGGGGTCATGGGTCAGACTAAGCTCGATAGAATAACACACCCGAGTTGGCCGCAAATGCTGAACCAGATGCATATTTTATTAGCTGAGCAGCTGCTGAAATTACAGTTTCTAATATGAAAGCACATCCTGAATCCTTAAGTACGGCGTCATCGGACAAACGACACCTTTGGTTTTTCTCCTGATCAGCTTTCACATTTATTCTTATCACACGTAAAACGCCACGCGATATACTGGGGGAGGGCTGCATGATGCATGGGGGGGTAATTATGGTTTGGATTGTACCGTTAAAAAAATAGCAATAAAGCTCCTGCATCTACAAACTATAGATCAGAGAAGAACCATTAATTTAAGTATAAACAATTATAAACACAAACAGACTCGTATTTTAATATTAATAATCTGTACCTTTCTGGTTCGCACTGACCTCTAGTGGACATATAGTGCACTGTCCGCACGTGCCGATTCTCCGCACGTGAGTAACTGCGCCATAAGTCTGTCGAGTAGATGGATGAGCCAGTATGTAAATTACCCATTTAACACAATGAACACACGTAAAGCGAAAGACGTCTTTAAATTATTGGCTGAATGCGTACGATAGGTTTGTTTGAATTAAACTATTTGCGCATTTTTAATTAACTTAAAACTTGGAAATAAACCAATACTGTATATGAAAAACCCTGATAACTTTCATTTCCATAGATAATTCCAAGTGGCGTGGTGAAGATTAACTTCTGCATTCACGAAGATTTGTGGAGAGCCACCAGACGACTTCACTTTTCGCGTCCTTTCTATGTTACAGGAGGTCGTTTTTCAACAGTCTAAAGACATTTAATTAGGCCAGCTGGCATTTCAAAATTGGCAATAGTCAATTGGCACAAATACATCAAAAAGTATTTTGTTACAAATTACAAACACTTGTTCATCAAAACCGAATAAAATACAAAATACTGGTGTGAGAAAATGTACTTAATAAAAATACGACAATTATTACAAAAATAATTACTTATTAAAAAAGTAATTTGTAATTTGAAAATTCAAAAATACAGGTATAACAGTTGACCTATATGGCAAATACGGGTGCCATTACAACCATAGTATTGTGTAATATTTACAAAATGTACAGCTTTAAACAGAATAATAATTTTGTGATTTACATGTGTTATAGTGTTAAGTGTGAAATGAAAAATGACTTTTGTAACATTAGTAACGTGATGTGAGCAGCGTCGGATTGGGGATGGGTGGGATCCGGGACGCGTGAATTCCCCGCTCTGTTTTACAGTACGGTGCCAAACTTGCGAAAACTCAAAGAAAACTTTTTTAGATACAAATGTAACCAGCGGCTGACACACATAATATTCAGCGTTAAGTTCATCAGTCGGTTCCGCCTTTTACACAGGCTTAATGGCTATAAAACATCTACGTTTAGCTAACAAAAATCTAATTTGTCCTTAGGAACAACCAGATTTATCACAAGATTCTTCTAACTGAGCATGCCTTTTGAAGTTAACTGTTTTAAATAAATTTAATGCATTTAATTGAAATACTGCCCTTCTCTGCACAACAAAGGTGCCAGTGTTAAATCAGCACTGCATGGTATTTATATGGGAGCATACTAAGCAGTGTTAAATGTAACACTTTGCAGAGTACATTGAGTGTTATTTTTGCAGTGTTAGACTTTATTGACTCTTGTAGTGTTCAATTGACACCATAGAGTGTTGCATGACTCTGGCTCCGCCTCTTCCCAGATTGCCAGCCCATATGGGTGTCTTCCACTCCCTCTTATCAGGGAGAAGGTACCGAAGCCTCTGGGCCCACTGACCAACAGCTTCATCCACCAAGCTGTCAGGAAGCACTCCGTGCCCCCTGGGCTGTAACAAGTGGCACAACCTACACTAGTGCCCTACATTAGCTGCCTGCACATACATATATGCATCTGCTGCACCTGCTGCTAAGTGTCCAATTTGTCTCCCTGCATTATGATACTTGCTACTGCTGGTCGTTTTGTGTAATGCACCTTCTCACTATTGTTTTGCACTAGGTTCTATTGCACATAGGTTTGCTGATTCCAGCTACTCAAAATGTTTGTTTGTTTGTTTATTTGTTGTCATATATATATATTTGTGTGTTTTCTGTTTCTTTTTAAAAAATTTTAGACTGTATAGGTACTAATACTAAGAGAAGAGAGAAACAGCATTTCGATTCTCCTGTATGTTCTGCACATAGTGAATTGACAATAAAAGACTATTTGATTTGGTTTTAATTTGATTTGATATATTTTCCATCATCCAAGGCCACAAGTCAAGGAGTGGGGATCAATATATATAACGCCTTTCACAACAGAGATGTCCCAAGGCACATTAAGTTAAATACACCCATCCCCCAGCATTAAAACATATACCACTTGAGAGGCTTGTTTTATGTCTCCCATAGTCTTTCTTGGACGCAACACTAACGCACAACCACCTGAACAAAACATCAAGAGAAACAAGGCTTTGCTCAGGCTATAAGGAACACAGGTCATGCATTTAAGAACAACCAGCACTGGGCAGACAAAACTTTAATATGAGTAAGAAAAGGCCATAAGGTCCCTATTGGTCAGAGCCTTTCACATGATGGTGAGTATTTCTTTTTCAGTGTCGGTGGCTCTTATGATCCTCATATGAGTTCTTGTGTGCATATTAAGATGGGGACAATATGGGCCACCCATATGGGCTGGCAATCTGGGAAGAGGCGGAGTCAGAGTGACGTAACACTGTATGATGTCAACTGAACACTACAAGAGTCAATAAAGTTTAACACTGCAAAAACAGCACTTAATGTACTCTGCAAAGTTTTAAATTTAACACTGATTGGTATGTTCCCATGCAGTGTTGATTAGACACTGGCACATTTGCTGTGTGGTAATAATGTATATGAGTGCACATGCGTCCTCTGACTGTGAGCCCCACCCTGAAAATAAAACTAAATAATGAATAACAACCCAAAGATAAAAAAATGATTACACATATATTATATTGATTCTGAATAATGGCCCCATTTATTAAATGTTATTATTTTTTAAAAAGCGTATACAAATGTTGACTGATTCCACCAATCTTTGTGTTTTTGTCATCGATAATGTACTTCAGTTGACTCATAAAGTATTTCGCCGTTTGCAGTGACTAATGATACTCAGGAAATAAAAAAAAGAATTTTACAACCGACACAGCTCGTAATTACGCCATGACAAAGTGCGCTGCCTGTAGGCACTGCCCCCTAAACGGGCTGCGCTGCCTGTGGGCACTGCCCCCTAAACGGGCTGTGCTGGGCTGGGGCACAGTGACATTCACAGCAGTGATATTCACTGGAAAGGGTGCAGGGCGGTGGAGATATTCTCTGTGACAACTTAGGGATATAAATGTATGAGATAATAAAAATGATGGGTCTATAAGGGATTACGGACTGACTGCAGACACACTTGGGCTCTGGAATTCCCCATCTGTTGCTTGGTGTCTAAAACATTCATTTTTTGTAACATGCCTGATGTCATACAGGTCTTGACCTCACTGTTCTCATGCATAGGCATCTTTCTCACTCACATAATCACTTCTGTGTGTTCCGAGCTGTGCAGTTGCCTCTATGAATCAGGGACTGGCTGCTCTCTGAGCAGGCCCACCCCAGCAGATAGGGGGCTGGCTGCTGACTCCGCGGGCACTATGTTACAGATGGAAAGACTGACACAGTGTGCGGTCAATCTCAGCCTCCCCAAGGTTTCCAATGTGCAGACTCAGCAGAAAATCCCACTGTCTCATGTCCTCAGATGAAGGATAACGTGTTAGGGCAGCAGGTGGCGTAGCAGTGAAGGAATCGGCATCGTGGCCAGAATGATGTAGGTTCCAGTTCTGAAGGGATTCGGGCTGTTGAATTTCATTGGGATATCAAGGCGTGACCTAAAACCTGCATCTCATGTTAACACCATTCCTTTTACTTTGACCTCTTTTCTTTGAACTCTTTTTCAACAGAGCTATCACCGACACCCCCCTCCCCCCAAAAATAAGCTGCTCATAGCAATTCAGTCAGGTCTCAAAATAAAGCTTTTATTTAGAAAATTGCCTGACTCTCCATGATTGTGACACTTTTATCCCACGGTTGTGGGCCAGCCGCATCGTCTCTGAGTCCGGGGCCTGCTTGATGGACACATTAGAGTGGAAATTATCCACAGAGATAAATATTTGTATACTTTTTAAATAGTCTTTTACATAATACTCTCACAAAGCATCTATACCATCCTAGTCACAGGCTAAATAAAGCAAAATGTTAGAGGGAAACCTAAACATATACAGGCCTACTAACATGCTAAATGCATGTGCAAAACACAGTTGAAGAATGACTTCCTCTAATGTATGCTTTTCTAGTTTAGAGAGACTCTAAAAGGGTGAATGACAGACTGGCCCTCACAGGCCACACAGGGCCCCTTCGCACCGCCACATGGCCTGGTAAACATCGCTGAGAGCTTTTTTGGCTGCTACATCCTACAGGAAATGACCTCGTTAAACCATACTGTACCGCTGTCACAGCGGGGGAGGGGAGGGGAATTCCTTGGCATCTTGGCTTTGTCTCGCAGGGTTTATTTCACTTGGCCGGGTCTGTAAATTCTGTGTGACTCACTGTTATTTTAGAGGCTGTGCTCTTAGCTTAGCCTAGCAGATGCTTATTAGCCTGGAGCGCAGCCCACCAGCATGTTTCGCCAGAGCAAGCGTGACCCTCAGATGAGGGTGAGCCTCCGTGGGACCTGCTATGCCTAAGGGTGTACATTCCATTAAACTGAAAGGTATCTTATCTGAAAGGTAGCGAAAGGAAGGTCTGCTATTGATCTGAGCGGTTTGATCAGAGCAGATTCTTAATGACACTCACAGCAGGGTCAAAGGTCACCAGTAAGCTCATCGAATATTGTCCTCTTCCTCCTTCCCAGAAGTTCCACTGATTGTTTCTGAGGTACAGATTTCGGGCTGGGGGGTAGGGGGGGGTTATATGGCGATGGGAACAGGAGTCCCTCGGGTGCAAGGGAGGGGCTGACTGAGGCTCGTTACATGAACTGTCACTGAAAGATGGATTGGGCTCCTGGGGACACCCAGGAGCATGGAGTCTAACGTGAGCCGGAGTGCTTCCACAGAGCCTGGGGATGGGAGGGAGACAAGGGGGATGCGGAAGGGTCTCTGCCAGGGGGATTATGGGAGAAGCTGGTATGAGCCCTCCATCAACACTGAGAGCTTCAGAAGGGCAGATCCAGTCTGGCAAAACAACAGACCAACAGACAACACACAAACGTACACCCAAGGGATCTTGGGTAGGCTCTGATCTGGTTTTATAAAGCTCATAGGTGTCTGTAGGCAAATGGGTGGGTCTCAGCTAGTGGGTGGAGCCATGTTGGGTGGGTGTGTCTGTAGGTGGGTGCTGGCGAGATGCGAGGAGACCGCCCCGATTAATGCTACAATTGGCAGCAGTTACACCATCCCTCCGCATTAGTAATCTGAGGGGCTGCAGACGCCAGTAATAACACTGAATGTCATGCGGCCATTTATGTTATGTAGAATACTCCAGAAGAAATGAGCTCTCCCATCTGGAATGTCCGTCTCCTACCAAAGAATCCGGCTGGATCCACGCGGTCTCGGCAGTGTGCTCGGCCACCTATAGTGCCAGTGCCGAAGCCGTGTACGTCAGCGACGCAGGGCTTCTGGTAACATCTGCAAATAATTTATGTGACTTACGCCCCATGCGATGGGCTGCTTGTACCCCACACGCCTGCACGCATCCCTCCTCGCCCACCAGCCGAGAAGCGGCACACAGCCGGTGGTACATGGTGGCGGGAAGGGAAATGGACACCGGGGAGGAGGCCAGCTGTGGCAGTGTGTCAGTGAGTCGCAGTGCACCCATGGACGCAGCCTACAAACCCCGGGGGCCCGCTTCTTGGATGCGTGTGAGGATATAGCATGATCTCAGCCATTCGCACCGCGCCCAGCCACTGCGAGCAAAGACAACTCTAATCTGCAAATCATTATTCAAATTCTACTGAAGAAGTAACAGAACAGCAAACTTCTGAAACTGACTCATGGACAGAATAGGTTCAGGAGTAAGTACCATTTCTGTGGACTGTGAGTGAGTTATGAAAGTTTAATTAAAGTGCTTCTTTGGATCACCTGATGACTGAGTGCCGGTTCCCGACACTGTAACATATGATGAGGAAACCTGACTTTAGGTCACTGGTGAACTCATCTAAAAAAAAAAAAATGGACAGAGGCCACTTTTCCACTGCACCAGGTAACATAATTTTGGTACAAATAATTCAGTACTTTTCCTTCTCTATTGATTTCCGGTCAGGTACCAGTACCAAAAAATCTATCTATCTAAAGTACTAGCACCGAAAGTACCAAACCAGCAGAGGTACTTTTTCGGGACTTCAGTACTTTGCACACATTTATTGTCAATTGGTAATGCAAATACCTGGCCTCAAGAACACAAAATACATCCTTAAAAAGCGTAATTATGAACTCAGAAAACAACAATAAACAAAGTAAAAAAAAAGAGTAATAATGGATGCATGGAAAGATGAAGAGGTCCAAGAATTAAATAAGATCTGGTCGGAATAACAGATTCTGCAAAATGTGGACGGCATGACCAAAAATAATAAATAATCATTTACTAGAGTTGTGATGTGATTTTGTTGCAATTAATATTGGAATATTTATAAAGCAAAAAAGGAGTTCAACATAAATAAATAGCAGAGAACCCCATCTTGGAATGATGTAAACAGCAAGGATATAAGCGACTGCGATTGGCTCAGAGAGCCTCATGCAAAAGCGGCGGCACTAAACTTTATATTTTTAACACATAGTAGATAATCTTGAAAAGGAACAATCATTAAAAACTCCTAAGTTTAGTTTTCTCTGAGTGACAAAAATATTTTTGCAAAACTTAAACCCTTTGAACAATATGAAAAACTCTCATCTCAACCCAACTGACTACCGTGGTCCATGTGATGTAAGAAAAGTTTTGTGATGTCATTCAGCGCCGGTACCAGTTTTTACCTCAGTGGAAAACCAACACAAAAAAGTACCGTACTTTTGGACTTTTCTGGCTTGCAGTGGAAAAGCGTCCTAAGTGAGTTTTGGAAATTATTTCCTCAATTACGTGTCAAAAAACACTTTGCATGAATCAGAAACATCGAACAATCTAACTATAATCCATTACATAAATGACGACACAGGAGAATTTGTGTTTTTTCCCCCATCTTGTGGGTTACCAATGTAAAACCTTCTCCTGAGTATATTCTGGATTCCAACCACAAGCCAAACGTCAGCAGACTAACTGACCCCCAGCCCCCTGTGAGTTTGAACGCATAAAGAAAACATAGGCGTGACGTATGAATCACCCTCGAGGGACTCCGTAAGTGCCGTTCACGGCCGAGAGGTTTCATGTCATCAAATTCAGCGATTCAGCTGTTAAATATGGTCTGACAACAGCCCTTCCTGGAGTGTTTATAACGCGAGAGTCCATCTGCGGTGGGAGACACTCTCCTGCCCATGCTCTGTGTGTGTGCCTAATTACTGTTTTTGGGGTTCTGCCCTTATTGCCGCCCCCCAGACGGACCACAGCATCCCACGTCCTGCACCCCACGTCAAAACAGTCATGAGGTCACGTCTGACGAGCAAAGCCACCAAGCGATTTGGCGTGTTGAAGGGTGAACGCCGTCCTGCTGGTCAGACTTAGCGCTGTAGTATTTTCCACTTAAATATCTTATTATGAAACAGCCGCTCTCTAGCAACTGTGAGTCATAAGCCCAGGAAAACGGGAAGGGTGTAAGGCATGTTTCCTGCTATAAAAGCACCTCACGTGGTTCTGGGGCGTAAAGGGTTTTGGGCCTGATAAAGACAGAGGAGACTGAAGGCGGAGACGAGCCCCACGGAGACGAGCGTCTCTTTTCCTCGCTACACTTCCTTTGCCATATTCCGACCAACCCTAATTAGGACGACCGGAGGCCGCTCTCAGAAAACGACTACGAAATTCGCTTCGCTATTAAATAAAGTGGCTTTTAATTCAACGTCGATTTCTGAAATGTATACAGTACAGCTATCTTATGGCACCAAACGTTTCCTACCCGCAAACCGATTCGTCTCTCTGGTAACATAATAAACCCGTTAACGATCTGAGGCCCAGTAAAGGTCAGTCATGCAGTTTCATTGCCTCAGAAAGACATTAAGCACTAAACGAATCACGTGGGCTGTGGTCCCTGAGAAGCGCCCCCCCCCGTGCAGGAGGGCAGCACTAATGCTTGGATTGCCCTCTAAATCTGTTCTTCTTCTTCTTCTTCAGCCTGTCCTCCACAATGCTGGGCAGCAAGTTCTTTTCCTGCTCTGCCCGCTCCTCGTACCAGGGGCCCCAGACGCCGCCGCGCAGCTGCGGGTTGGACCGGGAGTCCCTGGCGGGGTAGCGGACCGGCACCGCCGTGCGGTTGTACTGGGCCAGCTTCAGCAAGAGTCTCTTCACCACGCGGGGGTAGCGGTGCGACAGGTCTGTGCGCTCGTAGGGGTCGGCGGCCAGGTCGAAGAGCCACACGGACTTGCCCCGGTCCCAGTGGACGCGCTCCTGCTGCCAGCGGCCCACCGGCGGCGAGGCGGAGAAGGTCTGCGGCGGCACCCAGTCGCCGAGGCCCGGGACGCCGGTCAGCAGCTTCCAGCGGCCCACCCGTAGCGCGGCCTGCACGGACGTGTCCCACACGCCCAGCCCCGCCTGCCAGGAGCCCGAGCGCGCCTTGATGTACACCGGGTCGATGTTGTGCAGGATGTCCTGCCGCGGGGAGCGCCGTCCCTCGCTGATGGCCTCCCAGACATCGTATCCGTCCAGGTCCAGCTCCTCCTCCAGCGAGCCGCCCGCCAGAGTCACCAGAGTAGGGTACCAGTCGGTGATGTGCACCAGCCCGCGGCAGCGCCTCCTCTTCTTCACCAGCAGGGGGCTATGCACAAAGCCCACCGCCCGCACCCCACCCTCCCAGTACGTGCCTTTGCCTCCCCGCAGAGGCCAGTTGCTGCCCCCGGCCACGGGCTGCCCGCCGTTGTCCGTAGAATAGACCAGCACGCTGTTGTCATAGTAACCGTACCGTCGTAGTGCGAGCGTGAGGTTGCGCACGGCTTCATCCAGGCAGCTGACCATGGCGGCGTACTTTCGCCGGTGTGGGTTGGGGATGGAGTGGTAGCCGTCCAGGTAGTGGGCAGGGACCTGGAGGGGGAGGTGCACCGCCTGGTAGGCCAGGTAGAGGAAGAGGGGCCGGCGGGGGTCGTGCGAGGCCAGGATGTCCACCGCCTTCTGCGTGTACATGAGGGTGGAGTAGAGGCCGTGGTCTTGGTCCCAGGCGGCCGCCTCGCCCTCGTGCAGGTCGTAGCCGCAGCTGCCCGGGCTCTCGCATTTGTAGTGGCTGTAATAGTCGCCGCTGCCCAGCAGTGAGCCGAAGAAGGTGTTGAAGCCGCGCTGTGTGGGCAGACACTCGCGCCGGTAGAACCCCAGGTGCCACTTGCCCACCATGTGCGTGGAATAGCCAGCGTCCTTCAGCTTCTGCGGCAGTGTGACGTTATCCAGGGGCAGGCAGTTGGGCTGGGTGGGCCGGATGATGGAGTGCTGGAGGCCCGTGTGGATCTGGTATCTGTGGAACACATGGGGGGGACATGACATGGTTAGGAGGAGCGTGGGACCCCAGGAAGTGGCCGGTCATCCTTGCCGGAGAAGCCTTGGGCATGTGACGGGCTGTTCCGAGGTCAAGGGTTCGAGGTCTCAGCTGGTATGCAGGGGCCTGGTCAACAGCTGTATGAAACAAAGAGCACTACAGAGGACCTTCCCTCCTGTTACGAGAGAGAGCCTGAGTCACCGAGAAGGAGGTCGCAGCTCGGGGCACTCGTCCAGCCTCGCTTAAAACGTCACGGACACCAGGGGGACCAATGTGCACCACCATCAACACTAAAATGCGGGGCTTTGGCAGGAGGGACAGACACCACCCACGATCTTAGCCTTTGGGGGGTGTGATGGCAGCACTACTGCGATAAAAGTGGACTGTGAGGTTCTGAAAGTGGCCCCTCGCTTCTCCGACAATCAAATACAGAAAGAGGTGGCTCCGTGGGGAATTATCCCATTGGAGAAATTAGCAAAGTCTGCTAAACACAGAATAAAAACTGTAATTAAACACACTGCCACCTCAAATCCTCATACCCCTTGCCCCGGGACAGAGAAACAGCCACACCCTTCAGAGCAGCTGGACCAGTCATCAATGCCACCTTCAGATTCATGGGATGTTGTGGTAACTTAGTATACTTCAGATGGCGTATGGGCTTTACAGTGTGAAACTCTCTTCTTCATTTCTTTCAGAAGGAACAGAAAACAGAAGGGATTGGTGCTGATGTTTAACTGATGAGTCACACTTAAGCACAATGTTGCACTAAGGAGGAAACGGGAATGTCGGGAATGTCCAAGTGAATCATTGGAGACAGACTCATTTTCACCTCAAAACTCTCCGACCGGATCTATTCAATAGAGCCATATCCCCAAGTCCTGTGATGTACTACTGAAAAAGGAACGTAATGTCCCCCACATGGTCACAATAACCTGTGCAGCAATGAGCAGCCGACGGCACTGAGGATGAGGGAATTTTTGCTGAACAAGATGTACAGTTACTCCTTCAGCCAAGAAAAGTGTTGTTACTGTAAGCATTTCGGGTGAGCTTCTGAAGGTCATGGGGAGATGACGCCTTGAGAACAATCTGCGAACAATGCCAGATGCTCTCAGCCCTCACTCATTCACCATGCCACATGAAACACTCCTCCGTCATTCATTCATCATGCCATGTGAAGCATTCTTCCATCACTCATTCATCATGGCACGCGAAGTATTCATCCCTCACTCATTCATCGTGCCATGTGAAGCATTCATTCTCTCATTCATCATGCCACATGAAGTATTCATTTCTCATTCATTCATCATGCCATGTGAAGCGTTCATCCCTCACTCATTCACCATGCCATGTGAAGCATTCACCCCTCACTCATTCATCGTGCCATGTGAAGCATTCATCCCTCACTCATTATGCCACATGAAGTATTCATCCCTCACTAATTCATCATACCATGTTAAGTATTCATCCCTCACTCATTCATCTTGCCATGTGAAGTGTTCATCCCTCATTCATTCATCATGCCATGTGACGCGCTTATCCCTCACTCATTCACCATGCCATGTGAAGTATTCATCCCTCACTCATTCATAATGTTACAGGAAGCATTCATTCCTCACTCATTCATCATGCCACATGAAGTATTCATCTCTCACTAATTCATCATGCCACATGAAGCATTCATCCCTCACTCATTCATAATGTTACAGGAAGCATTCATCCCTCACTCATTCATAATGTTACAGGAAGC
>JAODKN010000016.1:14431863-14445531 GCA_026774425.1 Petrocephalus zakoni | reverse complement strand
GGTGTGGGGGGGTGGTATTTCGGCGGTCGGAATCAATGGGCTATCTATATAATATAAGGCTATGTATAGGCTGTACAATGCTGGGGTTGGGGAAGAAAGATGGACCTCCTCAGCAAAACTCCTGAACTTCTCGATGGCCAGTCTGGCTTCCTCATTCAGCCCAGAGGCCCCTAACCCCCAATCACTCCCAGGACTGTCTGACCCTATATTCTCAAAAATGTATGCTTATAAATGTAAATGCAAAAAATGAGTTTGACATTGGTGAGTATAAGGGGACCGTCCTCAAAAGCAATGGGCAAGGTGATTAACAAGTCTCAGACAGAAGGGAGATGTGTGTAGAGTGTTTTTAAGCAGCTCATAATCAGTTTGACTACAGTCACCCGGCTAACAGGTGCTTCAAAGGAGCCATCTGGAAAAGTGTAAGGAGTCATGTGACCCCTTGGCTTTGGTTAAGACCTGCTCCTAACCTCTGAATCAAATCAGTCCACTGGCAGCCTGACTCCCCTAATGTCAAAATGAGCAACAGCCAAGACATGGAGGAAGTATTAGAGGCAAAATTCCCCTGTAATGTTTGATTTTAAGGTGCCCGTGTGCCTGCAAGGTCCCACCAGGCACCTAGACATGAAAATGAATGGAAAATATTTACTTGATTAGGTTCCTTGGCAAGGGTGGCCTGTAACCCTGACAAAATACAGCCAGTTCCCAACGATGGAGTGTAGCCTTCCATGGCTTGAGTTAATCTCTTTACCCACTGAATTATCACAATGAAGTTTAAGAAATATCAATGTATACATAGGACATGCAACACCAGGAGTTATAAATTGCTTGAAAAAGAACAAGACAGAACCATTCAAAGCTAACAACCAGTGATGAAAGGCTTTACTGGGCTTGGGCAGAACCATCTAAAGCCACTGAGGTAAGGCATTGCTAATAGGACCGGGCACATTACAGAAAAGTTTCCCACTAAGCAGCCGAGACACATTCCTGCCCCAACAGCTCGGTAAATTTGTTAGCTTAGTGTGCCCAACGTGCCCCAGCGCAGAGGGCTTATAAAGGGCTCTGTTTACATTCGTCCACAATAGCTCTGGGATGGCATGCTTGATAGGGTGCATGTTTCAATTTGTCTACCCTGCCACACTCAACAAGAAAGCGAGAGCTCACAAATCAGCTGGAAGCTGGGAGAAGCAGAAGGATCTATCAGGCCAAGTGTAACCCTCTCTGAGTAAGTGCAGTGCTGGGCTGTCATGTGCACCGTTATAGACCAGGACATAATTATTATTACTGTTTGTAATTTCAAAACACATCCTGTGATGTTATCATAGATTCCTGAATATACCACTTAAACACCAATATTTTATCGTACCCTTTACTGTGAATACATATCAAAGACATTCATCCACTTTCTGACACCACCTGTCCTATTTAGGGTCATCTATAGGTGCAAGGCAGGGAACAACCCAGGATGGGGCGCTCACTTGTTTTTGGACTGGAGTACCCGGAGGAAACCCCAGGACGACATGGGGAGAACATGCAAACACAGACATGGAACCTTGGTGGAGACTTGAACCAAGGCCCCAAAGATTTCAGGCAACAGCACTAACCACTGCACCACTGTGCCACCTGTAGCAAAGACATGCAAAGGATAATTTCTTGAGGTATTCAGGATGTTGTCCTCAATAAAAAAAACAAAGCTTTCCATGTTTTATGCCATTTGAATATAAACCAGAAGGAGAATAGTGCATGGCTTCACTAAGTGACAGCACAGTGGAACTGAATGTGCATTATGATGTATAACAGAAAAGGGCATATTTAGACAACTGCACCTAATGAATGGCCTTTGTTTCAGGCATCGCTCGGGTTACCCCAACCCTCAGCATAAACCCTAACCCTCGCCCTAAGCTGCCCTGGTGTGCATGCCGATGTCTGCTGCGAGCTCATCTGATCTGTTTACCCGAAGTAAACCTCAGGTGGGGAAACCCGAGTCCGCAGACATAACAGGCGTATTTTGACAAATAGCTGAAAGGTATCCAAGCGATGGAGGAGACAAGGCTGCAGCGGCTGGCAGCAAAGAGGCCGCCATATCAGCTTCCCGTCCCACTGACTAAACCTGCATCTCTAAAGCAGATAAGATCTGCATGGTTCTGAAGACGCCAGCTACTTGTGCTCTTACTGTGATGCTATAATCCAGATTACCTTCAGAAAGAATAAATGTCTTGCACTGTCTACTGTATATTTCTGTACTGTTATATTTGTACTATGCTTTTTTCACATTATATATTGCCTTCCTGCATATATAGTCTTACTCAACTTTTATCCATTTTGCCATCCCTTAAATATAACTTCTGCACATATAGTCCTATTGAACTTTTATTATCCATTTTGCCATCCCTTAAGTATCACTTCTGCACATATAGTGCATTTAGTCCCATTGAACTTTTATTATCCATTTTGCCATCCCTTAAGTATAATTTATGCATATAGTCCTATACTTTTATTACTCTCCACCCCTCCCCTTAGCATCTATTTTTTGTTTATATGTAACTGCTGTTTCTCTCACTAAGGAGAGAGATATTAGTCTAAGGAGTCACCAGGTTTGCATTTCACTGTGAGTTGTATCGCTATAACTAATCATGTAACAAATACATTTTCATTCTTGGTCATAATGACAAAATGCGCATCCTCTGTGGTGAGCTTATTTTACAGGACCAAAGTCCATTCTCAGTGCTGCTGTTCTGGCACAGGACCACAGTGTCTCAGGCAGGGGACAGCTGCCAGTCCACTGCGGGAAATTCGCAGACGTCAGATCACCACTCTTTAAAGTGCTTACATGTGTTCCTAGCCAGTCACTGGAAGCTCGGCCTAGCTGCACCGGTGCCGTGACTCTTTGACGGCATGCATGTTTGCAATGTGCTGTCTGCTTCACGTGCACATCGCTTTGGACAAAAGCATCCGTTCACCTGGATGGTGCTGGAAGTGAGAGTGGCATCTTTTCTGGTAGGGAGCACAAACTTTGGGGGACCCCAAGGACCAGGCTGGGAAATACTGCACAGAACCACTATGCTGCTCCTGGACACATTCATATCACATCAAATATAACACACGGCTGGACCTGGTGTAATTATTTAAACATGGAAAAATTTGCGCTGTGAATATGGATGGATGTCAGAGTGCATGTTAGTCAAAGAAATCCAATTTCATTCAATATGTAAATATGTATATAAAGAGACGGCATATAAAAAGTTAAACAGCAAATGAATATTTAACCCAGATAAACCGCAGATTGAAACATGAGACCTGAGAGCCCCAGTTACTCAGCCGGTTTCACGTCGCTGGTGCCACAATCGTTTAAGACTAATTAATGACTTTAAACTGAACGGAGACCTTTCTCCTGTCTTTATACATCTCTTGGGGTAAAGCAGGCCACAGGAGATACGTGATATGCGTCGCTTTGCATGTTATGGATATTGGAATGGGGATTTGAACACTCTCCCTGCTGTTCCTGATTGGATTGGATGGTTCACCTCCTCATCACCAGGCATGGTGACAGAACGATGGCAGCATGGCAGAGGTGGGCAGTGATACACGAGGCTTGCTAAGCTAACAACAACATTAGTCTGTGAGTTTGCGCTTTACCTGACGTGAGGGCTGGGTATTTTAAGAATCTTTATACTGTCTATATAAATGTCACCGAGGGCAGGGATTTTGATCGATTTTTTGGGGGGGTTTAAATGTTTTTTGCACAAGGTTAGTTAGTTTATATATATATACACACACACACATATACTGTATATGTGTGTGTATATATATATATATATATATATACACATACATATATGTGTGTGTGTTGATCTTTGGCCTCAGATATCGTCCATGTTGAACAGCATTAGTTAAAGCACTTCCTTTGCTCTGAATCACTGAAAATAGAAGCAAGTCACTACGAACAGACAGACAGACAGACAGACAGACAGACACAGCATGCACTGGGAACACACAGACAGAGAGGAGAAGCAGGGCTTTTCCATGAGCTCGCTGCCTGCTACAGATCCAGGTGGGCCTTCCCACTTCTGTCCTGAACAGACGGGGGAAAGGTGAAAAAGGCAGAAAGAGAGGAACGAAATGCAGGGATGTGGAGAGGCGAGCAGGCCACTGACCAATGAGAGCAGAGGAAGGGACAAAAGGGGAATTCAGAAGGAGGCATTTCACACTCGCAGGAAGTATTTCCCACTCTCGCCCTCCCATACAACAGTGCCTATCTGTAGCACCTCTGTTACCAAACCAAGCAGCCCGTGCATCAGTAACGCAAGCAGGTGTGAATGGGGGTGCCACTGAGGGCAGGCCGGCCCGGGTGCGAGGCCCAGAGAAGCGGACCAGTCGGAGCAGGATGACTGCATGCTAAAGGTATGTAGCTCACTGGACAGCAGCTATAAAGGCAGGCCTGTTAAAGGCAAGCCTGTCTGCACCATGGGGGCAGGCCGTCCCACACACAGGCCTCTTTGCCGTGGCTGTCTGCACAAGGCCCTTAGGATCCACAGAGACTGATTTTTGATATCGCCACTTGAGTACTGCATATATTTATCATAGCCTCTCTCTCTTTCAGGTTGGGTAGCTGGCTTAAGGGATTTACAGCGTGGGACTGGGAAGTGCAGTTTCTGTTTGAAGTTGAAGTGGACCACCGGCCGGCCCCTTATTAAGCAGCTCCTTCCCCACTCCGGGCTGTCATCAGCTTTCAATTTCACTGAGATACAGCTGGAATTAAATGTGTTTCAGCTCACACCCCCCAGCCCCCCACAAACTGAAATTCAGAGAATTGTAGCTATTATTCATGGCTTGCTTGTTCACTTTTTTTTTTTTTTGCACGGGTCAAAGGTCACAGAGCAGCGGAGCATTCCAAAATGAGGCCACACTGGCAGCCCAGGGTCGTTGCAGAGATGGCCTTTTTTCTTCAAAAGGGAATACGGCAGTGTAAAGGCTGCCTGTCCTTTTGTCTCAACTGGGGGTGAAACTATTTGAACACATGAGATTACAGGGTTCCAGAGCGTGGAAGCCTCCTCAGCAGAGGATTCCTGTCCCTGCTGTCCAACACAGTGCTGTGAACTCACCCAATCAGATCAGTGGTGAAGGTAGGGGTCACAGAATGAACAGCCGCCTTCTGTGGACGGCACAGCGAGCAGGTCGAACAGATGGCTTTTGCAGTTACCTTGCTTCTTGCAGAAGTGTGCACAAAGAAAGCTCACAGTGATCCGGTCCTGCTATTTATAGTGCCCCGGTGCATGCTGGGAAACAACGTGTAGAAGTGTGCTAATCATAAACCTAGCACAATCACAGGTCTTTGATTGGACACTAGACAAACAGGCGGTGATTTACCAAGGAACACAGCTTCTCTTTCAGCATACATAAACCTGCTGAAAGAATCTTTGACGACTCACCAGGGCCATGGGGCCTAGATGAGGTAGATCACTGTGAATATCGATATTATATAATATCGAGTTATTTTTGAATTAATCGAGAGTGTGTTATATTTGCCTAGCTTCATTATCAGATATACAGTATATCAGTACAGATCTCGCAATCAACAAAAATGGTAATGTTACAGAGAAAGAAAATAGCTGGTATTTTGTGTGGCTTTGAGAGAAATGGAGAAGGACACAATCCCTACAGCATAAAACTGCTGCTTAATATAACAGAGTCTTGAATAGAAAATGTAGAAATTATTGCAAAAGACGCAAATGATCGATATGCTCTGCAGTTTGCTAATGGGGCTGAACTTTTTAATGGTTTGATGATGGATTGGGAGACAGTCGGGTTTTCGGCTGAGATCCTCCAGCCACAAGGATGCAGCTCTCATTTGGGTCAGGAGACTGGCGAGAACCGCAAAGGGGGGGCTCCTATAGGCTGATGCTGGTATTAGGTACTGGCTGGCAAGCGCATGCACTGGGGGACAGTGTGAAAAGTGGCCCAAAACGCTTCGTGTTCAAATAATAATTTCTCTGTCCAGGAATCCAAAATCCCACAAAAACAAAAGATATTTCTTAATATTTTTGCCAACCTAACCATCCATCCATCCATTTTCCATAACCGCTGGAGCCTATCCCGGAGGCTACGGGCATAAAGGCAGGGAGCAGACCTGGATGGGGCACCAGCCCATTGCAGGGCACACTCACACACCATTCACTCACACTTGCACCACCTTCAGGAATGTTTTTGGACTGTGGGGGGAAACTGGGGTACCCGCCCACGATGACGCTGGGAGAACATGCAAACTCCACACACATGGAACCCCAGAAGACTTGAACCCCAGAAGACTTGAACCCAGGACACAGAGGTGTGAGACGACAGTGCTGCCCCCTGCCAATCTATCCCTTATGTATTATTCCTTTCAAAAACCGCACTGACATTATCTATTGGTAACTGGTACCGGTACAATAAGAGGCAACAGCTCTGTACTCGGTGCAAAAGTTGGACAGTAAGATGACCAGGAAAGTCCCAGCAACTGGAAACAGTTTCTATGCGACAGAGGTAGCAGCTAACAGGCCAAACTGCATGTAACAGGAAGGTCCATATATCTAATCTAAAATGCAAAGTGATTTAACTGATTAATTAGTCAGAACATAATTTGCTATACCCACTGCATTTCTGGTCAAGGTCTTCTACTGCACCCAATGATTTCATTAGCCAAAGACTGTCAGATGAAAGACAGACATTAGTGCCACAGTGATCTTTTTAAAGACCCATTAAATAATGAAGTCATTTAGGAACTATTCTGCTTATTACAGTATGAATGTAGATGAATATGCCAGTAATGTCCATATTAAATATGCAATATAATATTAAATATTCAATATAATAGTGTGACAGTTGTGTAAATTGTCAACAATTGTGAGCCCTCTTCCTCGACTGAACACATTGTTTAAGCAGGACACTCAGCTATAATTTTTATGCTTACATACTTTCCATGCCCACACTGTGCCCATGTAAAGTGCTGCACCCCCTGAATCTGCCAAAGTATCTGTACCCCCACTGTGCCCCTGTAAAGTACTGGGCCCCTGGTCTGCTAGGGTATCCACACCCCCACTGCGCTCCTGTAAAGTGCCGGGACCTCTGAATCTGCCATGGTATCCAGGTCCCCACTGCGTCCCTGTAAAGTGCTGGGCCCCATGAATCTGCTGGGGTATCCAGGCCCCCACTGTGTCCCTGTAAAGTGCTGGGCCCCGTGAATCTGCGGGGGTATCCGTGCCCGCACTGCTCCCCTGTAAAGTGTTGGGCCCCATGAATCTGCCAGGGTATCCATGCCCCCACTGCATCCCTGTGGGTGATTTAGAGACAACAATTCACCTAAAATCTATATTTTAAAATGCCAGGCAGGTTCTCCAGAGGAAACAAGCACGGCAAAACATGGAAATCCCACTCAGGCAAGAGCTGAACCCACAACTCTGAGGCATAAACCCATAGGTCTATCTACTAAATCTATCCACTAAGTCATAATCAAGCTTTAAATTAACAAATGGATTAACTAGTTTACTGCAGAGTAACACTTTGCATAACGTGTAAACTTAATAACATATACATACAAACACACACACATTGAACATCAGTTCATTTCTATGAGAAAAATCCCATATCACAACACGTTTAACCCCTACCCAGCTCTAACCTTTACCATAAGTAACCAAACAAAATATAATACCTTTGGCATTTTTACTTTTTTGATTGCATTCCCAGTATAAAATAAAGTTTGACATAGTAAAGACTAAAAAAGACAGAGGTTGAATGGCAATGATGGCGTGCTCGCCAAGCATCCAGCAGAATGAGTGATGCAATGCTTCATTTGGTAGGCTAAGCCTCAGCTGTCAGCTATATAACCCATGAGAGAATGGAGCAAGGGACGGAAACCTAATAAGTCTATTACTACCAGGAAGGTACGAGAAACGTAGGCTTTTCTCTGGGACAGGACGGCCAGAACAGCCTTTTGCTGCCTGCAGTCCACAAACAATCACAGTGATTTGGTCACGCCTCACATTACATCTGGTTTAAATGAAAAACTGTGAAACAATCCTTTGAAAAGAAACGTGATCACGTAACTCTGGTCTCCCTGAGAGCTGCGGTGAAGCTGTCCAGAATCCCAGATGGCAGCAGCTGTTATGTTTCACATCATATGCTGCTGTCACACTTCTGGCGACTTATTCACAGCATAATGCTTGTTAATGCATGTTTGCGATATCAAAAAAAAGACTCTCATCGGTATGAAAGTGCATCTGTTCTTCTGCTCAATATACACACATATTCAAAATAGTTTCAAAAATGGATTCCATTGAAAATGATGCGAATAAAATTATCGCAATAACGTGGCTCTGAACATCCCTTCAGAGATTCACATGTGAACCTTAATCGCACAGGCTGTGTAACCATGGGATTTTAATATGCTTTGAAAGCGTAACGTGACCGACTGCCATTGGTTCACTGGGAATTTACTTTGAGAATAAAATTCTGAAACTGTAACTTGCACTCAACAAAAAAACAAAAACTAAACTATTATGTATAAGTATGGCGAAAGTACGGTGTAATTTAAAGTGCGCGGAAATGCACTCGCACACTCCACTTACTAACCGGAAAGTTCCTAAATAAGTACCGCTACAAGCCAAAACTCACCGGGATGGACACGCATGTATGGAAAGGTCTGGTGTATTTACATTACAGCGACACACTCGACAAGAAGGCGGGATATAAAGTAAGAATGCACTAATCACTAACGCACAATAGCTATTTGGACTAACTAAAAATACACAACCTCGCGCAGCGGCCGGTGCCAGCATTACAATACCAGTCTTCTAAGCTGAAACAAATAATCACGTATATAACCATAATAGAATTTAAACAATTTGTACAATATAACACAATCCCATGCAGATATGTATGCATTATTGCGAAAACATGGCAGGGGATCTATTTCCAAAAAAATATTAACAACCAAAACAGCAGAAGAAAAAGTAGCCTCGTGAATTCTTGTGAAATACACAACCTAAATCAAGCATAAAGTATCCTAGTTATCTCAGCCATCCACTTTCTATCAGAAGCATTTTGGCTGCGAGCCAACGTCTACGTCATCTAAGAGCGCCAATTCCCCATACACTGTAGTGCGCATGCGCCGGAATACCTGCGATTTCAAACTGAACGGCGGTTAGAGGACGCCACGGAGGAAAGCAGTGGAGATACAGCGTGAAATAAAAGTGAAGATTACGCCAGGAAATATGTCGAGCACTTTGAAAGGAATAACTCTTAAGGGAAGTGCTGAACTTGTAGCCGAATTTTTCTGTAAGTATGTCAACATGTAATTTTTAAAAAATTTATGATAAGTAGGCTATGGCACGGAGCAAGGGCCTGAGTGTTACACTCAAACAAAAACTCTCTAGGTTTAAACTTAAACTTTTAAAAAGTTTTTTCAATATACGACATCTGGCTTACATGCACTTTTTAGTTCCAGTCGTAATGAAATTGCAGTCATATTGCTACCTTTTCGCTGGAGTTTATAAATGTTCGAGTCGATGGTAGCTACTGCCATCTAGTGTTACGAAATTAGGAAATCGCCAGATGCGGCCCAACACAGCATCCCCGATAGGACAAGTTTAAACTAAAAGATCAGAAATAAACTAGACAGCTACGTGGCTGTAAATGTAAATTATCATCACTATTAATGGCGTTACGATGAGGTATATTGCGCAAGATGCTTGCGCACCCCCACCAACTTGCACGGGTAGTTTCCAGTTTTCAGCCGCAGTACACGAGCGTGATTGAATTAGTATCTCGAAATTGCCCATAACGTGGCCTGCTTGCCCTGAGATGTACTGGCCTCCCATTCAAGGTGTCCCCCTGACTTGTACCCTCTGCTGTCTGAGTTATATTCCAGGCCCTTCCCTCACCCATTACTGGTTAATGGGTTGGAAGATGAATTAATACACAACTGGGAAAGGTTGTTACTGGCATGGGTTGGGATGGACAGTAGTAGTGTGCATTACGAAGTTTGTCATAAAGTGAATGTGCAGCACTGTTAAGCAGAGGGATGTCAGAAGGGTCCCCTGGAGTAAGATGGATAGTGACCGGAGGAAAGAAGCTGTGGGGGTGCTGGCTGGTCTGCTTCTTTAAGGTTCTCACTTCTGGCCTCTGCTGAGATGGGAGATGCTAGCAGAGAGAGTAAGCAGGGTGTGAGGGGTCAGCCATGACTTCCACTGCCCTCTTCTTCATCCTGGCTGGATAGAGGTCTTTGTCGGAGGAGAGCCTGCAGCCGATTTTCTCTGCACATCGCACCATTTGGTGCAGCTTTCGCTCGGAGTGTGAAGAGGCAGAGCCAAACCAGAGCGATGAGGGAGGATGTGAGGATGGACAGTGTAGATCTGAACCTGCAGTGCTTGACACAGCCCAAGTTTCTTGAGTTGAGAAATGTAAGCACTGCTGGGTCTTCTTTATAATTGCAGTACTGTACCTGCCCCATCTAAGATCCTGCTGTATGATTGTGCCCATGAGTTTGTGAGACCTGCTCTGCTGAGAGTGGAACAGTATATCTTCAGTGGGGGCAGTGAGCTGGGTTTCTTCCTAAAATAAGTGATCAGCTCCCCAGTATTGCATGTGTTTAGCTCCAGGTTGTTAGCATTACACAATGATACCAGTCGCTTCCTCCCAGTAGATGGACTCTTGTTTGAGATGAGACTGACCAGGATGCTGTCATCTGCAAACTTAATACATTTACGTAAGTCATTGGTGTAGAGAGTTTAAAGCAGGGAAGAGAGTACACAGCCCTGTGGAGCACAGGTGTTGAGCATGGGGGGGGGTCAGAAATTTGGTCACCAACCATGACATACTGTTTTCTGTTGGACAAAAAGTTGCAGAACCAGTAGGACTGAGCATTTTAAAATTCAATTACGATTTTGGCTTCCAACAATCAAAACAAAATAAGAGAAAATGATTATTGTGCCACATTTCATCTTGCGGTGATGCTAATTTTTTCTTGTCATAAGATCAGGCAACCCCTTTCCAGCTCACTTTCTCAGCTGAATAATATTTTGAGTTCAAGGAAATGTACTATTTTTTTTAAAAGCTCAATTAATGCATGCTGTTTCCACAGTCACTGAGTAATCGTGATCTCGGTATTGAGCAAAATAATAATCATGATTATGATTTTTTGCCATACTCAAGCTTTAGGCTCTAGTAGCAGATAGAAGGGGGGTGTTGAAGATAAATACCTAGTTTTAAGATGAATAAATATGTACAGAGTTGGGACATTCTTTGTAAATTGTCACCTTTTCTGCAGCTTTTGGTATCAACAGTATTTTGTACCAGCGAGGGATCTACCCCCCAGAGACCTTTACTAGAGTCACCCAGTATGACATGAGCCTTTACCTCACCGTTGACCCCAAGCTGAAAACCTACCTGAATGACGTGGTGACTCAGCTCAAAGGTATTGCATCCTCCTCGTAGATCTGCTCACAAACAGGCTGCTCAGAAGTCATGGATTTATCTTCTGGGAACCTTGACGTCCTTTTGCAGGGTGGCTATTTGACTGCACGGTGCAGAAGCTGGTCCTGGTGATCACGTGCCTGGAAACCAATGAAGTGCTCGAGCGGTGGCAGTTCGATATTGAGTGTGACAAGACCACCAAGGAGAGCAGGTAGTGGCTGCCAGCGCGAGCAACCCACACTTCTGCGGTTGTTACGAATGCTGGGTCCTGTCTAGTGTGTCCCTGCCTTCTGCTTCTTGGGACAGACTCTACGCTGTTATAGAAAATGGGTGATTGGTGCTGGAGGCATTAAAAAAGTCTTTGTTTTGCCTGACAGTGGCCCCAGGGAGAAGTCAATCAAGGCAATCCAGGAGGAAATCCGCTCTGTAATCAGACAGATTACCGCCACGGTGACATTCCTGCCCCTGCTGGAGACTGCTTGTACGTATCTCTGCCTCTTTTTCTGACTGATTACACAGAAACATGGGCGGTGGGGTACTGTCTGTACCTCCACTCACTCCCCCATGCCCGCATGAAGTAAAGCACGATCTCGCTCATAAGTGGGTCCCCACTCCACTCACCTCCTGCTATGCTGTCTGACCCCCACCAGGTTCATTCGACCTCCTCATCTACACAGACAAGGACCAGATGGTGCCTGAGAGGTGGGAGGAGTCAGGCCCCAAGATGATTGCTGATTCGGAGGAGGTGCGGCTGCGCTCCTTCACCACCACCATCCACAAGGTCAGCAGCATGGTGGCCTACAAGAGGACCGACTGTGTCTAGGTGGCCTGCCACTGCCCAGCCCTGTATATAACACACACCCACCCAAAGTGTGCTTGTCTTGTGGCCTCTGTCCTCTTTCATTTTCCTTTCCTCTCCACTAGGGTGTTTCATTCATTCTTCCCAGCACCCTATTCTGTGTAAATAGTGTCATCTGGATCCCAAGAACCTTGTACTGTTCTCACCTGTTTTAGAATCGAGAGTCCTCTGTATTGTATTTTTAAGAAGTTCGTCTGGATTAAATGTAACTCTGTGAACGTGTGATCCCTTGGTGGTGTTTGGCGCTAACAAGCAGACTGAAATAATTTTTCTACTTTTGCCAAAAACTGCCACAAGGTGGCATAAAAACACAACTTCTGCATTCTTCTAAGGTCCAAAGCGTAAAACGACATATGAAACTGGTTTGAATTTTATAGTATTGAGGATAGTAGTTCTTGTTCAAGCTAATTAATGGGCAGACATTCAGAAGAGGTTCTGATGGACCAGAATCAACTACCGAATATGCAAAAGATACTCCAATATCTGATTACACAAAGAACAATCTCTTTATTTTCACATACAATATGACAGTCTTTGGCCTCAATTTAAACTGCATCACTATACTTAAACCAAAATTATAATGCTCTTAGGCACAGGCAGGCAACCTCACACTTTTAATTTAGTGGCTACTGCATTATAGGATAATACCTGAGCCTATTCATCTATGAAAGAGTACAGTGTAGCAGAAGGAGGGTGGTAAAGGCAAATTACCCAGTACCATCAGTTAAAGCAGGGGTGGCCAGTCTTATCTGCAAAGGGCCAGTGTGTTTGCAGGTTTTTGGGGATAACATTTAGGTTAACTGTGGACTTTTCAGTCAACCAGTCCTCTAAGTGAAAAACCCACAAACCCAACAGCTCTTTGTGGATAAGATTGGCTACCCTGGGGATAAAGCTTTTTAATGCAAGGTATTGTTAATCACAGAACCATCCTCAAGGCAACTCCTGCACCCGCCACTTGTCTCAGGACTGGTACACCCGGGTCGTGGTCAGACATTTGGGAAGTATGTGCTGTATTGATGTATCATGTGAGTAACCTTAAAGGGGGCCGCATGCTTCAAACGATGGCCGGACAAAATGAAATTGAACATGTTAGCAACAACGATCTGTTGCATATTTAAAATGCCGCTGTAACCTTGGTCGTTCATCATGCAAAACACTAGAGGGCGCATGATGTTTTCAGTGCAGTAGGATCACAGATCGCAAATATAATTTTTTTTTTTGCCATTTCTACCCATTATTTGCAGGTTGTCCGCACATTTAAAACTTTGATGTGATGTGTTATAGATGTGGATAACGTCTCACCAGTTAAGCAAGTCTGCCTTCAAAGGCATCCATCATTGCAAAGCCTGTTGTTTTTACTTCCA
>JAODKN010000016.1:14411014-14421355 GCA_026774425.1 Petrocephalus zakoni | reverse complement strand
GGCGGGCCGGCCCGCCGGCCCGCGGGCGGGGGCCGGGCCGGCGGCGCGGCGGCCCGCCGCCCGCGCGCGGCGGCCCCCCCCCCCCCGCCATGGCTGCAGGTCTTAAACTTAAAAGCTTACCGGGCTGTTGAGGATCATGAGACACTGGTCAAAGTGGTGGTGTTCCATGGTGGAATGGCAGTACAGCTGAGCCAGTGGGTGGTCACTCCTGACAGGGTTACACACAGACGCCATCAGGCACACACAGCTAATGCTCACATCCATATGCATACACAAGCCCATGTGCCATATCAGGCACACACAGACATATACACACATGTGGCTAATGTTAACATTCACGCCCAAAATAGCGTGATATACACCATCAGGCACGTGAGTGGCTAATGCTAACACTCACGATATAAATAACCACATATACCCTAAAGGGGCGGTGCTGTTGTTACACACTCGTACTTGTGGTAATCCTCACCATCACACACTCTTCCATACTTCCACGTCCATCCATTTACAGTATATGTGGTGTCTCCCATAATGAGATGTGCTGTAATTACCACACACACTTTTACTGCCTTATGGGTGCGATATTCACCCATACCACACTTAGCGATGAATGCTTCCTTACATTACAGAAACACACACTGTTCCTCAGTCCTGGCCCCAAAACAGACCCTTTGGAGAGCAGCATGGCCGGACAGCTCTCTGTAGATTTAGCAGTAAGGACAAACCACAGAATATGCGATCACTGCTGAAGACGAGCTGTTCAGGGGCCTTTCCCACCTCTGGATGTAGGAGTTGTTGACCCCTCTGTGGTCAAGGTCATGGCTTAAGGTGGCGATCATCAGCGCCAGGATCTCTAGCTCGCTCAGCTTGCCCTATGCACCAAACCGGAGACAGAGGGATTAGAAACAGAGACAGAGTGATACAGGCAGCATTAGTCCAATCTGTCAGATCTTCTCCACGGGAATCTTAGCAGTCCACCCTAACCTGCTTCTTGTTGGCTTTGGCACCAACCCGCTTCCTGCTGGCTTTGGCACCAACCCGCACACTGACCTGCTTCCTGCCGGCTTTGGCACTGACCCGCACCATGACCCGCTTCCTGCTGACTCTGGCACTGACCCGCACCCTGACCCACTTCCTGCTGGCTTCAGCACTGACCCGCACCCTGACCCACTTCCTGCTGGCTTTGGCACTGACCCGCACCATGACCCGCTTCCTGCTGGCTTTGGCACCAACCCGCACCCTAACCTGCTTCCTTGTTGGCTTTGGCACCAACCCGCACCCTGACCTGCTTCCTTGTTGGCTTTGGCACCAACCCGCACCCTGACCTGCTTCTTGCCGGCTTTGGCACTGACCCGCACCATGACCTGCTTCCTGCTGACTCTGGCACTGACCCGCACCCTGACCCGCTTCCTGCTGGCTTTGGCACTGACCCGCACCCTGATCCACTTCCTGCAGGTTTTGGCACTGACCCACACTCTGACCCGCTACCTGGTAGCTTCAGCACTGACCCGCTTCCTGCCAGCTTCAGTACTGACCCGCACCCTGACCCGCTTCCTGCCAGCTTCAGTACTGACCCACACCCTGACCCGCTTCCTGCCAGCTTCAGTACTGACCCGCACCCTGACCCGCTTCCTGCTGGCTTTGGCACTGACCCACACCCTGACCCGCTTCCTGCCAGCTTCAGCACTGACCCGCACCCTGACCCACTTCCTGCCGACTTTGGCACTGACCTGCATGTGGCCAGACTTCAGCATGGCAAACATGCACTGTGAGGTGTTGAAGGCGTGCCTCCAATTGTGATAGGCCACGTTCTTCCTGTAGTTCTTCTTCACACTGAGGATCCACTGGCAGAGGCTCTGGGGAAACATGGGCAGAGAGGGAGGTAAAGAGAGAGGAGGAAGAAGACAGACAGGCAGCTAGGAGAGGCAGAGGGAGCTATGGAGTGCAAACACTGATGTAACGTCATATAAGGACCACATATAGGGATGAAGTGGCAAGACTGTCAACATGGTGCAGCAAAAACAACCTGATTCTCAACACCAAAAAAACTAAAGAAATCATTGACAGGCCCCGCTGCTACAGAAAAGCCAGCAGCATCCCGAAGGACACATCACATCCAGCACGCGGCACAGAGCAATGAAAGCTTGTACAAACAGACTGTAACACAGTACCTAGTGACTGCATCCTATCTCGTTGTACTTGTACAATTACAAATAAAATATTCTGATTCTGATTCTAAGAAGCATCGTTATGTTTCCCACTGCCACCAGGAACTGAGCCACACCCGACCTGTACCGCGAACTGACGGTTTTCCATTGCAAAGTATGCGAGCCGTACCCAGCCCATACCTGTGCTGACATGACCCTGCTTACTATCAGGGCTAAACAAAGCTGGTTGCTTCACCCCCATCTGATTGGTCGAAATTCACAGAGATACCAGTGATCTGTGTCAATATGCATGGATTGTTTGAAAGAAAAAAGAGCATGTTCTATTGTATTATTCATTATTTTGAGTATTGCACATTGTGATATATTTCCAGTAACTTGGAAAATTTCCAACCTTCTGCTAAAAAGAGTACTATAGACCAGCTCAACAGAATGGATTTGCAATGCAAATTCACATAAGCAAATTCCAGTTTGATGCTAATATAACACAGTGATTCTCACAGATATGCTAGCAGAAATGATCACATAGCAAATCATAATGTACACTGTGTGAACAGTACATAACTGTCTCTTTGGTTTTACATCCCTGTCGCTCTATTAACCCGGTGATACCGTCACCAAGCTGCAGTGTCTAATCCACGATGTGCAGGGACAGTGAGCAAGCGTCTGGAAAAGAGCCAGACTCAGGGGGTCAGCGTGCTACCCTCACGGCCAGCTCACTGCTTTATCCGTCAGCATTTGCATCCTTGTCTGATGTTTGTGTCCAGAGTGAGAGATCATTTCAAGCTACCAGCTGAGTAATAGGGTGGAATATCTGCGCAATGACAGGATGGGTGGTTGGCTGCGGCTAGGGTGGCAGCCCCCCCTCCTGAGGCACCAACCTTTGGGGAATAACAACATCTAAAGCCTTTGCCAGACCCTGACGAGATCAGAAAGGCTTTTCATGTGCTAGGCTTTAGATCGGTGCAATGAAATGTGCTACGGGCATGAGCAGTGTAAGGCAGGGCACACGCACCGACATAGAACGCTGTTCCTGATTGGCTACTTTCATTGTCTTTCTGTCACTGTTGGGCATAAGCAGTGTAAGGCAGGGCACACGCACTGACATAAAACGCTGTTCCTGATTGGCTACTTTCATTGTCTTTCTGTCACTGTTGGGCTGCATTTGTGTGACATCACCATACCATGAAGGGAAATGTGGTAACCTGGATATGGACTGTGTCTGGCAGGCGAGGAATGTGCTACCTTATACTTCATCTGGAAGTTCTGCACCAGGCTGAGGTCCACAAACATGCGGACGGTGGCCTGTGTGGTCTCAGCGTCCGACAGGTCGAAGTCACTGAAGCTGAAGTCCAGCAGCTGCAGGGACTGGGCCGAGGGAATGGAAGAGGCCTGCGAGGAGAAGGGTGTGAGAGAGTGCACACCACACATGCTCACCCAAAGACACCCTCAACTGCTCACACACACACACACACACACACAGGGGGAACCCCTCCCTGTGGGCCCCAGCTGCCCACCAGGCATTAATAATCAATGAGCTGTTCTCTGCAGCACACTAGAGGATAATCTGTCATCGTCTCCAGCCACTGGCAGCAGGGCCATAAAGAGCAGACAGATGCTCTCTAATGTGCGGCCCGTCCTCCGGCACCCCCCCCCTCCGCAATCGCTGCACCTTCGCTGGTCACCTCCCTCCTCGTGGTTTCTACCGGTACTGTCACTCCCCAGAGGTGTCGTAATAAATTATAATTTACCGCGGTTACCTGGAGGGCCCGAGTCTCTTCCTCCGCTGCGGAGGCGTGGTAGGAGAGGACCTAGGCGACACATAAATGCACACACACACGGGCATATACTCAGTTACCAGCGACGAACATTTGGGTGTGAAAAGGAAATAAGGAATTAAACTTAACTGGGCATGGTCATGTGTGTAAACAAGCAAATGAAATTGAAAATCTCCATGGCACAGAGACATGACACAGAGTGATTTCTGCATCTGGTGAGCCCTGGCCGTTCCTTACTGATCAGGAAGAAAAAAACAAGTAAACAACAATGATGTATGTGTTCACTTTAATCAGGTCGAGAGCTGTGGTTTCAGGGTGGTGGTCGTGGGTGGGGGCAGGTTCAGACAATCACCCAGGCAGGAGCTGGGGGCAGCCCTCACACTGCAGGGACAGCTGTGGTGGAGGGACAAAATCACTGGGAACCCAGGCTGAGAAACAAGGGTGGGGCCAGAGAGAGGTGGGCTCCACTGCAGGGAGCTGCTGTGCATTGTGGGATACGCCATGACACAGTAAATTATGGGAGGCCAGTTTGTACTTCTGGAGGCAAAATTAACAAAAAATTTTCCATTTGTAACATTGCATGAATATTTTGTGGGTAACACAATTATCATGCATGTGTATTATGGAATAAACAATGTTATACGCTAGCGTCTCTGTGAAATAGATGTCACATGACGCGGCTACAATCGTCAGTGGCTCCTTCCTCTCACCTCCAGTGTGACTTCCTGCTTGACCATGGCGCGCTCCACCGTCTCGTACATCTGGGTGTTCTGGATGCCCAGGCCGCAGAAGATGGCAAAGGCCTCCAGGAACTGCTCGTCGTTCCTGTTGAAGGCTTTCAGCTTTCCTGACGCTTCCTCCATCTTGTTCACCAGCTGACAAACACCTCCAAGCGGCGGAGAGAAAAAACAAGGAGGGGTTCACGAGGAGGTCATGGCCGTCGAGTTGCCCGACGGGAAAATATGAATATGTATACAGAGCAAGGGCCTGTCTGCAGCGCTGGCTCGTTAATTATGCACGGCCCTGTGAGGCCGCAAACGAGGGGCAGAGCGAGGCCTCGTTAATGAGGCGAGTTGAGCAAGCGGCTTGGCTGCCTGGCGAGGATAACAGCACTAGGTATTCAGACGACGTGTTACACTCTGCCACTGATACACTGCCATTTATTTAATGGATGAGTCACAAAGCTCCAGCATTCTGGTTACCCTGTGGAAATTGAATCATAGGGGATGGGTGTCTCAGGGTCAGACGGTGCATGTTTAGAGGGAGTTAGGGCTGTATTTAGAGCCATAATCAGTGGCCCGTCCCTGTCACTTCCATCCTCCTAGTTCCTTTTTGGAAATGTCACCATCACCACATCCCCAAACGTCGACAAACCACATCAAAGGGTACCTATGACTTTGTCCTTCTTCCCGTTTTTGATGGGCGTACAAAGCAGGCTCCTGAAGGGCACGCCAGAATGTTCCGCATTCTCGCTCTGCCAGGAGAGTGGGAGAGGCGTGGCAGGCATGTCAGCAGCGAGCGGGCACAACGGAGGGCGCGGCACCGGCCATGGTCACGCGCTGGCACGCTCTACGCGCTGGCACGCTCACCGTCCAGGGGAAGCGCTTGTCCTTGGTGACGTCCCTGATGTTCAGCGGCTCCATGGTGTTCCTGACATACTGGGCGTACATGTAGTTGATCTTGCTGACGTCGTGGTCCCTGTCAGAGCAGGAGGGAAGCAGGTCAGGCCCAGTGATCATTTCCAGACTGTGAGTGAATCTTTGAGAGCTCTATATAATATAAGGATTTCAGTGGTTAGAGATGTGTATGTCAGAAAACACCAAGATTATAAACATACAAATACATATTAACAGAAAAAGAATCCCAGAGATATTTAAGTTCAGTATCTACCCGGGTATAAATGTGTTTCATAATGATGGGGTGTTTACCAATATGTGTAATTAACCATTGTTGCGTTCTTGTTTGACGTCATCTTCCATGGCCAAAATGCTGTTCCAATACTCAGAAAGAGAAGTAAGGAAGGTAGTAAATATCCCCGGGTGTCATTCTCACCCAGCCCCTAATATCAGGGCTGCATCGGCTGAATCCTTATTAACAACCACAATCCCATAATTCCTTGCGTCCCAAGATCATTCCTGGGAGGCAAGTTAGCAATGCTCTTGACAAGAACACAAGCATGATGTACAGTCTTGGCAAAAACAACAGTTCAAGGTCACTTCCTGTTGGGATCACTGCAGGTACGGGTGCAAATTACAGAGGCTGAGCTTGTAGGAACTGTATGGACAGCCGGGTTCTGGCCTCATGTTCTGGGAGGATGTGACGGCATCAAGTAATCCACCAGCTCCGGCAAAAAAGTAACCTGATAACTGGCACTGAAAGTGGGGAAGAGAGAGAGCGAGCGACAGAGAGAGAGGCAGAGACAAAAAGAGAGAGCGATAGAGAGAGTGAGATACGGAGAATGGCAGGGATAAAAAGAGAGAGACAAAAAGAATGACAGGGACAACAAGAGACAGAGAGACAACGAGAGCGATGGGGACAAAAAGAGAGAGAGAGAAATACAGGGACAACAAGAGACAGAGAGAGAGAATGAAAGAGATGGGGACAAAGAGAGAGAGAGAAATACAGGGACAACAAGAGAGAGAGAGAATGAGATAGATGGGGGCAAAGAGAGAGAGAGAGACAGGGAAAAGAGAGAGAGAAATACAGGGACAACAAGAGACAGAGAGAGAGAATGAGAGAGATGGGGACAAAGAGAGAGAGGGAAAAAAGAGAGAGAAATACAGGGACAACAAGAGACAGATGGACAACAAGAGAGATGGGGACAAAAAGAGAGAGGGGGAAAGAGAGAGAAATACAGGGACAACAAGAGACAGATTGTTGAAAGGGACAAAAACAGACAAAAATGATGGGCACAGCAAGAGAGACAAGAAAGACAAAAAGAGTATGACAAACAAAGAGAGAGAGAGGGAGAAAAAGAAAGACGGGGAATAGGAGATGGAAAGAGACAAGGTCAAAAATAAGGAGAGAGAGAGAGAGAGAGATAGACAAAGAGAGAAAAGGAGACAGAGGGATAGAGAGAGACAAGGGAGGTGGGACCATGAAAAGGAGAGGAGAGCTGAAAGTAGGATTCACAGCACATTAAATCTGGGCATTATCCGTCTCTGTTTGTTCTCGGGGTTTTGACTCTGGAAGCCATAAAAACAGACATAAAAGCTGTCAGACGAGAGCCGGCAAAATCCACGTAAAAGAGCCCTTCCAAGTCAGGCTTGTTCCCACAATGCAGCTACATAAAAACCTATCAAATCCTAAACAGGACAGTAGATGTGACTCCATCTACAGCACGCCGTAAAACGTGAACTCCATCACACACAGAGCAATTACGGGACTGCAAATAAGCAGCTTTTTGGGGCTTTGAGCGGGCAGTGGTTTGTCAGAGGAGTGTCCTTGTAAAAGTTACAAAGGCCAGAGTTTATGCTCTCCAATCTGTGATCTGACCCCGAAAGACAGAGGGGAGAAGGGCTGAGAGTCAGAGGCCTCCAAAGCGGAGCGGCTTCTTGTATACAAAAGAGCCTTTTCCGTCTATTAAAAGTATAAACATTCCTGCAGAGCCAAGGCACGAAAGAATAACCCAACGGCAGAAACTCATTTAAAGATCGGCATCTGTTTCATTTCAGCGATTCCCCCCCCCCGCCCACACCCGCCTTCCCAGCTCTCTCGTCCCTTCACTATCTCTGTTTAGAGGCCAGCCTCTATATTAAGGGATTCTGGAGGCTGCGATTGGACAATGACTGATAAAATGAAGTAACAAATAAAAGTTTTTGAAAAAGGTCACCAGTTCAGAAAACTGAAATAAGAGCAGTCATGTGAAGATTCACTGGGGACTTTTGTTACAGCCAGAGCTGGCCTTCTTCCTCACTGGCCTAAGGATCCATCTCGGGGTTTCGAGCATCTTGAAGCTCAGGTGCTCCACTAACACGCACAAAGTCCCTGGCTCTTCTGCATCTATAGCTACCATCTTCACTACATTACCCATACTAACCCTCACTCCAAACCGCTCAGTTCACAGTGCACGCCCACAAAAGTTTCATTGACATAATTCCCCTTGAGCTAGAAGAAGTAAGGAACTAAGACTTGCACCCGCTTCCCTGCACAGCTTGTGTTCTGGCTGATTTTTTACTCCTATCCTGTCCAGGAGTTCTTGAAAGCCCACATTCTTCTGACATATCCAGCAAACCACGGCTCAGCACGCAGGACAACCAAGCATCCCATGGAGCAGCAGTCTAACAGTAACCGCCGGTAAACAACAGCTCCCAAGCCTCCGACAGACCACCCGGGCCGGGCGGCCGAGGTACCCGGGCTGATTACTCCCACAGTCCACTGGGACCCAGAGCCGCATCCTCATGTACCATAAACCAGTGAGGATCTCGGCCACAGGAGCTGAAGAGAAGCTGCAACTCATTCTAACAGTCTTGCTGACAGTCCCTACGGACACTTAGTCATAGGAAAAGTCCAGCTGCATCTGTCAAACTAGGGGGATGATCTTGTAATGATGACGTGAAATAAAGCGAGCAGCTCGGTCAGAGAAACTGCCCCGAAATCCAGGATTACAGTGCAAGTGTCAGCTGGGTTGACAGGGGGACTCCTAGGCTGCCCACAGGAAGTCTACAGGGAGCCTGTCACTTATTGGTTGACAGCGGTAAGTGGTCAGCCTGACAGCTGATTGGCTGTGTGAAATGTGGGCGGAGTCATGGTCTGGAGGAGCACGCCAGACTGACTCACGATGGTACGTCAGTGTGAGCTGAAGAGCACAGATGAAGAATTTCCTCCTACAGAGAGCACAAGTGTCTTTTTTATAAGACATTTTGACTGACAAACCGTCTCAGTGTTGTTTTTAATCTCAGCCTAAACCACTGGATGTTTTTCAGACTCTCCTTGTTCTCCAGAAGCCTCCCGGAAATGACTGTGAGGCAGTGCTTCCCATTCAGAGAGAGGCGCTGAACAGAACGCTACACACACACACACACACACACACATACCATGTATTCCTATCTTTATGGGGACACTTCATTCATTCCTATGGGCATAGCCCTGATTCCAACTATGACACCCTTAACCCATACCCAGCCCTAACCTTAACCATAAGTAACCAAACAAAATATAAGACTTTTGGCATTTTTAGTTTTTTGATTGCAGACACAGATTTTTATAAAATTTAGGTTACCCTTATGGGCACCAATAAAATGTCCCCACAAGGTAGAAAATAACTGGTTTTTATCACAGTGTGGGGACACTGGGGCCCCACAACGTAATATAAATATGTCCACACACACACAGACACACACACACACCCTGCACAAAAATAGCAGGTTCTAATGACACTGTAGAGACATTTGGTCCCCACAATGTAATATACATGCACCCCCAAACACACACACATTAAGAGCACTGGATTAAAAGGCAGATTCAGTCTGTATCACCACCTTTCACTTTTTGACTTGTGATGGACAACAGTGTTTTCTGAAGATTAAAGGTGGCGACTGAAGCCTGAGTACCTCTTGGGGACGTCGGTGGCCTGGCAGAGCTCCTCGTACTCCATGTGGAAGACACTGGAGAAAGAGTTCTGTAACATGGCCAGAGAAGAAGAGAGGAATCGTTATTTCTGAGGGTCTCAGTGAATGACCATTATGCTGTTTACACCCCCCATCTCGGTTTGATATGGGCTGTTTGAGCTGATACAGGGCAATCAGACAGTTACTAAATGGGTGGGTGCCTGGGACGAGCTTGGCGAGGAGGGGGGTGTCCCTGCGGTGACACTGCACATGTGGGCAGTGCCACGCCATAAGGTCACTTTGGGACCCCTGCACACGCAGTCGGACAAGGCCCCTCTCGTTGGGGTAATGTGTGCTAGGAGAGATGTCTTCATCTGAGGGCTATCCTGGTTCCATCTGTTGGTCTGTGACCCCTCCATCGCTCTGCCATGAGTTGATATTTAGACCTCTCTCTTATAGCAGAGGATATAACAGATATAAAGAACCATTCAGTCTTGAGTTTTAATTTAGTCTTGAAACCAAAGGATTTAAAATTGATGATAATGAACAGCTTCTCTGTTGTCTAAATGAATGGCACCTGATGCTAGCTTACACCCAGGTCTGCTCCCAAAACATGAAGCCCAGAGTGCATAAGCAATGGTACTGAGGGTCACTCTGCACTTTCTCCTGCATGGGAATGGTACTGAGGGTCACTCTGCACTTTCTCCTACATGGGAATGGTAGTGAGGGTCCCTCTGCACTTTCTCCTACATGGGAATGGTAGTGAGGGTCACTCTGCACTTTCTCCTACATGGGAATGGTAGTGAGGGTCACTCTGCACTTTCTCCTACATGGGAATGGTAGTGAGGG
>JAODKN010000016.1:14389117-14399316 GCA_026774425.1 Petrocephalus zakoni | reverse complement strand
GGACCTCCAGAGACTGCTGCTCCTCAAAGATGAGGCTGGCCAGCTCCAGTAGCACCTGCACACCACACACACACACATACATATAGGCCACACACCTATAGTCGCACACCACCCTCCACATTGCTACCCAGTTCATTATATTGACAGGAGAACAATCAGCAAGTGGCCGTATCGAGTTTCCCAGCAGGGCTGAGGGTTTCCCCAGGCTAATCCTTGGCCTGCCATCCCATCATGCATCAGCCATGTCTGTATTCCTTTATTAAACAATGCCTTTCCCATATCAAAAGCAGGGCTGCAGCGGCTTACTGCACACAGACCTTCACCCCTCCCACCCCTCCACGACCTCACCCCCAGCCCCTCGGAGGAGGGGCCCGCACCTGATTGCGTCGGTTCTCCAGCTGTGATGTCTCATAGAGCTGAGCGTTGTGGAGCACGATCCCACAGAAGGCCAGATAGGCAGAGAAGTCCTGCTCGAGGGGGGACGGGGGGTGGTGGTCAGGTTAAGGGTGTATGCAGAGAGGGTGCATTTCAGATGCCAGGTCCTCAGACATACCTTCTCATCCTGCTCTGTGAAGGTGCCATCCTTCCCACACTTCTTGTTGATGGCTTGGGCCACACCCACAACCTGCCAGCCAATAAGAGAGGGGGCCCGAGAGCAGACAGACGTCAGGTTCAGTGGTATGTAGGCTCATGATACACAGGGAATTTGTCGGCCGGGCCGGGTCACCTCCTCTCGGTGGTTCTTGATGGGCATGCACAGGATGCTGTGCGTCTTGTATCCTGTGATCTGATCGACTTCAGCATTGAACCTGGGATCCTGTGAGGGGGAGATCAGCAAGGTGACCATCGTCATCACATTCTGGGGAGAGGCATGTGACAAATGGACGGAGGAACATCGGCTTTCTGGCGTACAAAGCTCACATCACAGATACGTCACGAGGCGGATGTACGGAGCTGAACGCTTCCCAACATTGGCAGGAAATGCATAAGAGCCTCACAGCCGCCCCGATCTCACTGGCTCAGTCAGCTACACCGTTCAGCGGCCTTATTTCAGGAGCAGAGCTCTGTGTAGAAACCCTGAGCACGTTCCAGACGGGGTTCTGACACCAATGCCCAATAATCTCCCCCAAACGTAAACGACAGGAGATGGACTGCCCCAGATGAGCCCCAGGGTAATGGGTTTGCGACACATCCTGCCTAATGTTTACTTCAGCCTCCATTCCAGCAAATAGCCCCCCCCCCTCTCCCAGCCTGATGCCGTAGCTGCAGAATCACAGCTGGAGGCTCAACCTCACGCAAACACGTGGCACGCGCACGCCAGGACAGACACTCATGCCGGCATCAAAGCCCACCCCGCAAAAAAGAGGGCACGGAAAGAACATAAACGCATCCATCCAAAATGACGGCAAAATTAACACCAATGTTTGTTTTAAACATGCACGAGTCCATTATATGATCTTAGCTAAACATGACTGGCTTATTTCAGACATTAGCGTGCAATGCCCCATGTAATCTCCATCGTCTCTGCACCCTGCCCTTATCCCAGCACATGAGGTGACATTTGGCTGACTAATATCACCAGTTTGCACAAGGCTGCCGCTTCACAGGAGCTCTGTGGTGTGAGATTTATGCTCCCCTGGATCCACATAGCAGATAGGAGATCCAGCTTTTATTACTGATACAGTTCATCTGGGGAAGTCACTGAATTCTTTTAGGCGAAAATGACTTAAACACACCTTCATATTTTCATGTGGTGTGTGAGCGAGCCTCACTGCCGGTGAATTGCGTTCCGGAGAACGAGATCTTGCCGCAGATGCTTCACTGAGCGCCTGACCTTCCTTGGAGGACCGCCGAAGCTCTCTAAGGTGCACGCGGAGGATGGTAAACAAACAGACCCCTGGTCTGCTGTTTACACTGCGTTTTCCCACAGAGACGCACTGAGGAATTATCAGCCTACCATTAGCAAACAAGCTAAACTGTGCCTAAGTAAAGGCATGCGTGTCTCTGTTACAAACTCGTCACGCGCACGCACGAACGTGCTGAAATAAAACCTGCCTTGAGGGGAATAGGACTCACACACGCACAGGCATGTTGATTCGGGAGGTCGGCTGACCGGAAACCTTCAATGCCTCTATTATGCAGTTTTATCCTGGACTCACACACCCAGCTGGAAAGGTGATGGACAGACATCCAGGCTCGGGTCTGCAAATGAGTGCTGTCAGATTACATCTGTAAGCTGATGGAAAGTAAGAAATCTCCCTTGGAAAACAGCTACCACCATGACAGCCGCATCAAAATTAAAAAGGCTCTATTCCACACGATGCTCTTATTGCCAGGAGTTTATGCTCCTCGGCTGAATAATTCCCACTAAAATGATCACTAAGATTATCCACACAGTGAACAGATGCTCCCAGCTCGGCTATTACCGCTGCCTCATAAACGCAGCAATTCTAACCGACTTCCCAAGGTTTATAGATCTGACCCGAAAGTCACATAATCACACAGTCTGAAGTGTGTGTTTCAGGGTGGATCATTTTCCAATTTAGAATAAAATGAAGCTTTAATTTCAAATTCAGACAGTCCAAAACCCAGTAGAGACACATGAGGAGATCCGGGAAGTCCTCCGGAATGCAGACGGGCTAGGCCTTCTGCCCATGCACGCCAAACTTTTCGATGCCAAACCTGTCTTTTTTACCTGCCCGAAATGAAAAAAGGAAGCAGGCAGGTGGCGTGGTCCTGGAGAGAGACCAGCAGCGGGTGGCGTGGTCATGGAGAGGGACCAGCAGCAGGTGGCGTGGTCATGGAGAGGGACCAGCAGCGGGCGGCGTGGTCCTGGTGAGGGACCAGCAGCGGGCGGCGTGGTCCTAGAGAGGGACCAGCAGCGGGCGGTGTGGTTCTGGAGAGAGACCAGCAGTGGGCGGCGTGGTCATGGAGAGGGACCAGCAGCGGGCGGCGTGGTTCTGGAGAGAGACCAGCAGCGGGCGGCGTGGTCCTGGTGAGAGACCAGCAGTGGGCGGCGTGGTAATGGAGAGGGACCAGCAGCGGGCGGCGTGGTCCTGGAGAGGGACCAGCAGCGGGCGGCATGGTCCTGGTGAGAGACCAGCAGCGGGTGGCGTGGTCATGGAGAGAGACCAGCAGCGGGTGGCGTGGTCCTGGAGAGGGACCAGCAGTGGGCTGCATCAGAGGCTCATTAGCAAAGGTTAGCGCTGACGTCATGCAGGCCACTGTCAGAGGTGATAATCCTCTCTCTATCCACCTCTTCTCCTGGGAAATTAACATAGCCACATGGGACCCTTCCCAAAAGTGTCAGAGAACACGCGTTTCCGGCAGCTGGCTGGACATCCGGGTGCCAGGCTGATTCACAGGAAGCAGAACCGGGGTGCATGTCAGTCGCAGAGATCGGGGAGATGCTGCGTCTATGACTCTCTAGCGCCCCCCGGGGGAGACACTGCGTACGGCATTCATACCACGGAGAACAAAGCAGCTGCTGGTGGCAGAACTCGCCTCCCGAGCAGAGAGCGATTTAAACACCAACATACGCTGCTGGCAAAGTCACTCAGAGACAGACTAATGAACACACCTCCGCGCAGGATCCCAGAGCACCCTGCTGTTTGTCCTGCCAGTCAGGGGCGTCTGTCACATCTGGCTCAGCCGATTACAAAGCGCTTCAGAGGGGCCGCGGGTGAGACGTGGCCGGGAGGCCCGCGGGTGAGACGTGGTCGGGAGGCCCGCGGGTGAGACGTGGCCTTGAGGCCCGCGGGTGAGACGTGGCCGGGAGGCCCGCGGGTGAGACGTGGTCGGGAGGCCCGCGGCTCCGGGAGGCCCGCGGCTCTGCGGTGGCCAAGCTCTCTTCCGGAGGCACTCTTTCGGGTCTGACTGGCGGCTCCCAGGGAGCAATGTAGGCTGGTCGAGCCGCAGCGCGCCGGAAACGTCCTGGCCGCCGAGGCCCCCCGTTACCGGGACACTCTTCTTCCTCACGCCGGAAACATCTGGATTTCCACAATGTACCTTATCTAACTGTCCTCTTAGGATCCAGCTGCCACGACACTGGCACCCAGCCACAGGATTTACCCTGTTCTCCTTCACGAATCTCTCCGCTCCTGGCAGCGGGTGACTGCCGTCTCAGAAGGGGAGGCGGCCAGGAAGCACAGAGGCCGGGCCAAGCCAGGCCAGGCACTTGCCCTTCCAGGGCCTGACTGGAAGAGACCTCGGCCGTGAAGCCGATGAGCCCAAAAGAGAGGAATTAACATTCCTGCAGGCTACAGTGCGTCTGTCTAACTGCAACATCTGCCAGATAAACTAAAGATGCTTGTGGGCACAAGGAAAGCAAGCTGCCGATGCTCAGCATTTTAATCAAATGTTGCAGTTATATTAAATCATTCTGTTTTTTTTCCCTGAAATTTAACAGTGGAGCTTTCATTGGAGTCTGGGTTCATGGGCTCAGGGACGTTGAAGGGAATAATGCATGATTCGATCTTGAGATTTTTTGGCTGTTTTAACCATTCTGGGCCTGCAGTTAATAGCTTTAGAGAAGCGCAAACTGCATATTTATATAAATCCTCCTTCCATGGTAATCGTAAGCACAGGTCGGCTTTCTCAGGATGAATCCTCAGTATGAAAACTCTCTCTGCGTTTCACCTCACAGCTTCCCAAAAACAGCCACTGCAGGCGAAAGATCTCAAAAGGACTAAAATGGAGCAAGCTGCCCAATAAGGTCAGCGCAAGGTCAGAGGTCAAACAGCCACACAGTCTCTGAGGTCAGAGGTCAAACAGCCACACAGTCTCTGAGGTCAGAGGTCAAACAGCCACACAGTCTCTGAGGTCAGAGGAACAGGAGACAGAACATGGCGGGAGACAAAACAAGCGTCGATTAATGAAAGCTTTCCTGTAATTAGGAATTCCTTATAAACTTAAATAAAGCACAGTCACATTCATCAAAAAAAATCTGAGTGGATGTTTTAATTGGCTATGGCCATCTTCTGAATACGAGCGCGGCAGAAGGCCTTCATGGGCTCCGTACAGATTAACCCTGTGGTGTACGTTTGCCTCACGCTCTCGGGCTGACAGGTTCTGCTGTGTGTGAGCTTGAGTGCCGCGGCAGAACTTTGACGTGTCTGAGGTCTGCTTTCTTCAATCATCCATGTGAATGTCTCATGTCGACACAGTGGGGCCACCGAAGTCGGGGGTGGAGAAACCCCCTGCCCGGCCGGAGTGGCCTCCGAGTGCCTGGTCGCTGTGGCCACGCCCCCCACCCCTCACCCCCTGGCAGGGCATACCTGGTAAGCGTTCCCGATGTTCAGCGGCTGCCCCGTGGCTGCCACGTGTCCCACGATGCCCTTGTTCCAGTCCAGCCGGATGCAGTTGTTGGAGGCTTCCTCCAGAGTGCAGCCCTCGGCCACGTCGAAGAGCCGGCTCAGCAGGAACTTCTCATTGGAGCTGTCCTCGCACACCAGGAAGAGCGAGTAGCGGTCGGCGGCGATCAGCCCGTTGATGTGCAGGAAGATCTTGTGGCAGAGCGTGGTGATGTCCAGGTGGCTGGATACCTCGCGGACAAGCTCCAGCAGCTGGCCGCAGCGATCGCCGCTGCCTCCCGGGCCCCCCCCGGCACCGAGCTCCACGCGCTGGGTCCTCAGCGGCATCTGCACCCGCTCCGCGTCGCTGACGAAAGTCAGGGAGCCCTCCGCGTCCTTCACCACCATGGGCCGCAGCGGCCTGTCGAACTCCGACGCTGAGATCTTCCGGGTGGGCGTGCCCGGGACGGGGCTGTGGGCGGGGCCGCTGCTAGGGGGCGTGGCCCCGCATGGCTCTGCCTGGACTCTAGATCCTTCACGGGGGGATTGGATGGTGTGGATTCTGTCAGCAAACCAGGCGTTAACCATCTCCCTGCGGGAACCAGACAACCAATAAAGAAGGGGACTAGCAGAGGTGGCCGGGGGGAGTCAGTGACAGAGAAAGGCATAAAAGGGACAGGCAGACAGACACCACGGCCATTTCTTTGCACAGTTACACACATAACTGTGCAAATTAATCATGCAACACTTTCTTGGGAGAGTAAAAGAGAGGAGAGAAAGAAATGGAGAGAGTAAGAGAAAAAGGAGAACCGAGAACATGTGAAAGAGCAATGTTACTTTTAAAGGGTCCTGGTCGTTCCCCGCCCCCCACCCTAAGGGACATCCATCTGTCCTTGTCATAATGACCCTCCTCAACTGAGCCAATATCAGGTCAGGAGTCTAATCAGAGCCTTTTGCTCTATGGTAATTAGCAGAAGACGTCAGCGGTGACTGTGTACGAAGTTAATAATGGGCCACACTACATCGTTGGACACCCCCCAAATGGGCCAATAGGAACGTCTCTGCCTACAACCCCGACAGATGCTGCACAGCATGATGGGAAACCGCACCGCTCAGACCGCCTTCCCCACAGTGTAGCGTGTACCCCGCCATAAGGCCCAGAGCCAGAATTAAATTTCATGGGGGGTCCGACAGCAGCCCTTGCTATATATTGTGCTGGCTGGGGGTGGGGGGCTCGGGAGTATTTGCCAATTGGGGGGGAGCAAAGTTCAGACTTGTTCTTCTGTGTGCCTTCCAGCCTTTGAAAACACAGCCACCCACAGACAGAATAAAAGCCCGACATGTTTCCTTCTCAGGACAAAACAGAGACACTGATCAGTATGAAAACAAACTCCGGACTGAATATCATGATGCCGACACATGCGTGTGAGCCACTTACATCTGGAGTGACACATGTGTGTGAACCACTCACATCTGGAGTCACACATGCGTGTGAGCCACTCACACCTGGAGTGACACATGCGTGTGAACCACTCACATCTGGAGTGACACATGCGTGTGAGCCACTCACATCTGGAGTGACACATGTGTGTGAGCCACTCACATCTGGAGTGACATCTGGAGTGTGAGATGACGGATTGCTGGGCTGCGTTTGCCTGTGGTCTCCAGTGTGCCTCCAGCTGGAGACATAGGGAAGGTGTGTGTGGGGGTGCCGTACATCAGGGAGGCAGGTTAGGGAAGCAGGTAGTCCGCCTGCTGATACCCCCCTCCCCCGTGCCAGCGGCCCAGGCTGTGAATGCGCAGACCTGCATCTGTAGCTACAGAGTGACAGGTGTCTGACGTCCGAGGCTCACTGTATCGCCACGGCCTCCAGTAACCAACAGGGCTGACAGGAGTCAAAGAGCTTCCAGGACGGATATCTGCCAAGCAGCACCTGTTATATCTCAATAACGTTTGTGGCAAAACAGTATTAGTGCCACAAAAGTACAGGTGGCATTAAAAGCTTTAAAATGTCATGTCAACACTAGATAGAACTTACGGGAAAAAAAAAAAAACTTCTGCTTTTGCAAAACGCAGTGTTTGCAATTTGTGAGACACATGCCTCACGGATTCTTTATCCTTACAAAGTGGCTTTATATAAACCGATCTCGTAGCACACCTTTTAATGATTATACAACTGGACGTTTCACAAAAGCCACAGTGAGTCATGTGGCACTTTAACACGCAGATGGACAGTCACAGGCCTGTTTTAAAGCCACCATACTGCTGGCCCACTAAAACTGAGCCACTGGCTATGAATCACCGGCTAACTGACAACTTTGGTGAGAATAACCTAGAAAAAAACAGCTATTGACCTGCTTTGCGTAACTCAGATTTAAAAGTAGGACAAAGGCAATAGTCACCTTATCACTTATTCCTGGACGAGGGACCTACGGAGGTGATGCACATTTCACACCAGTCACATAGGACAGAGGTATCGTTCAAACGAGGCAAACTAAGCAGTATATATAATTTACCTTTATCGAGATCTCATGTGAAATTGTGATAAAGGGAAGAGGGAATACTTATACATAAATTAAATAACCGTCCTCTGAATGAGTCACATAATTAAAAAGTATATTTTGACAAATGCGAATGTGAAACCCAGCAAAACTCACTGGAGTCATGAAAAACGTATAATGCCTGAAACAGGACTCTCGGGCTTCCGATCAATATCCTTGAGCTACGCGTCCCACGGTTTGAGGGGCGTCCAGCCGCTACTATACTCTCTGTTTATTACTCAGAAGTGGTAGTAGTTCTCCGACGACTGGGTTTATTGGCAGCTGTAAGTTAAATCATTAAAAAAAACTTTCACTTGATACATATGTTATACATTTAACAGCCTTGGTCTGATAGAAGCGATCTACTGCCAGATAGGAAGCAGCCGGTCCTGCGGGGAGCTGCGGGGATCCCAGGTTTCAGGTGAAGCGGGACACCCCCTTGACAGAGATAAAAATGCAGAATCATAGCTGCAGCTCAGAGGGGGTGGGCATGAGGGGGGTCGCCGGAGTCAGGGGACCGGGAAGCCGCTGGTGGGCTCTGCGGGCTCACGCAGGCTTAAGCTCCCTAATTAACGGGAAACAGACGCACATCAAGCAAAGGCTTGATTAAAGCTATTAATAATTCAGCATAAACACGAACGGCTAGTGACGGGCAGGAGCCGGAGCCGCACGATCAGCAGCGCAAATTACATCCCAGGGAAATGAAAAGGATTCTAATGCACGAAAGCGGTTTGCGTGGCAAAGGTTTGTATGAAGTCTGACTCGTGTTTCTTATTTAAGAATTCGAAGCTTTTAAACAGTAACTCATAACTGTTTCGGATCATTTGTGCTTGCTGACAAAGGCATATATTTTCAAATAAAATATTTCACGCGTTGTAACGGAAGTAAAGGATTAAAGTCTTTTACTTTAAAAACATTGAAGTAATTGCGTTTAAAATCGCTCGCATTCTATTCACACAAGGGTGTTTTTAATAATGCATACAGATGGGACGAGTCCGAAGTAAAATCTGCATAATTTTTAGGAATAAACCCCGAAATTCAGTATCTGCAAACACTTTGTAAAATTGTTCCACTTTATATGACTCCGCTCTAACCGAACGTAACGCACAGAAAACATTTTTATTATATATCCTTTTCGATCCCAGAGTTAAAGATCATAGATGAAGCCAGCACTGCACGCATTAAAAATAATAACTCAAATATTCTACATCAAGCATACATGAATATTATCTGAAATGTTTGCGACAGAAACTGATCTCAGCGCGGCGAATTATTACACGCGTTAATTTATAGGCATCTATTGATAAGGAGCGGGGATCCGGGCGCCGGCGGTGCGCGTCTCTGCGCGTCTCTGCGGGTCGGCGATCCGCCGGAGCCCCGCCGCTCAGCCCCCTGCCCATCGGCTTACCTGCTGGCTTTCCTCAAAAAGTAGGAGTGAGCGAAGTCCGGGTGGTCGTCCAGCCATGCCTCTATGCGCTCGCTTTCGGGGGGGACGCGGCTCTCCATGCCGGCGACGGATCCCCGCCTGATTAATGATGAAGCGCCCGGAGCGGGACTCACGGACCTGCCGCGTTAGGGGGGGGGCTCGGGGGCGCCTTCAGACGGCACCGGAGCGCATCGGTCCCCCTTCGCCCTCTCACTCCTGACAGGCGACGGCGAGAAGGAAAACGCGGAGGCGGACGGGCGCGACTCGGAGGCGACGGGGGCCGAAGGGCGAGCGGAGGCGAAACGCAGCCCGGAACGAGCCGATCCCACATGAAAGGCACCGTACCGCGTGGTTAACGCCTGTTCGCGGTCCCCGGGGGATCCGGCCGAGGGTCTCGCTCCGCTTGCAGCGCTGGGAGGCAAAGCGCTTCGAATCTGAAACTTAGTATTTATTTCCTTAAACCAGGGGAAAAATGAGGAAAACCCTGGGGCCGATTAAATCACCAGGTCGCAGCTTAATGAAAGGGGAAGAGAATTATCAGCTCTGGCTTTGGACAGGCATGCACGGTCTGTCAGGAAAATTAAATAGTTATTTAGATAACTGTCACTGGAGAATGACGGACTGGTCCATAGTAATTCCCCTTACAGAGCAATGTGGGCGCCTATGAGCGATTCCTAGACAGGATGAAATGAGAAATCCCCAGCAGGGTCCTGCTAGTTGGACTGCAATCAGCAGCTGGGTGTTATTTTACAGACAGATGGTGCTCCTTTCTCTCCTGAGAAAACACAATCAGCCACCGAGCATCTGCATCTCCTGCTGGCTCCTGAGAGGCCTCCGAACCCAGCGAGGCCCAAACCGTGCAGCCATGGCGTGGGGGGGGGGGGGGGGGGGGGGGGGGGGGGGGGGGGGGGGGGGGGGGGGGGGGGGGGGGGGGGGGGGGGG
>JAODKN010000016.1:14378555-14388676 GCA_026774425.1 Petrocephalus zakoni | reverse complement strand
ACAAGTCCCCCCCCGCCCCCCTGCCTCTAACCGGGACAGAGTCCCACTAAAGATGACATCTTCCTGTCGTCATTGTGGTCTGACCCCATGACCCCCAGAGTGCAGATGGCCCCAGAGGTCACAGGAACTGAGGGACAAGTGTATCCGCAGGGATGGTGCCTGTCTTTAGGGTTCTGTGGTGTGACCTTCCCCAGAAAGGCTTTGCCGTTGTAAGTCTGAGCGTCTCAGACACACAGCAGACCCGCCAAACGGTGGGAAGTGGAAGGTGGGGTGGGTGCTGTTAAAACGGGTCACCTGACAAAACGGGGCAGCTAAACTTTGCAGTTAATATATATGTTTAGTAAGACTTTGTTTCCTCTTCTGTGTAGTATTAAGGGGGCTTAGCTTATTTATAATGGTATCAAACTGGGATTCAAGACACTGAGGTGGTTCTGTACATTTTTCCAAAAAGAAAATTCTCTGGAATTCAAAGCACCTTTGAAAAGACGCCCCAATGCGCGTTACAGGGGTGTGTGGTGCTACATTACATTAGGAGAGAATAATGCAGAACAGGGAAAAAGGGAACGATAAAGACAGAAAGCCAGGCGACGACCGAGGAGAGGAACCAAAAACTCCCAAGCAGCAAGAAAAAAAAACCTCTGGGGGTCCAAGGTCAACTGGCTGCCCAACCCCCCCTGGGGCCCCATTTTAACAAAACTCACCCTAAGATATAAAACTACTATAAAACCAAAGTCTTTCCCAGACTGAGCACGGTTAAGTTTCAGTTTCACTTTGCTTTACTGCCAGGGTAAACAGCTAGCATTGCCCAAGCGCACTAGTGTTTAAACAAACATAAGACGAAATATGTAAAATATGTCATGCGTTTGGAATTAATAAACAATACCCTGCAGATAAGTGGTGGGGAGATGGATGTGTGTATAATAACAATAATAATAATAATAATAGTAACAGTAAATAGGGCTGCTGTACCCTCTACCCCTTGGCTTTGACCTGCAACGCTGTAAACACGACGCGGGAGTGCAGATGTGCTGCATCAGCTGCGCACCAAGGAAGTGCCCAATGGGGACAGCCCTCCTGTTGTCCTGCGGCACTGGGATGCCTCCAGGGTGAGCAAATGGCCATGGGACTTTGCCCCAAAGCCTTTTCGGGGGAAGAGTCTGCAGTAAACAAGTGTGACGGAGGAGCAGGAGCGTGATTTAAGCATCCCGCGTGGCCTGGTCCCCAGGGCAGACGTCCCTCCCCGTGGCTGCAGGCGCTTGCACTCCACACAGGATGCTTCTAGCTCCTTTCCAAAGAGCTGTTTATTTTGAACTTAACGGTTACCAGAATCCACAAGTTAGTGCCAAGATCGGCAGATTAGAAGATCTGATAGCAGACTGAGTACAGAGCTTCACAGACTCCTCCAAGCTTTTTATTACTGGCTAAAGCATCCCGGCTTCCTGTTCATGAAGGTCTGCCTGCCTTTGGTATGGTCTCTCTCGCAGACTGAGCCTTTTTCCCATGGAGTTAAGACAGTCATTATTGCCCTTGATTTTAGGGTTGTTGTTTGGCTGCATTTAAATCTGAAGTCTGATGCGAACACTAACAGTTCTGGTTGAAAATTATCTAATTTGGCACTAAGTTTGAACTCCTGGCCCCAGGGCAGGGAAACCCCCCCTCCCCACCACCCCACACTTATTGTGCACTCGAGCTCTGTCGATCGTCTCCAGGAAAGGAGTGGCAGGTAGCCATGCGCCTGGAAGGTAACTGACGGCAGCAAGGTCACCTCCCAGGAGGCTCATTAAGCCAGTTACTCAGGCAGATGTGCCCAGTGCTCGAGTGAAAGAGACAGCTGGTTAAATTAGTAAGTGTGAGCTGGTTTTGTTTGCTATCTTCAAATTAATAAGCAGTGGGTTTTGAGAGATGCTCTGTGCATTATTACTGTAGAGGGGCCGCTAATTACTGTTCGGGAGGAGAATTGGGACAGGCAAAGCATAGTTCAGCCCAGATGTCTAGGTGCTGAAGGTAGCCACCTTCACCCTGTGCTTTTGTGCAGCCTTCTCCTCTGTAGACCAGTGCCCCCACATCAGAATGGGTGTGTTTACAGTAGACGACAGCACATGCAGGAACTCATTCTAGCCGGATCCGTTTCCCTGGAGGACGGAACCTAAGATTTCCGCTGGAAGTGAGACGTCAGGCTCTCGTGGAAATGGCCTGGGGGTGCGCTGGGCTTTGCCAGCTGAGCACCTGCTATCAAAAAGTGGCAGCTTCAGGGACCTGGCCAAGAGGGGCGTCTTTGGTCTGCAACAGGGTGAGCCAACCTCCAACAAAGTGCTCAGCTCACACTAACCCTCCTCACCCAGGATTCCCTGTCCATTTGATCTGTCACCAAACAGAGTTTGTCACTAACGGTGCATTGCACGAAAAACAATCGCCGGATACCGATCGCAATCAGTGGAACTCAGACACACTTTTACTCGTGTGTTTTCACTTTGGCTACTACTTGTGAATGCTTGCACGAGGTCATCACAAACAGCTTTGAGGGCTGAAACCCAAAACTGAGTACCATAAAAAAAGCTGATCCTTAGCTATTGGACTAAATACCCATAGTGAAGCTCACTGTAATCTCTGTGACCCCAAAGTGGAGTGCATCAGCCTAACATATCCAAGAAGTCATGGAAAAAACATGTTTGTGTAGCCAACGAAACCAGAAGGAAGACACTGCATGTAAAAAGATACCGTCTTCTGTTAACTGCCTTTAAAAACCAAACTGGGCTCACAGACGGCATACCGAATTAAACGTATCTCATGTTTAAAGTAAGCTTATTATTATGGGCTATTTTCAGAAAATCCTCCGAGACCACCGAAGCACAAGACACCTAATTCGACGGTGTTTTAAGCATGACGTTCATCTGCTCAGGAGACGTGTTTATTCACATAGACCGAATTACAATGGAACATTTTGCTTATTTATACAGCTGGACAGATCACTGGGAGCTCTTAATGTTAAGGAGCTGGCCGCAGGGTGCCACAGCAGCGGGGCGTTAACCTGGAGACTAGGGGTCCCTGCTCTCCTTCCTCTGCCACAAATGACAGAATAAGACCAAGAGAATGTTCTAGAATAAGCTAGAAGAAACAATCCCCCTCAGACCTTCTCGACATCTTGTAACCGGAGAATAATACGAGAACCTCATGGCCACTAGTCTCGAAAATGTTATGATGACTCTAGGATGGTTGGGAGGAGGTTTTTTGTGGATATCGGGGGGGGGGTATTTATGTAGCAGCTATATCATCTTGGTATCAGCGGGGATGGAGTACACTAGAATTGATGAGGAAATACTACCGGCCAAACATTGTCTGGGGGACCCAGCTGAAAAGTCCTCCAAGGGCTGGGCACTCCATGCTCTGTGTAATGTGGACATTTATGAGGGGGAGTCCACCTGTGTGGGATGATGTGTGGTTAAGCAAGTGAGGCCTCTGTGGCTTAAATCGAATCCTCCGTGCCATAGTGTTCATTGGTCGATTGGACCCTTGAGTAAGGCCTGTCACCAGCCAGAATGCTCCGGGGATGCCGGATGAATGGCCGGACCCCACACGTGGCCCTCCCTGCTGTGGAGAGCATGATGGGGAATATTTGGGAAAAAAGCATTGCAATGTACTTGTGCAAACAGCAGATAAAGTTTAACTTCTATATAAAGTACTGTGCAGCAGTGATGGAGCCAGGGCCGGGCTTAAGCTTCCAATGTGTTTAGCAAAGCCCTCAATGCCTTTTCTCAGTTTTTAGTTAGTCTTGTTCCTTATATGAATAATGCGGTTTTGTTGCCGTGAAACACCAAATTTAGAGCCACTATGAACTCGGAACCGATGTATTTTGAACAGAATAGTCAGATAGAATTTTACACTTGACCTCCGACTCATGGAGAGGGCTAAGCCCCGGCTCTCTCCGTACCCTGTCACAGTCCCTGGTTGCCGTACATACCTATAGTAAATGGTATATATAATATATCGCAGACACTCAACCCTGTTCAGGCTAGCGAGCCTGTCAGTTCCTCCGGTTACTTAAGCTCCGTATCTCCTTAGCTTCTGCCGAGTTGATCTCTCCGCCTTGCTACATAAAAACTTTCCCCATTCTGTACTCTGCAGGGAACCAGCCTTGAGAACCGGCTTGTCCTTCAAGCTATTGTCCACGTTCTTCCTTTATGAAAGAAGCTTGTCGTAATCAAATTTACTGGCATATTTGTAATTCTGTAAAGTGCAAAGGATGATGTTCCAAGGAAATGGCTTTGCACTAACACTGTATCCATCTGGGGTGTGTCTTTTGACCTGCTCGCTGTATGCCAGGACACTTCCTAAGTCTTAGTGTTTCTGAGTACCTCTGCTGTAACTCCAGGCTATCCCCAAGCAGGTCTTTAGCCTTCCCTTTGTGTATAAATCGACTCATTTTCACAGTGTTATGACTAGATGGTCCATCATGAATGTATTAAATCGGCATAGGGGGTTGCTCTCTTGACGTGCTCGTTTGTTAACGTCTTGAGGGACAATAGGCAGTACAGGACGGCTAAAACCAGCCTTGGTGTTAATGGCGATTTCCGCAAGGTTCTGCGGCTGTTCTTGTCGGCCAAGTGTCACATTATTATAGCAGATTTCACTAGATGAAGTCAAGAACAATACCTCAGCTTTGCACTTAAAACATGATACCTGCCCCAGCAGTCACTGTCAGTGCTCCTTCCGAGAGTACGTACTTCTGCAGCTCCAAGCTATATGGTTTCTTTGTGTGAGAGCCTTTGTTTTGTGCTGTTTAATCCCTAGATATGAAGAGCAAGTTTTTTTGTTGTTATTGAGATGAGACTGCCAAAGACCTAAAATCCGACTTCCTCTTCATATGTTACAGTATTTGGAACTAAAACTCACTCAGTCGTCATGTATTCCAGTGAAGAACGTTCATTACATTTCCAAAACTCACCAAGTTCACAGATATTTTCTCAAAAAGATATCTCATGGACCGAGTGAGTTACTCACATGTTACTCACTGGATAGTGTGAGTAAGAACACACACATGTAAAGACACATGTGAGACTCCTGCGATGCCAAGACTTCCAGCCGGCACATAGGCGTCTGCATCCTGCCTGAGCATATTTACAGTCAGCGCGGTGATCTAGAGCGCCCCCTGTCTCTCACCATATAGCAGCTGTAACTCAGTCGGTTTGTCAAATGGGGGAAGTGGTGGGGTAGGATTTTACTGTGTTTATTTACCTATGGTGTCTTCACTTGACTCTTAGGGCATCAGACTCCAAAATGAACCACACAGCGAGGAAGCACAATGGGGGGGGGGGGACTGGACTGGCTCCTTCCCATGGTGCCGGAACGTGACATCATCTGGCTTCGGACCTTTGGCTTGGAAGATGAGGCATTTTACACAGTAACCGGCGAGTTTATCAGAGCCTTCAAGGCGAGAGTCCAGAAACATAAAAATCTGAATGTGTTCCTCGCAATGCCCATTAATGGCAATTGGATCTGTTTCAGTGAATTCCTTGTCCCCCTCCCCCCCAAGGCTCAGCCCTCCCTCACTTACAGCTAGTAAACATGCACACGTTGCTATGGAAAAGCACTACAGAGAGTGTCACTGTGATGCTCTCAAGTGGCTTGGTGTTTGCAGAACATCTATATGAGAGGTTGGCTTGAAGATCTCTCCCCTCATTACACACAGAGAGCGCCTCACTCATTACGACCACTAAATATAGAGTGAATGCATCGATTGTCTCCATCTATCCACCAAACGCTTATCCAGGACTGGGCCATGGAGAGACCTTAAACCTATTCTAGGGACAAGGCAGGAGGGCACCCTGGATGGGATGCCAATATTATCAAAGTAATGAAAGGATAAACAGGTTAAGTCAATACTGGGCTGGTTTACTTTAATTGTGTTTCTGGAAGAGTGGTTTCTCCTCATAGTCTCACCGTTGTGCTCCCCCTGCAGGTCGGAGCCCGCACACCTTCTTGTGAGGCATAAGGCAGTAGGTGTCAGACCCTGGATATATATCATGGACTGCCAAGGCTAGGAGCTGGCTTGGCTGATCAGGACCAAGACTTTTACTTGATTATACTACCCTACAGTTGTATAAAAGGTAATATATGGCAGGGGACAGTTCTGCTGTCAATCAGTAGACTTCCCGAATATGCTGTTTTCATTGCTGGGTACAAAGGTTTCGGTTATGTTACCTGAAGGGGACAGATTCCTTCATAGACTGCTTTTAAGTACACCGGGGTCACATCCTCGCTTCTTGTCTAGTTGTACCGATGATTCCAGTAATATGACTGCCAAAGAGTAAATGACAGTGAGACCCTCCCCAAATACAGACCATCATTGCTGAGATTTGTTGTTCTTTTAATATTATGCTGCCCACAGAATGAGTTGTATTTAATTGTGCTGGAGATCTGTCTGCCAATAACCATCCTTTAAACTCTTTAATAAACAGTAATGTAACAGCTGGCCCCCAGGCTCAGTATGACCAAATGTTAACCCCCATCGCAGAAGCCAAAGGGTGACATGGTACATGGCTGGAATTTGCAGAATGAGATAAAATGAGGTTGACTTATCCGAAGGCTGGCGATACTTTCCATCTGTTTTAAGTTCATTTTGAGCCAGATGTTTGTGTGTGTGTGTGTGTGCGCCCTGCAATAGACTGGCATCGCATCCAGGCTGTACCCTGCGCTGCCTAGGATAGACCCCAAGCCACCCCCGACCAGCAAAACTATGCTGGAGTCTGTTGCACCCCTTGAGAAAGTCGAAGTGCCTGCTGGGCCAGGCGGTGGACGGAAGGTCCAAAAAAGGCCAACATAATGGTTACAGGCGGGGCCTCGTGTGAATGGTGATTGTCATTGTTGATACACCACAATGAAATGTGTCCTCTGCATGTAACCCATCGTGACACAGCAGGGGGCAGCTATCTCATCACCTGGAGAGCAGGGCTTGGGGACGGTACCTTGCTCAAGGCACCTCAGCAGTACTTGCGGGTCAGGGACTCAAACTGGTACCCTTCCAATTACATGCTTACCCTAACCATTATGCCATCTGCCTGCCCCTTATATAACCTGAGATTTGCAAATAAGTTCAGAATCACATAATTTCTCATAGTTATTACACCACATGTTGGTAGACAAACTGCATCACATCAGAATCTTAGTAAGTCTACGGAATGTGAAATTTAATGCAGGGAAAAAGTTTTCATTTAGGAGGCAAGAACTGTTAAGGCTGGCCAATGAATGTGTCCCGGTCATTTCTTTGCTAGCTGACAGACACCCTTTGCTGGATCTTTGCTGAGTCTTTGGGTCCTTGGAAGTGTGTGGGGTATACAAACAGGTCAATTCCTCCTCATCTGGAGGAAGACTTGTGAAAATATACTCACTATCTGGGACATCACACGCAATATAGGTCTTATAACACACCTGGGGGCATCTCAGTCTTTGAAAATTTATATCCTGTTTAGGGCTGTCAAAATTGACGCGTTAACGCGGATTAATCCAGCATCGTGATTAATCTGATGAAACATATTAACGCATTTACCCCATCTGCAGCGCAGATTGAGAGAGAGGAGTTCGGGTTTATAGGAAACAGAAGCTCAGGAGAGGCTGCATCATGTTCAGGTTACCAAACGTAAATGCTGCAGAGCTCAGGAAACACGCTTGTTTACTCTGTGAATTTCTCCTCTAGCCATTAATACAATGACCTTAGTCAAGGGTCTCATTATATGGCTCATTATAGGGCTGAAGCCAAGAAGAGAGGCTCAAGGCACAGACAATCTCAGCGGATTCTTAACTGGGGAGTCACACACCACCACAGATCCCAGTGTCGAAGACAAAGTCTTTCTCCTACCGCCAGAAGGAAGCGAGGCCTTTCTACCTCCTCGGCCAACCAAGAGTGAGGCGGCTTTAAGTCACACGTGTATTATGTTTGTCTCAAGCTCTTATCATGGCTGCTGCTCGTAGGACCCGATGCTTCTCGCGTTCACAAAGACGCAGGCATCAGCGCTGGGGAGATCTTGTTGAAAGCCATTCGCCAGGATCAGACACACCAAGAGACTTGGCTTCACCGTGCCCTCTGCGGGGAGCTAGCAGCCGGCAAAAATGGGTTTGCAAATCACGGTCAGGTACGTGATGGCCAGGAAACAGTGCTGGGAATGTCCATATTTGGGTATTAAATATTCATTGTCTTCCGATCTGCTTTTATTTATTCACTCCTGCAGCAAGGTTTATTACATCAATTCCCGAGACATAAACCTTCGACATCCTTCAGCACACACTAACCTCTTCAGCAATAATATGCACCGTGACTTTATGATAGGAAACGCCTTGTCATGTTAGCATAACTTTTGCCCTGGCATGAGTCCCTGCCAGCTTTTTCACTTTCTGAATCAACAACTTTAATACTCAAACCTGATTGGTTGTAGGTTCCTGGTCAATCAGATGGACCCGGTATGCAGTCACCTCATTGGTCCAGACTGCATCACATGAGACAAATGTACAATTGCATGGACCGCGGACTGATTAAGGTTGAGTTATTTATAGGACAAATGCAAAAATAACCTGCAATGTGACATCACGTCTTGGACAAACTAAACGTAGCCTCCTGAAAAAAATGAATAAACACTGAAATCAGACTGAAATGAGAGCTCAAATATTCAGCAATTGGAGAGACTGACTTTCCTCCCCTTCTGATGATAGTAATTACACTGTGATGAACAGCATGTGGGCTCTTTGTAAATTCCCATCATGGAGCGCTTTCTCAAATGCGCCTTAAAGGCACAATCCAGCTCGAACCATTGACCCTCCCCATTAATCAAGAACTACAGTCCCCAGGGTTTCCTTTTTCCAAAGAAATGGAAGGAAAAAGACTGGGGCATAGCGAGCACCACTCTGTGCCATATTTGTGTATGATGTTATGTCAGCATCAAGGGCATAACTCTGGTTTGAGCAGGGCGGGGGCTGAGGTCTCCACCCATTCAAGGGGGTCCAGGGGAGTGTAATGGTTTTGATTTTGATTATTAGGGGGCTTACAACCCCTCCACCCATAATTTACTCTCATGGTGAGCATGCATGTCATCCTTTCATTTCATTTGGCCTGCTTAAAGAATTCTAGATTCCTCAAAAAAGCATGTAAACCCAGAGAAAGCAGAATGCAGCCAGGCGCAGATAAAGAGTTAGGGATCATCTTTCTCTGAAATTATAAGCACAAATGAAAATATTGCTAGAAAAACTGACACCTTATTTAAGTGAGTGGCAGGCCCTGGTCTTGTACCAGAGGGGAACCTCCCTCTGCTGTCACGCGAGGCCGATTTCATCACCTGTGTGTGACAGACCTTTCCTTTGCAGGCCTTAAATCAGATCCTGCTGCCATTCTGCTGAAATAATGCAGAGTGCTAACAGGAACTCCATCTGTAAATGCTTTAATGCAGCAGGTGATGGTTAGTTTAATCACATTGTCATAGAATGAGATTTAAGGTTTCTATCAGTTCTGTCCAGCCTATAGCTCCTCACACCCTCAGAGACAGAGGCTTAATGAGACACCTATAAAATCAACTAAGGCACTTCGCTGGTCAGACTTGGATTTATCAATCAACTCAACATTCTAAGGAGCATAACTACTCAATAAACACTGTTGCTCAAAAGTCTCTACCAGGTTAACCGTTCTGTACCACGTATGTCTCATTAACAAGGCCTCCACACTCTCCAGTAACTATGCAACCCACATGTCCACGTTTGAGAAATACACCGGCCATCATACTCTGCAGAGACACATCCTACCAGCACGCGCACAGCAAGTAACAGAGTCTACCAGTCAAACTGTGGCTGCAAAGCTCAAGCCATGCAGTACGGCAATGCTTGGTACAAGCCCACAAGCTCCACCAATCATGCAGAGGCGGAACATGTTCTTCTCTTGGCAGGATGTCGCTGTCATGTGTGATGAGAGACGTGTTCCTAGGGTACGCTATGTGATGAGAGACGTGTTCCTAGGGTACGCTGTGTGATGAGAGACGTGTTCCTAGGGTACGCTGTGTGATGAGACATGTGTTCCTAGGGTACGCTGGGTGATGAGAGACGTGTTCCTAGGGTACGCTGTGTGATGAGAGACGTGTTCCTAGGGT
>JAODKN010000016.1:14357481-14369051 GCA_026774425.1 Petrocephalus zakoni | reverse complement strand
CTGTTTCCATTGGGCCAATTGAGGCACATGGGAAACCATGGATCGGGTGGTGGAGGCGGGGGGAGCTGCGGTGCGGCGCGGCTCTAACCGTGCCCGCTATCCGCGACAGAGAAGCGCGGAGGCCATGAAGCTGCAGGTCAGCGAGCAGTTCGACAGCATGCGGCGCGCCCTGCTGGCCGAGGAGCACACGGTGCTGGAGACGGTGGAGCAGGACCAGCGGGAGGCCGGCGCACGGCTGGACGAGCTGCAGCGCGCCTGGAAGCGGCACCTGGCCCAGGTGCAGAGGGAGATGGGCAGCACACAGCAGGCCCTGGAGAAGAGCGCGGCCGCACAGGTCAGCTAGCGCCTCAGATCCCCGAACAGATTCAGGCATCAGCACTGGACACTTAGGGCCGTGTTCACCGACGCGGTATCAGGGGCGGAAAGCGACCCGTAGAGAGGCTGCAGGAACGCACACGAAGTCCGGTGGGGTCGCTCACCCTGTACATTTACTCTCTCTGTCTTACAGGACTGCTCTTGGGACTTAAGGTACCATTTCATTTTGCTTGTCTTCATGCAGGGTTGTCCAGTGCCAAACAATTTGAAAGTTTGCCATTTTATTAGGACATCCCATAATAGCCCCTAAGATCCTAAGAGTACTGCTGAATTAGCATTGAATTAAGCAGATGTTTCTAGAATTAGAAATTCTCTTCCTCCACAGCTGTCCCAGGAAGTCTGTCGCTGAGGAGGACATCAAGATGAACAATGACAGATTTCAAAAACTCATCAAGATACTGGGCAACATTTTGACCAATCTCCAGTCAGACCTTCATCGCAAGACCTTTCTGCTGGGTATAATTTTTTAACAGAGTATAATCTTCATTCAAATAGTCAGCATTCTGGCCGTTTGCAGTTTCCTTTCTTCTCTTTTTCTTTCCTTCTCTTTCCCAGACTCACTAACATTCCAGGTCGACAAGCAGACCTGCCACAAGCAAATCCTCGTGGGGGCAGCTGGAAGGAGACTCTGCTTTTCCACAGAGGCCAGACCTGCCCTGGAGCTCCCCCTGCAGTTTGAGAGGGTGTACTGCGCCCTGGGCTCCACCGGGGTTTTAGCAGGGAGGGGCTACTGGGAGGTGGACGTGCGCTGCAGTCCGGCGTGGGCGGTGGGCGCCACTTACAGGAGCATCGAGCGCAAGGGCCAGGAGAAGAGTGCCAAGCTGGGCCGGAATGGGCACTCCTGGTGCGTGGAGCTCCGCGAGGGTAGCCTGTCCGCCTGGCATGGCGACCGGCGCGTGGTGTGCCGGGGCGCCGGCACAGAGCCTCCGCAGCGGCTGGGCGTGCTGGTGGACCACGCCAAGGGCCGCCTGGCCTTCTACGACGCCCGCGCCATGCGGCTCCTGCACGAGTTCTCCGCCGCCCTCGCCTCCATCGGCGACAGGCCGCAGCCCCAGTTCTCAGAGCCCCTGCTGCCCGCATTCCGCTTCTTTAAGGCTGACAGCAGCCAGCTGGGCCCAAACTACATGGAGATCTGCCATTATGGCCTTTAAACCCTTACAGATCTCACCGAATCAAACCCACTATGGAGTGCTGTTTATAACACCTAGCTGCGCGTATGCATGCAATTAACAATGGAACACAGAAGCGCTGTTTTCATAATAATATCCTAGCTTATCGGAAAAGGCAATGCGGTTCTATCAACATGAACTTGAATATTGTGTTTCAGGAGTTAGACTGACTGTGTGCCTCAATGTATTCAGCTATTAGGGCATGTAAGCTGATGAATAAAAGCTACCTGAAGTCAATGTCCAGCAGGAGACTCCTTATTGGTTCCATCCTCCCCTCCAGGTTTCTTATTTTGATCAGCTCGTGGAGCCTGAGGAGGAAAACGGGGTCCCCTTTAACGCATTGATGGTAGACGTTTGGAGATGAGATGGAACGAGGACAGAAGGCAGCTCGTGGGAGATTTACTTACATAAACATGTTCTGAGGGCAGAGCAAAAAATGATAGAGCAGCAACTAGAGGAGGTGGGATCAAGACATCTGATTGGTTGGTCTGACATCTGACACAAAATACGATTGGTTACCTCTCAGAACCAATCATTTTTCATTCTGCCTTCAGAACAATTGTGTAAGTAAAACTCCCATGAGGCCTCTGAACGAGTGTCAGATAGCAGCTCAAATCAGAAAGCCACACGTAACCTGCATGCCTCATTCAGTAAAGATGAGAAGATATGAAAAGGGGCAGAGTGTGACTCAGTGGGCTACCTGCTCCCTCGATGTGGTGAACCGCGAGACAACGTACCGGGGGGTCCCAACACACAGAACCTTCCGGAATCCCAGGCCAGTCAGCAGGTCTAGGAGGAAGTGGCAGCTGCGGTCGGCGAATAGGAACTGTGCGTTGCTCTTCTTATTTTCCAGGGGGCACAGCAGTAGGCTGGGTCTTCTTAAGCAGGCCACTGTGATGTCATCAGAGAGCGTCCTGTGTGAGGAATGCGCACTCCCCTCCACGGGAAGCAGCAGGAGCTGGCAGTCCTGACAGAACCTCCTCTGCTCCAAGGGCAGCGAGACAAACTGCAGAAACCTTAACAACATGAAAGCAAGTTTTTCCCCCCATTAGACAGCTCCACAGAGACCTCCGTTTAATAAAATGTTTAAGTCAAGGTTTCACCATTTCAAAAACAAAGTGCTCTTTCACAGCTGTTATTACCTGGCGCAGTATTCCTCATGGGTTATTCGGGGGAGCTTATGCCTGTTTTCTGCTTCCCTCGCCAAGCGCCTGTCTTCAGATACCTACAACCATATGTTCCCTTTAACCTGGTTAGTAACATGGCCAGCTTTCCCAGTGATGCGGGGTGTCTCACCTTATCATCCTCCCACTGAAAGAAGTTACAGTCTTTCCTGTCTCTGCAAGCAGAGCACGCATAAAACCTCCTGCCGGCCTGTTCTCCATGACACACCTTCTCAAACAGCAGTGTGGGGCCTAGAAAGCAATGACCGATACACGTGATTTAACGTCTCCCTAACCTTGTTTGGCTAACACTGTCCCGCAACCTTTCAGTGTTAATCATTTATACAACTAGTTCTTTTTCTGGAACTCACTCAGGAGTATTACATATCATACAACGAAATATAATAGGGTTAACAACAGCTAATTTCCCGCTGCTATAGCTATCTATTCCTTACTTATGTTAAATTACACTCGCCGTTATAAAATAGTAATTTTCCTAAATAATTATGCTATGTGAGCAGACAGGAACGAACAATTGTTAATCACAAGTAATTCTAGATTATTCTACTCGACCTACCATGAGGGCAAGACGGGACCTTCTTGTCGTCTTCTTTCGGAATTATCACTTCTATTCCTAAGCTTTCTTCGTCCCGCATGATCGCCGTGATATCCTTATTGTGATTAATAAAATTATATTAAAATAAAAATAAAAATGAATTACGCAGAGAAAAGGAAAAGCACGCATTTTGTGAGCGCCGCCATCTTCCCGTCGCTTTCATGTGAGTCATAATAGTAGCAACAAGATATGGATGGGCACGCACCAGGCAGCGCTACGGTGACACGTCGATCCACATGCTTTCCAGATCGTAGGACGAAGAGGCGATTAAAAATAGCCAGAATCTATACGTTTTATTGTATGAACTATCTAATAATCAGCAGAGACAATGAACTAAATGGATTTGATCACCCTCTGAACTTCTGAAGGCTGCCGAACACTCACCAGGTCGCGGGAAAATTACGTCACACATCAACTAAGAGCAAAAATAATCAAATGTGGCGATTAAATGCCTGTGCCGTTTGTTACATGTTTAAGAATGTGACGTGTGGCAAAAAGATATTTTATCGAGATATTCTGAATGTTTTCTTCACGCATCAATCGCAGTTTATTAAAATCTCGTTACAATTTCATTGCTTCAGCGCCAGGTGGCTCTAAATTCATCTAAAACGACATTGCTGCTTTTGGGTGAACCGCGAAACTTGTGGAAGTGTCAGTTGAACCGTTTTGTATTGTTGCATATTTAGTTTATAACGACTTAAGCAGATAAAGCAAAGTGCCGTATCTTGGGTTCTCCTAGTTTACTTTATTAATAATTTAGTAGACGCCTTTATCCAAAGCGATGTACTGTTTAGAATACAAGGTCAGCCAGCCCCTGGAGCGAAAGGGGCGCAAGGTCTTTCTAAGGGCCCCTGAGATTAAGCCGGCAACGTTCCAATCGCAAGTACAGCGATCAAAGCCGCTGAGCCATATATATGATATGTAATATCAAATAATATGATATCATTATATTGAATGATATCCTTTTTGGAATACAGTAAACATCCATCTCTGATAACTGCTTATTGAGAGCTGGGTCTTAGTGAGTCTGGCGCTTATCCCAGGGCGCACATGCTGGGAACACCCTGGACGCAATGCCAGAACATAGCAGGGCACGTACATGCAAATCAGCCTGGAGGGCTGGAAAGATCCACGTACCTGGGGGGGTCAAATATTTTAATGTATACACCGTTGCTGTTTTGACTTTTATTAAAGCCAAGAATTGGTGTAGATGACTCAATGGAAAGAGGTGTTGTGAGGATCCGCAGGGAAGGGGGTTCTGCTGGTAGGCGCCTGGCTTTGTGAGGATCCGCAGGGAAGGGGGTTCTGCTGGTAGGCACCTGGCTTTGTGAGGATCTGCAGGGAAGGGGGTTCTGCCGGTAGGCACCTGGCTTTGTGAGGATCCGCAAGGAAGGGGGTTCTGCCGGTAGATGCCTGGCTTTGTGAGGATCTGCAGGGAAGGGGGTTCTGCCGGTAGGTGCCTGGCTTTGTGAGGATCTGCAAGGAAGGGGGTTCTGCCGGTAGGCGCCGGGTTGTGTGAGGATCTGCAGGGAAGGGGGTTTTGCTGGTAGGCGCCTGGTTGTGTGAGGATCTGCAGGGAAGGGGGTTCTGCTGGTAGGTGCCTGGCTTTGTGAGGATTCGCAGGGAAGGGGGTTCTGCCGGTAGATGTCTGGCTTTGTGAGGATCCGCAGGGAAGGGGGTTCTGCAGGTAGGCGCCTGGCTTTGTGAGGATCTGCAGGGAAGGGGGTTCTGCCGGTAGGTGCCTGGCTTTGTGAGGATATGCAGGGAAGGGGGTTTTGCCGGTAGGTGCCTGGCTTTGTGAGGATCTGCAGGGAAGTGGGTTCTGCCCGTAGGCGCCTGGCTCACATCCCGTAACTGATCGAAAAAGTGGTGCTGGGTGTTTAGCATCAAAATACACAATGGGAGGAAGACAGGAGGTACTTGAGTTCATTTGTGAAAGGACAATAACGGCATTCTGTAATACTATTCTAGCAGGTGCGTTATGTCGTTATGAATATACAGATTATGGTCGCAACAGTATTTGACATCCATTTCTCTCACACACAGCTGTAACAGCGTTTGTTTACTTCGGCTCCTGCATTTATGGAAGTTGACGTTCAACCTGAAACACAGCGAGAGCTCTTATTAATGTCTGAAGCGTGTGGCTGCAGCTACGAACTACACATCCCAGAAACCACCATCCGCAATATGCACCGCTCAGCTGTCAGAGGCAGTATTTATCACCTGGCTCTCGGGATGCTGAGACAGAGGCGGTAGGACAGTCATCGAGGGCTTCTGCTCATATCAAGTGCAGTGCGTTCGGCTCCGGACTACCGTACTGCAGCACCACCCGGCGCTCCTCTGCTTGACAACTTACCATTTGCCGTATAAGTCGCCTGTTCCACTGGTTCGGATACTGCCGACCCTGTATTTCTCATTTAGATGTGTGAAGATTTCCCTGCATCTCCTGCAGTGTGCAGCCCATGTCTGCTTTCCAGGCGGATACCTCTGGACGCGTCTTCTGATCGCTGACGGCCGCTAACATGAGCACTGGTAAGTTCGGTTCGGGCGTCCAGCCTATGGGCTCAATTAAGATGGCAGTGCGAATTTTAGTCAAATGTAGACTCCATTTATAGCTATGACAGGCATTATTAATAATAATTCATGTTTTGCTGTTGCAATTTATTAATGTGAATTTAAGCAGGATTATAACATATTCTGCATTTTCAAAGTATGTGGTAATGTTTCACAGTGGGTTACTAAATGTATTATCAAAAATAAATCAATTACAATAATATAAAAACGCAGAGCAGTTTACTTAATTTCAAATGTGAGTGTAATTTCCAGAAATCGAATCACTGCTGTCCGATGGAGGCATGGCTTTAGCGATATGCGCGCTGCGCGTATTGACTGCGTAATTACACATTCACGTTAACGATTGCGAACGTGGTGCACAGTTCGTGGAACATAACATAATGCATGGCCAGGTGAGTGCTACACTGCTCGTGAATCCTGTGGGCAGGGGCTTAAAAATGACTGGAATGTAAGAGTAGGGCGCTGCATGGATCGTATGTGCGCCCCTCCTGCCGTCATGCGTAAGTCTGACTGCCATTCGGAGCCCATCGATGCCGTCCTCACAATACCTCTGACGCAGATAAACAAGGGACATGTACATCGTCTTTCTTTCTGGTATCACTTTTGCCTGGCAGACCCAGAAGTAATCCCATCATGTGTAGGCTGCATTAGGGGGGCGCTGGCTGCCACGTACGCTATTGATTAATTAACGTGCTCTGGATGAGCAGCCTGGCAGCCCCCTGTCACCCTTTAACACTCCAGTGTCACATGACAAGTGGCCGAATCACACCTGTGCTGCATTCTTCAGGAGGGTATTAATAAGCTCTTATAAGCTTGAAAAATTCTCTAAGGAGTAACACTCAAGCTAAGGTGACTCTGCAGATAATTGCTAACTATGAATAATTTGTGTTAATTGTTCCAAGCCTTCTATCTTATTTGATTGCTGAAGAGTATAGGGAAAGTGTCTGTTGGATGGCTTTTGTGTGATTTGGGGTGGAATACCTTAGGTAAAGGCATTAATGTGAGCAGAGCTATTGTTATTGAAATTGATTTATTACCAGTATTAATCTTATGTTTCACAACAGAATTCGGCAATATCTTACTTTAGGGGGCAGAGATGATATAGCTTTATGCAATTACTTATGCATTAGTTAATCACAAAGTAAGTGACAGTTATATACTGATCTAATATTAATCATTAATGAATTGTCACACGTCCTTAATCTCAAGCAGTTACTGTATTTGTTACTATATCTGTTGATTCTGTAAAATAAAAAGAACAATTCATGAATAACACAAGTGAAATACTGGGCTTGTTTGTTCATCATTAATAAATCATGATGCATCTTTTATCTTAAGTAGCTACTATATTTGTTGATGATATGTACATCAGTAGTAACTGCCAAGTATTTGTGCCCTCTCAAGTAAAGTGTTACCCAAAATTCCCCACCCTGAGTAGTGAAGCATTGTTTTTGATAATATGTGGGGGTGGAGGTAGATGTTGTGGAAGATGTTGAAGCACCCGGAGATCCGCTGTGGCTCGGCGCACGCAGGCCAGTCTCTGGGCTGGATGTATGTCCCCCGCCCAATAAATAGACCTTTATTTAAATGACCAAGTGGGGCCCCCCCCCCCCCCCCCAATATCAAACTATCAGCTGTTGGAGGACAGACTCTTGGAAGAAGACATGACTGAAGTTTGCGTGAAGCTCAGCATTAAGAGAGCTGCAGGGGAGGGCAGGGGGCCAGAAGGCTCCTTATTCTGATCGATGGGGACAGACCGTGACTTAGGAGGGCCGGAGTGTGTGGCTGTACGGGAATAGCTGTGAGTCGGGCTGGACGCCCAGGGCCGAGGGGCCACTAATGCGCCGGTGATGTCACGAGGCAGCAGCCCCCCTCCCCAGGCCATGTTTACAAGCATCGCTAATCAGGTCGGAGATGTGGCGTTAGCTTGTGACATTTCATAAGCATGCTTCTTTATTTGTACTTCTGTCTGACTTTCTGGACGGGGTCTGGCCTCCACATGACACTGCCGATTATATATAAACATGTAGCTTGGGTTTCTCCTCCTGCGTAACTTAAGGGTCAGATCAGACAGTTAGTCCTCGTACTCCTCGTACTCCGATTTTATCATTTATATTCATGACTGTGCCGGCCCATAGTTCATCAAGCTATATAGATTGCGCTTATTGTATCGTTCTTTGAATAACTCGAGTGAGTATTTTATTATTGCTAATAAGCTTATATTTTATAGCTAAGGATGAGTCAGTTCTTGTTTGGAAATAAATTGGGCTGAGAAGGTGTTAGGCACTGACAGAGAAATCGCAGTCTGATGTTCAGATGGTAATCTGGTGTGACCATCGGCAGGGGTTCTTAATACAGTGACCTGAGATGGTTGACTCAGTCATGGAAATTGTTAGTGGTGATAATAAACACCAAACAGCTGACCGATTCCTATCAGGACTGCACAAACCTGAGGATCCTGCCACGCATGCCCAAGGATTTTATGTCGCCTCATCTCACTCATTTCAGTTATTTCATTTTTATTTGATCGGGGTAATGATCAGAGTGGGAACTTTCCAAACATCTGGAATTCCGGGGCAACTGGTCTGGAATGTTCTGGAATGTCTTCTTCCTGTTCTTCCTGCCATAGTCAAATGTGACTGAATGGGGGTCACCCTAAAAAGTGTTATTTAGCCAGAGGCTAACTGGCAATGCACACACTAATGGTGCATTACTGAGTGTGCATGTTAAGTAAAGGACTGGGCAGGCTGCTTGGTGTGCTGTGTTCCTGTCTGGTTATGCTGCTGATGGGCTTCTGTGCTGCTGCATCGCCTGGTTTCTGCTTTGTTTCTGCCACTCTAAACTGCAGCCACACAGAGAGGGTACCGGTAAAGGTCCACCAGCATTACCCTCCGCTCATCTAGCCTTGTGTTGTGCTGCAGCAGTACTGCTAGGTTCTGTCTGCTCATGCCTGAGCTGGTTACCCAGCATGCACTGCTGCTCTCTTCGCGCTCCTGCATCATGCAGGCACATGCATACACACCGTCACCTGGGATCTCTCACACAAACACGGCCTGCCATGCCCCTGGGAGAGTCCCGGGCAGCACTTTAGAGCAATGTTTCTTAATCCGCTCCTCGGGGACCCCCCCGCAGTCTGTGTTTTTGAGCAGTTCTCGTGCCCCCCCAGGCATAGCGGGCATCCGTCCATGCCTCCTCACACTGACGGGAGTAGGGTGAATCTTGGCAGGATGCCCGGCCACATATGACCCGCAGAGCTCAGTTGGAGGGGGCGTGGCTGGCTGTGGGGTTTGCCCCCTGCCTGACTATCCGTGTGCCAGCGTGGACCTCTGTCTCCTTAGCCCGTCTGTGATTCTCCCCCGACCTCGGAGCTGGTCTGTTTGCTGGTGTCCACATGCCACCAGTAGAGGGTCCCTGTTTTTCTGCGTGCATCTTCCCCAGTTTTATATGGTGATCGCTGACGGACCTCTGCTCTGTTGTTGTGAATGTGAGTGTGCAAAATGGCTGCAGTGAATCAGCAATGTGGGTCAGGATACATTTTAATAAGTGATGTGGGCATTATAGAAGGGCCAGACAAATACACCCTGTGCTAATTATTAGTAGTAGCAGGAGATGTTACTTTTATCACTCATCATTAATAATGCAAAAGGCGAATAAACAGAATAAATCTTTTTAAATATGCAAATCCCTAAGTTGCATGTGTCTGGGTTTCTGATCCCTCACACGATTCCTTTGTCTGCTTCATCTGAGGGAGATGTCCTTCTGCGTCAGACCTCTTAAGCGCAGCCACCATGTAAAAAGGGGGGTCTTATGCTTTCAAGGTTTCTCTGAGGGAGACCCCGGGGGCTGCTGGGCTGGTGACACTTCTGTGTGTCTGCGTCTGTATGCGTGTGCATGTGAGAGCTCCAACCATGTCCCCGCACTGACAGATCCTGCCACGGCGCTGCGTGACCCACTTTTTTTACAGTTATCCAGACATCGGCGTGACATTGCAGTTACACCAACAGCACACCCTCAGAAATTTATTTTTAATTAGCTACGGGGGAAAATGTGCATTCAGAATGATGTCTGACCTTAAAAGAGAAAGGGAGCCAATCACTGCTTGTGAATAATCAGCTAAAATCCTGGCTCCGGACAGGAGGCTCTGGCCCTGATGTGGTTTCTGCTTCAAATGCATACGAATGGTGTCTTTGCTGCCCGACAGAGGCAGATTAATGTGGCTCTCAAGGTCTCACTTACTAAATGGAAGCTGCCTCTGAATCACTTTGCGGAAACGATCTTTGTCAGCTGGCTTCCGTTCGGACGGCACACCGGCGGTTAGTGGGAGTCTGAAGACTTTGGGGAACATTCGGCCAGGCAGACAGTCAGCACTCCTCAGCAAGACGGCTGCCTTCTTCTGAGCCAGAGTTTCATTTCTAGGTTTTTTAATTGAGTTTTTTTTTTTTTTAAATAAAGTTAATTTATTTTTATAAGAATTTCAGTATGTTTTCTATAATTATATAAATGTATCAATAAATATAAAACTGTAACTTTATTGTTGAGGAGATTGTGAATTACAAAGAATTACATCTTTAAATGAATAATAATTGATACTTTATTGATCCCGTGGGGAGATTCTCTTCTCACCTCCCCCTACCTTCCTCTCCATGAGAGCAAGCTTGGCTGAGAAGGGCGGCCACCTCGTGCAGGGAGCCGGGGGTTTAAGGGCCCACAGACAGCCGGAGGCTTGAACCGGTGACCTTCCGATAACACGCACAGAGGCTTAACCCGCTGAAGCTCATGCAATTCACGTAACTTTATATGAAATACTTCCGGCCCTGAATGGTCCCACTTTACTCAGACTGTAGGGGAATAATCGAATTGCAGAGTCAGTTATGCTGGTGCCCAGCAAATTGTGCTCTGGGTTATAAGGACCCCAGCAGGATGCTGATGCGATGCAGTGGGAGGGGCGCTGGTCCTGGACCCATCTGCAGGATGCACCCTGCCCTGCCCGCTGCACATACTCACATATACTTGTGAGCACGAGCAGGAGGCATTTGCAAAGTAACTCCGGGAGCATTAAAATGCTCTACGTGTTAGAAGGGTTTCCAGAAAAATGCGTCAATATTTGTCTGGAGACAAACCCACTAGCCAGAGAGCCTTGAACATTTGCTTGTTTATTGGGTTTCTCTGTCCATTTTTGTTCGGCTGGCCTGACGTACAAATGTGGCAGCAGAGTGGTGAAATGCACTCTGGGAATTCTCGCCGTGGCTCAGCGAATTGCAAGCATTCCGGCATCCAAGTGTCACTCCTTAGTCAGTGGACTGGCATGTTTACTGCGTTCTCATTTCTATGGCAATGTAAACATGTAATTAAGGAAGCACCTCTGTGTGTTTATGCAGCTGAGCAGGCACAGGGTACTTAGACTTTCAACAGGCACAGGGTACTTAGACTTTCAGCAGGCACAGGGTACTTAGACTTTCAGCCAGCATATGTGGTGCGACAGTAGCAGGCAATAAATAGAAAAACAGTGATCATCTGAGGGCTCCATGTGGCCCAGGGTGACTGAGCCCAGGCTGACTGAGCCCAGGCTGACTGGACCCACGCTAACTGAGCCCACGCTGACTGATCCCACGCTGACTGAGCCCACGCTGACTGGGCCCACGCTGACTGAGCCCAGGCTGACTGGACCCAGGC
>JAODKN010000016.1:14335371-14346803 GCA_026774425.1 Petrocephalus zakoni | reverse complement strand
CTTGTGAAGAATGGTGTGATGTGGCAAACCCCAGGAGCTGCTGGGAAATCATCAAATACTTACTTCACCTACTTAAATATGTAATGTATGTAATGTACAAAATATGTAATGTACAAAAATTAATTAAAAGGTAAATGAATTTTGACTATATACAAGTAGAAACAGATAATACCAATGACGTAAAATATATTTATTTAGTTTATGTAATTGGTATTAGCCGCAGTTTTTTATGTATGACGTCTTTTTGGTGTGTAAGTAAAACCAAAATGCATGCATCGTCCTATTCATTTTATTCATAACTAGTTAATATATATCAATCTATTTGTTCATCTTCTAACTGTCTATCCTGGTTTGGTCCTGATGAGTTAATATGCTTCCTATTTATATTATAAACTAACTATATAAGTATATTTAATAATCGCATATTAACCCATATTCTGCAAATTAACTTTAAATAGATTCAAGAACGTACAAAGTGTTAACGTTTTCAGTACACTTCACTTGTATTTTTAACGCCTCATAATGCATTTATAACCCAAAATACTAATAAAATGTGACAGGTCCGCCCCGGAAATTCAGATTACATATATCTATATGAAAGGAATCAAGAGCGCTCCGCTAGCCTACATGTAACTGTATAAATCAAGGGCGATCCGCTACATGTAATCGTCATATAAATCAGGGGCGATCGGCTAGCCTACATGTAACTATATAAATCAAGGGCGATCGGCTAGCCTACATGTAACTGTATAAATCAAGGGCGATCGGCTACATGTAACCGTCATATAAATCAGGGGGATATAAATCGATTGGGTGGGCTACGTTACATATGTACCCTTTATATAAATGGCAATAGGCGCGTCGCCGAGTGGCCGTCCCCGCGCCCTGGTGCGGTAAACGCCCCCAGAAATGCCACCGAGGGCTTTTATTATTTCTCTTTTAGCTCCGGGAGGTGCTATTTCTGTTCGATAGCCGCCATAGCCGAGCTGTAACTCGGTTGTGGAGTCATATGACCCGGTGCTCATTCCCGGGGCGTCTCCGGTGACAGAGCGCTGCGGCTTCCAGCGCCCCGTCCCTGTCCTCCCTCCCTCTCTCCCTCTCCCTCTCTCTGCCTCTCGCTCCCTCCCTCTCTCCTCATCCCTCTCTCTTCCTCGCTCTCTCCCCCTCCCTATCCCCATCTCTCTCTCTCTCTCCCTCCATCGCCGGCGCTCTCCCTCTCCCCATCCCTCTCTCCCTCTCTACCCCCGTCTCTCTCTCTCTCTCTCTCTCTGCCTCTCCCCCGTCTCCCTCTTCCCATCCCTCCCTCTCTCCCTCTCTACCCCCGTCTCTCTCTTCCCATCCCTCCCTCTCTGCCTCCCCCCACCGTCTCTCTCTCTTCCTCTCTCTCCCCATCCCTCTCTCCCTGTCTTTCTCTCTCTCTCTGCCTCTCCCCCGTCTCTCTCTCTACATCCCCGGCGCCCTCCCGCCCTCCCTCCGTCTTTCCGTCCGCCCCGCACCGTGCGCAGCCCGGCGCTGCCCTCCGCCCTGGATCTTACTGCCGTAAAGGTGCCGATCGGGCAGAGCCATGCCGGAGGAGAGAGGTAAGCGGCCCCGCCGCGCCGTGACCTCCTGTCGTAGCTGCCGGACCGGCGCTTACTGACGCACGGCGCCTCTCATAAAGTTTCTTTTTCCAAACCGCGAGTAATATCAAAAATAATGGATGATCGATATTATAGGGACGCAGGGCGCCGAGACTTTAGACGCCGTATTTGATGGCGGTTCTTGATGACATTGCCTCTTTTATGCCGTTGCATTTGCAGCATTTTGTAAGCTTTGTCGGTCCTCAGAAGAATGAATGGATGAATGGGTGGGTGAATGGATGGGAAAGAATGCTGCTTGACCTGTAGCTCCACGGAACGTGCTGCAGTGACATGGGGGGACATTTTGGGATCACCATTTACAGTGATGGTATCCTAATACTGACAATATACTTTAGTTATGCGTGTGTAATTGTGGATGTATATGTTGTGTGTCTTGTTGCCATTGGAGACAGGCTGGAATTCAGGGTGTGTGTGTGTGTGTGTGTGACATGGCATGGCTATCACAGCGTCTCTTTGGGGGTGGCACCATCATCAGAATGTTCCTGCTCCCTGCCCCCCCTGCTTGTCACTATGAGAGGTCTCTGTGCGTCAGAGGGTTATGGATACTAGGGGGCCCCGTGAATTGGGGAGTAACTGTTTTTGAGGGGGCCTGTGGAGGGTGAAGCTTGTGTAGGTGCTGTAAATACCAGCACTGCGATGCATGGATGCATGGCTCTGCTCGCTATGCCGGCCGGTGCGAGGGGGGGGGGACACTGGAGGGACAGATGGCTGGCCTGCAGGTGGGCGCATGTTTCCAAGGTGCGTACACCCGGGGCGTGACGCAGGAATCACGGAGATGCTGCCCTCACCGCTGAGGGAATGGAGATTGCAGAAGGTAACACCACACCAGCGCGATAAATAATGCAGGATGGAGAAGCTCCTCTGCTGTTTCCGTGGAAATGTTGAGTCGCGTTGGACAGGAAGTACCCCCCCCCCCCCCGCCCCCCGAGCGATAATGGCAGACTTGTGTGTGGGCCATTCTGGTATCTTTGGGCAGCTTAGGATCGCAGTCCTTCGGCTCCTTCGCTGAGCCACAGGCTCAGTTCGTGCACAGCGATGGTTTTGCCGCGAGCATTTTATTAGGAATCTGCAGGCCTGTGCAGATTCATGCAGGGGCAACGGTGTGGCCTGATAGGCTGGAGGTCTCTGGGAAGTTCAGCACGTGCTCGTGTGTCGAGGTGATGCGTGGCTCCGCGATCCAGCCCGTCACCATCGTCACTCGGCATTGTGCCGTCACATACTCCTGTCACGTGGAGTGGCTTTGGTTTGGGGAGAGCGGCCGTGCCCCCTCCCTCCTTCATCACATTAATGACATGCTTCTTTGCTGTCAGCCCTCGAGAGTGCTGCTTCGTGTTAGTGGCTGAACTGCCAGCTTCTCTGAATATAGAAAGTTCATCAATATCGGCAGGGAAGGTCAGCCAATCAAATGGAGAACAGAGGTACAGGCCTGTTCTTGCTTCTGTTGCATTACAAGGAGAGATTTTTGCTCAGCGGTGGGTTACACATTTATTTCAGGTCTTTATTTACAGGTGGTTCCTTATTTAGCTGGGGCTTTCTGGGCCCTGGTTAAGTGTACCGGTGATCAGTAACATACCAGTTCCTTCCATAAAACTCTGCAGCTTTTTGGCCTTAAATCCAGTTCCTTAACTTCCTAACATTCTGTGCTATGTGTACCATGGTACCGCACACACAGAGCTACAGGAGTAACACACCAGCACACACACAAACACACACACACACACACACACACACACACACACACACACAGTTCCCTGTTATGATTCCAGATGTATCTGCGAGGAGTCATGTTCCTTTGCTAAAATATCTCTGCTTTGCCCTGTGCACTCATGTGTTCATCGGTTTGCTTTGAGAACAATCGTCTGTAGTTTTATGTTTCATGTATGTTGAGCAAAAGGCCTCCATGCTGGTAAGAAGGACGGAATGTCCCGGGAGCGGATGGGGGAAAGCCATCGGGTGGCACTTGTCCTTGCCATCAGTAGCCTTGCCGACGGATCCTTCCTGGAATGCTGAGGAGTGGTACGGAATCCCCGTGGGTTGAGGCGAGATCCTATTATTAGGTGCAGGCCCCCGAAATAGAGGCCATGGGCCTTTGCTGTTGTGCAGTAAGTCATGTGATCGATGGATCCCAAGTGACCTTTAGTCTCTGTGAGGTTTCTTCGTTGAGAATCCTGCTGGACATCAAAATGATTGGCAGAGCTAATGTTTGTGTTAATCCTACATTTGCTAATCCGGCTCATCCTGACATCTGTACAGCTTTTTCAATACTGTAATCCATTGCATCTCTACAGTCTTAACTACAGTTTACCTGTTGGGTTAAATGTCTTTAACTACTATAGATCTGCTCCTTCACTGTTTGAGGGGAATCTGTGTCATTCATTATCTCTGAAGCTGAATGTGAATGTCAAGGATTGGATAAAAAATGATCATGTCACAGTACTGTGGCTGCAATTTCAGGAGCCTTTCTCCGCAGAACATTGCGGGTAACCCTTAGCAACACAGTGAGGTGATAGAGGTTCTGCGCTAGGTCCTTGTCAACAACCACTTTCAGGCCTTGCCTGCTGACAGGAGGTGATACACCAGATCCCTCTCCTTCTAAAGGAAGTCACAGAAATGCCAGATACATAATCAGAGCATGTGTGCAACACTACTGACCCTTTTTTGTACAGAAAACCTTGTGTTTTATATTTAAAACCCACTCCTTTGAAGTCTCTCTCTGTTTTAATGGGGGTAATATTTTTCTCCAAAATGTCCTGCTTGTGTTGCCACCCCCCAGTTATTCTCTTTGCAGTTTCTCCAGCTTGCGTGGTCTTTTCCGTCACGCCTGTGCACCCTTGTCTTCCATGTAAGGAATGTCCAGGAAAGCAATGCTGACAGCCAATCAGCAAACAAAAACAGGGGTGGGCAGCATGTGGTCTGGCTTCTGAAAATCTTCATGAACCTTGAGCATGCACACTGGTGCTGTCCAGAGAACGCAGGACAGGTGCTTTGGAGCAGCATGTTTTCATGTATATTGCTTACTGTGCATGCCACATTTTCTGTTTTTTTTTTGTTGACTTTGAAGATCTCTTACTTAATTTGATAGTTCTATCTAATCTATGATGTCCTGTAAGTCACCATGGCAAAAACGGCTTGCTAGATGACCCAATCCAACAAGTGACTGACATTCTCCCTCCTCGTTTTCCGCCACCAGACTGACTCTCCTCCTTTTGCTTGGATTTTGATCTGCAGTCATTGTATCCAGCCCTTCCGGCACTTTAGCCGAGAGCACGGTGCTTGAACGAGGGTTGTAAACATTCCCAGAATGCACTGCGTCCCTTTGTGTGCCGTAGTCACGCTGACCAGCTAAGGTGATGAGAGGTGCAGACTGTCCTCGGCAAGAATCCCAGTGATTTAGGGTGCATGCTTTCCTTTGCCCCTGAGCTAAATAAAGAGGCTACACCCAGCCCAGAGTGCATCCAGGTAAACACCAGGCTGCTGAACCAGCCAGGCTGTAAGGACAGGTGTCTAAAACCCGGGGAGTGTAGACTCTTAGGCCCATGGTTTCTGCTGTAGGGTTGATCCCAGTGTCTAGGTCCAATATAGACACATATTGTTATTGTAAAATCATTCTGCAGCATTCAGCCACAATGATGAAATGATCCGGAATCATGCTATATGAAAGCTAACCTAGTGCAGTGTTCATACTGGTACTAGATGCTGCAGGAGGGTGATGGATTTATCTGTGCTACTCTCCTTACTCGAGCTGCCATCATGACCCTTTTCTAACCTTTAGACCCAGTTCTGGAGGCTTCGCTGTGCTGTCCTCCCCGTGATAATCTCTGCCGGTAATCGCAATAGAGCGTCATCAGTGTGTGCATGGTGCATGATGGGAGCTGCGTCCGGGTTCCCCTGACGTGGCAGACCTCGGCTGTCTGATGAGCCTGTGTAGGTGAAGCTCAGGACTTTATTTCATTGTTTTTATTTTTTCTTTCCTCCTTGCCTTCCTCTCCCTCCTCCCTCACCCTCTCCTTCCCTTTCTCCTTTTCACCCTTCCTCTCTCCTCCTCACCCCTCCCCTTTGCCCCCTCATCCTCTCTCCTTCCCTCTCGCCACCCTCTCCTCCCCTGCCTTACTTGCCTCCTCTCTCCCTCACTCTCTCACTCTCTCCCTTCCTTCTTCTCCTCCCCCTGCCTTACTTGCCTCCTCTCTCTCTCCCTTCCTCCCCTCTTCTCCTCCCCCTCCCTTACTTGCCTCCTCTCTCTCTCCCTCCCTCCCCTCTTCTCCTCCCCCTGCCTTACTTGCCTCCCCCGCCATGGCAGCGTTGGAGCAGCAGACGGTGCACAGCCCGCTGGAGCAGAAGCAGAGCAGCTCCGTCCTGTGTCACACCTGTGGGGAGCCCTGCAAAGGGGAGGCGCTGCGGGTCCAGAGCAAGCACTTCCACATCAAATGCTTCATCTGTAAAGGTAGCCCCAACCCGGCCGTCTCTCAGCCAATCGCGAGCCTGGCTTTATATTGTATTCCTGCCCCCCAGCTGCCCTACAGCCAATCGCAAGCCAAGTCTTTTTATGGCGTCGCTCAGATCTGTGGCACAGACACATACGGGTGCAGATGTCATTTAGCAGCTGGTTGCTTTCATTTCCAGTGTCTGCAGGAAGTGATCAAGCCGCAATGTCCAGAAAACAGCTAAAAAAAAGGTTAAACCATTAAAGCAAACAAAGAGTGTTATTGTTATTGTGGAAGGCCGATGGTGTTGCTAGGCGCCCCGGGGCGGGGCCAGCATGGGGGCTTCCTGGAGCTTGGAGGGCAGTTTATACCAATGCTCTACGCAGGCAGCAGGTCAGAGTCAGGTGAGAGGGCACCAGGAGGCTATCAGAGCTCCCCTTCTTGGTTTAAGCATTAAGAATGCTAGCAGCTCCGGCATGTGGGTGTCCTTCCCTGCAGTCTGCCTTAATTTTTCAAGGTTTGAGCCTCTAGAAATGTACAAAATTCCATCCCGTCGATGTCTCTCTGAACCCGGCGGAGCTGCAGGAGACCGGCTCCTGCCTCTTGTGTATCTCCCCCCTCGCTTTTCCCTCTGGGGGGTGTGGGTCTCAAGTGCTGTAATTCTTTTGGAGGAGATTCCTTTTCTCGCAGACTAACCCCTGGCCTTCAGGTCCACAGCCAGCGCTGGGGGGGGGGGCTGCAGGCTGATGTGGGTGAGTGCAGGTCGGGCGTCTCCACGCTTAGGCCAGATGTGTGTCTTCCAGGCCAGATGTGTGTCCTCCAGGTGCCAGTGGCCGGTGAAGCCTGGCTCGTTGCTGAAAAGTCTTTGTTTGTCCTGTAAAACTTCTTTGAATGCTTTAGGCATCAGGTCCGGTCTACTGCCATCAAGTTCTTGTGTTTTTAGCCTCTCCAAGGTGATCTTCTGGTATTTTGATGGATTTTGACTTCACATGGATGGCGCTGTCTCGATTGCCTTTGAAGATCCTTCCTGGTCAGTAAATTTGACTGTGATTTACTAGACCGTCTTTCACATTTTTATTCCCCCAGAATTCCTGTGGTGAAATCAATGAATTACATGTAATCTCATTTATAGCTGTGTTTGAGTCACCAAGAGGAAAGGCCATGAGGAGAAACGATTAATTAATTACGGCATTTCTATTGGCAACCAGGAATGCTCCGGTGTGACGGGGACCTGGATCGAGTGCTTTGGCCGCGCTGTTTATTGGCGGCCTTGGTGGTGTGTGTCGGGGGAGCCTGCTTTAAATGTGTCTCTGATCTGTGGGTGAGGGTGTGTAGCAGACGATCCCTGAAGCCCACGGCTGTTTTATAGCAGCCAGTGAAATATTGCCTTGTTTTCGTTGACTTCATCGAGGAAACTTCTATATGCCTGAAGATGTCGGGGAATTCGACGTGTCCCAGCCTGACGTCACAGAGGCATGCAATGTAACATGGGCCATCATCCCGGGAGGCCCGTTTTGCAACGGGATTCCATCATTACACTCTTGTTCCGCCCACACAACTGGCCCTTAGCTTTATGTCCCCGTGGTGGCCTCTCCACCCCAAACATGCTTCACGTCAGGCGTGCGGCAGAGAGCAGATCCAGCTCTTTCCTGGAAAATAGCGATTGGACGTAGCTGATACTCCCATGATATATGTTGAATATAATAGTGATGCTTCATTGTGTCAGTTATTCAAGCACATAGAAATTCTTTATCTTTTATATATTATATCTTGAGAGTGACTCTTTAGCTATGGGTGACTATAGGATTCAAACCAGCAGCCTTCCAATCACAGGGACGGAGGCCTTGCCTGTGGGGCGACATGCCACCTCCATCAGGAGGGAGAGGAGTAATGCCCATCGAGGAGAAGTGAAAGGCAGCTTGGGGGGAACCACAGACCATCTGTGGGTCCCCGATGACCGGGTTGGGACACACTGCTCTAGACCATGTGACCTCTGAGACCATAGTCAGCAAACCAGCAAACCAGGGCTTAGGAGGTCTGGACATTACCTTTCAGGACTTAGTCAGAGGGGAGTGGGCCTGGCCTCGTCCAGGTCACTGTGTAGGGGCTGTTGAGTGAGATTTTTCATGTTACCCCTAATGCATAGCTCCGTAATTTCAGCCAGCACGTCGTGACAGGACTTGGCTGAAGATTAGGTTGATTTCAGCTTCTAAAAGGCTGGTAAATAAGCGGTTCTCTGGAATGAATGTTACTTTTGAATAGTGTTTTACATGACACCAAAAGTGATTTTATAGAACCATTGTTGAGCCAATGCACCCACCAGCACTGTGTAGCACCCACCTGGATGATGCTCACCGTACAGTAGCTAAGGTGGTGAAGGGGCTGGAGAGAATTCACCAGTTAGGTACAGGGGATAATTAGGAGGCCAGATCTGATAGGGCCACAGTGGACAATATTAGCCAGGACATCAGGGCACCACGCCTACTCTTTCTAAAGATGCCCAGGGATCTTTTATGAGCTGAGAGAGTCTGGACATTGGTTTTATGTCTCATCCGAAGGACAACACAATTTTTACAGCAAAGTGTCCCTGTTACTGCACTGTGGATTCACACAGACCACAGGATGGACCAACAACTCTTCCAGCAGCAACCCAGCTTTTGTGGTTGGTCTCCCATCCAAGTTCTGGCCAGGCCCAAACCTGCTTAGCTCCAGATGGATTATTTAGTCAGACCTGCAGACAGTATGGCTCTTGACAAACAGTGTGGTTCCTGAGATGGCACAGTAACAGAAGAGCGTAGTGTGGAGGTGTGAGGAGCCTAGGGGATCAGAGCAGACAGATGCCCCATGAGGGATGAGCTTTATTGAGGGAACAAGGGGACACTGAACAAAAGGGGACTGTTACCAGGTGATGATCCATTTTGGGGTGGTTGTCCTCCCATATTCCCTTCCCTGCAGGTAGTCCCTTAGCACATTTCAATGGCCATTTACAGATTCCTAGAGGATGTGACATATATAGGTATATGACATGTATAATAGGGTGATTTGGATGTCTGTATACCCAGTGGGAACAGATTAGGGTTTATAGTCAGGCAACGGTGTGTGATTGTGGGTTAGGAGTCTGTGCTTTTGGTTGGGAGGTTGCTGGTTCCAGTCCCATGCTTGGCAGAGTGATGTTACCATTGCTCCCTAGAGCTAGCCCGTTAGTCTCATTAGCCTCAGGGACTGTCTGACTCGGCTCTCTCACTTGCACATCACTTTGGATAAAAGCTTCTGCTACATAAATATTAGATGTTTACCATCCGCCATCAGTTGTAAGCTCTAGCTTTTTCCAACTTCGGCTTCTTAGTCAAATTAAGCACTACATCCCCCCTGAACAGTTTGAGACGGTAATTCATGCTTTTATCACATCACGCCTTGGTTACTGTAACTCGCTATACATAGGTCTCAGTCAGTCACAACTTCAACGGCTACAAGCCGTTCAAAATGCAGCAGCTCGCCTTCTGACAGGGAGGAGAAAACGTGACCATATTACACCCATACTGGCCTCCCTCCCCTGGCTTCCTGTACATTTCAGGATCCAGTATTACTTCTTGGTTTTAAAAGCCTAAATAATTTGGCCCGTTTACCCGTCGGAGCTTCTTGCTCCGTTCTCCCCATCTAGCCCTGCGATCCTCTGACCACCAATTATTGCATGTCCCCAGAACAAAGCTTAAAACCAGAGGTGGTAGAGCCTTTTCAGTAGCAGCCCCCAGCCTGCGGAACAACCTCCCCGTGCAGTTGAGAGCTGCCCAGAATCTTAATAGCTTAAAACCCTGCTTAAAACACATCTGTTTTCATGCGTGTTTCATTTGTTATCAGGCTGGCCTTTTATTTATTAATATTATTATTATTATTCTTTTTTGTTTATTGTAATTATTATCTTATACTTGTACAGCACCTTGGTCAACGGAAGTTGTTTCCTATGTGCTTTACAAAATAAATTTGATTGATTGATTGATTGATAGATCAAGTTACTTTACATTACATTTGTCTCTTGGATTCCTGGTACACACCCCTCAAGTGTGATTTGCAGCAGTGAGCCCAGCATAAACCGTGACCCCTTCAGTCCACTATTGGGCCATACGTCGACGCTGAAACCTGATTGGTTCCATGTGGGCAGATGTCATAGAGTCCGGCCCATCTGATTGGGCAGCTCTAGCTGCCCTGTACCCCACGCTGCGGACCCCTGCAGGCTGAGGAATGTCCTCCTGCTTCTCGGGTTTCCTGTGGGAAGGCCGGGACCGAAAGGGCTTCAGGCTGCGATTGGTTGTGCTGCTGTTACTGTTACCGCTTCCATCACGTGAATCTGTGTCTTGCTTGAATGCTGCGTGGGAATGGTGCGTCTGGGGCTGCCCCTGGGGCCAAGGCGGGCCGCCTCTGGCCTGCCCGGGTTACAGATCTGTCAGGGTAGCGTGTATTAGCAGAAATACGTCTGGAATGATGTGGCGTTTGACCAGCACAGCACATAGCTGAAGGGGAGGCCGACACAAGGCTGGGCACCGTTAGCCTTGCACCCAGAGGTGGTGTCCAATGGTGGGGACCCGCTAAAATTTGCCAGGTGGGTGGAGCGGAGGGAGTGGCTGTGAAATTTCATGCTGGGTAATTTTTACCTCTGCTGAATTATGGTATGACGTGTTTCTGGGGCATTGAGCATCATTCGTGGGTGTCAGAGAGCTGCTTCCATAAAGGCGGGGTGTCTGCTCACTGCACTGCACTGTTACTACAAGTGCTTATGGAGAATCAATAGTGCACATTAAATAATCACACACAAACACACGTTACCTATTTGGTAGTTTCTATATTTAATGACTTACTAGTAGGGTACACTTGAACTAAAAACCCCATTTCCACAATTATTTCTTTTTTGGTTTCCATTTAAGACTCATTCTGTCCCAGAAAAGGCCACACGTACACCCAGATTGGTTCTGTGTATAGGCTGTAGTAGAGCCCTTTGCAGGAATGTCATCTGTAACCCCCTGCCCGCCCCCCCCCGGCCCGCGGCCTGCTGTCACTGCCCTTTATTTGGTTATCGTTCTTAGTCGCTAACTGTGCTTTCGCTACACTTTATTTGCTTGTCGCTGTTAATCGCCAGCTGTGCTGTCACTACCCTTTATTTGGGTATCACTCTTAGTCGTTGGCTGTGCTGTTCGCTGCCCTTTATTTTGGTTATCATTGTTAGTCACCAGCTGTGCTGTCACTGCCCTTTATTTGGGTATCGCTCTTAGTTGTTGGCTGTGCTGTTCGCTGCCCTTTTTTTGGTTATCACTGTTAGTCACCAGTTGTGCTGTCACTGCCCTTTATTTGGTTATCGTTCTTAGTCGCTAACTGTGCT
>JAODKN010000016.1:14282606-14306044 GCA_026774425.1 Petrocephalus zakoni | reverse complement strand
GCCCCACCATACTCCAGATGTGAAATGGCCTTTGCAAAAGCACTGTGCGTGAGTCTGTGTGTGTGAATGACATCATCCTCCCTCTAGGGGGAGCCAGAGCGAGTCCTACTCACTCACTGAAATAACACTCTTCTTCTTCTCTTTTTTCTGTCCTTTGTTCTCCTTCTATAACAAGCCCGTTTTGAGTGTACTTTATTATCTCTGGCTTCAGAGGGAGCCGTGGCTTGATAATCCAGCTGCTTATGACGTGAGTTTCTGCAGCGGCCATCGGCATCACAGAATAGGTGGCAGCGATACATCATTAGCATTTAGCTAAGATATCAAATAAATGTTCAGAGGCTGTGATCACGGGGAGGCTGGATTACCAAACGGCAAAATGCCTGGAAAACAAAATGCTTTTCTCTGCCTTGCATCTTCTATCTGTTTTATCTCTCTTCTTTGCTCTCTGTCGCCCCCTGGAGGTAGTGAAAGTGGGCGGAGCACCCCCAGCTTATCTGCGTATTCTGACGGCAAATCGCCCTCCTCTACATACGTGCAGGCTCCCAGGCATTTCCACATACCAGGTAGGAGTTTGCACCTTCATCTCGCTCACCTTCCCCCAGTTTGCTCTCTCCTGGGGTACCAGTTCAGTATGCTGGTTTACGATTCCCATGCTGGCGTGACGCGCGTGACATCTGGCTGTAATGTTGGTAGGGCTCCGAATTCTCCTTCTCATGCTGTTTTCACCGCCTAACCCCTGCCTGACGCAGCGTAAGCGCCCTGCAATGCGGAGCTCATTCCCCCCGCTGGCTCCAGCTTTAGTCCATACTCACCTCTCGCTTGGATGTGACCACCTCTTAAGCTGGGCAGGGGAATCCCACTGAGCGGTGACATCACACCCTACAGGAACCTAATATGTATCTCACTGCACGGACGGCTGGAACAGAAATGGCAAAGCAAATCATTATCTTCTTTATTTGCCATTAATTAATCTAACCTAAGGGTTTACATGTGGTCTGCCCCCCACCACTCACCCATGAGGGACGGTCCCTGAAAAAACACAGTTTAAATGAACACATATGTCTTTATTTAAGTGAGTCATGTTTCTGAAGTGAGATTAGTTTATTTCAAGGGCAGCTCTTTCCAAACTCTTGTGACCACACTTTGATCCTGTGAAATTCGAGATAAATTACATAAACATAATGGAAATGTTTTGTCAATTATTTCAAGAGCTGTGCTCATCTCTGTAATTTGCTGCTAGAAGGCTGGGTCTGCCCTGATCCATGCACTCTGGTTTTTGTTTTGTATTGTTTTGTATTGTATTTCCTAATTTTCCAGGCGAGAAACGTGACTGAGATAGTTTGGTTGGGATGTTGGTGTAAAAGCCATCCCTGTCTTTTAGTATGGTTTTTGCTCATCAGAGTTTTTCTTACACAAAAATGTTCTGAGGGCAGAATGAAAAATGATTGGTTCAGAGAGATAACCAATCAGATTGTAGAGGAGGCGGGTCCAAGTAACTAGAGGTGCGACCAAGATATATCATTGGTTGGCCTGGCATCTGACACAACATCTAATTGGTTATCTCACTGAACCAATCATTTCTCGTTTTACCGTCAGAACATTTTTATTTAAGTAAAACTCCAACGAGCACACTTTTTGCTGAAAGGTACCTAGAAGTAATAGTGAAATAAATAGAAAATGGTGAGTGTGTCACATTTCATGGTGCCTCCTGCTTCTCCCTACCTTCTCGGAGTGGACCCCTTCATCGCGGATGCAGGTGGACTCACTGCCTCTCATTGTCATTGTCTTTCTCACTGCCTCTCCCCTGTCTCTCTGCTCTCTCTGCTTCTCTCGTCCATCTTCAGAAACTATGGTCAAAGATAATATCTATAGGAAACCCCCTATCTACAAACAGCATGGTACAGTCCGCTCTCCTCCTCCAGTCGTTCTCTGCATGCTGAGCCTGTGGCTGCACACTGCTTCCGTACCCCACATCTCCCAGAACCACTCCAACAGTCTGTACTTCCCATCAGCTTCCGTTTCCTCACCCCGAGCTGTGCTTTTCCAGATTTACCCTCATTTACTCATGCCTGGCTGGCCTTGCGGGTCAACGTGTCATGTTCATAGGTTAAAAAAAAAAATGACCCATGATCCCCGTGTACAGGCATTCAAACAGGTACTGCTTCTATAGTTGAGGTAGAGCTTACAGTATACAGTATCTCACCAAGCTCCAACCCCCTGCACCCTCCATACCTGGGTGAGAAGCGCTGTAGCTCGAGTGAGGAACACGCCTTCCACTCCCTGGCCGTAGATGTGACAGTTTGGTGACTCCATTTGCTTGCTCTGTTTGCATCGTGTTCCTGGTCTGCGTGTGTCTGTAGTGCGTCTTTTGTGAGTCTGTTGGTGTGATCTGGTCGGTACTCTTTCAGTTAATCTGGCTCTTTGCGTTTAAGGGTGGGGTTAAGTCCCAGGAAGCGTGTTGCTGATGTGCTCTGGGAAACATTAACTGGCATCAGATGAAAGGCTGAAGGTGTGAGATTAACTCACCCTGTGTGTTTTTAATTTACAGAATAGGATCCATTCTTTAAAATACAGTATGCCATTGAAAGTAAATATTTTTTGTATTGAAATGCATGCACTTGCTAATAATTGAGTGATACGTGAATTTAATGTGTAATTAGTGCCTGTGAAGGACCTGTCCCTGGTTGTCTGTAGCATTCCGTAACACAAAAGGTTGTGTCACTGTCGGTGCCCCAGATCCTGTGTTTCCCATTTCAAGGTGCATGAAGGGTTCCAGTTTGCACTCCCTAAATTTTGGACGTAGATATGCATCAGTGTGTAGAGCGTGCTGCTTTTGGGGCAGGGGGTGTGAAGCTCAGTAACTGTTTGCTCTGCATTCACAGTGTCTAGGGCATCCTGGCAAGATGGGGACGATGTGGACAGAAAGGTGGGTCGGGAGCATAGCTGGGGGGGAGGGGGGGTCCGCGGGCCGTGTTGCACATGTACACAAATCCGCCTCTACATGGGTCCTGGGGGTAATGGGGGGTAGGCACGTATTCGAAATAGACAAGGACATCTAGTTACGAAACACAGAAATCATTTTACGACGGAGCTGTTTAGGAATTGTGTTTGCTTGCTTAGTTAGTGTAGGACCCAAGTCCAGCTGTGACCCGGAGGTCCATACAGCCATCCTTTAATGGGAAGGTGCCGATCGCGGCTGGTTTGGCATGTGTGGGCAGGCCTTGGCCAATGCGGCTCTCCTGCCATCTAGCTGTGATGATGTGCTGCTGCTTTTTCTTTTTCCATCATTTGGCCTCATTTGCCTGCAGGTGAAGTCAAGTTGGATGAACCTGAAGAGCGACATTGATGGGCAGTCAGGGCCTGAGTATATGGACCCCAGGACATCCACACGGAGTCTGCCCACTGACGGCAACATGCCCAGTAAGTACAGACCTACTGACAGTTCCCTAAACCGTAGATGTAGTGCAACTGGCTACTTTGTACACAGGTGCAGTTCTTAAACTACTGCGCCACCTGCTGCTCAGTTTGCCACATCTCATCTTCATTCACATCAGTCACATCGCAAATGCGCGTCGTTTATCATGCGTTTCTCCTGATTGCAGATTTCCCGTACAACAAGTCTGCCTCGTTGCCGGGTTATGGCAGAAATGGGATCTACAAGGTAAAGCCATGGGGCCGCCCGTTACTAACCGCGGCCGCCGTGTTGGCTTTGGGCATCTTACAGTATGGAGGAGAGCAGTGATTGAGGGATGACTCTGTACCTTTAAGGGCCTCTGGGATCGCTGTGGTCTAACTGCAGACGGGGGGCATAAAAATGGCGTCAGTACCGGCGAGGGGGATTTTATAGGCGACCGAGCAGCGGGAGCGCCATAGACTTGCACAGCACGCGTGCCAAGCATGCCTGTGCGCCAGGGAGCCGCCCCCGTGCCGCGCCCCCCTTAGCCAGCCGGGCGGGGAGCCTGGATTCGAGCAGAATGGCGACAGCTGACTCTGGACATCTGTACATCATACATCATGCATGAATCGGCTGCTTTAAGAGTCACAATCCCGCAGTGCCGTTTGGACTGTGAAAAGATGTCGTAATTACTGAAATTGCTCCTTTCAAAGCTCCCCGAGGCTTTACGTTTCCAGATGAATTCAGATTTATAGAATGAAAATAAAAAATAAATCTTTACAAACTAATGTGGTGTTTTATTTGAGATTGCTCCATTTCGCCACTTTTCTTGTTTGTTTGTTGGTTATATTTTCTTCTGCATGGCTGCTGTGTAGAAGCCTGTGTGATTGCACTGGCCTGCCACTAGGTGGCACTTTATCTCAGTTACCTGCAGGTGACCCTCTTACAGAGGAATACGGGCATCATAAATCAGATCATTCACTGTTCCCAGGGCATCAGCAGCAAGTGAACGCCCTGGAAAGCTTGCATTTCTATTTACTTACTGGGCAAATGTTTTTCTGCCAAATGACATATGTGAGTGAGGATCACAAACTCGTCACCATCCAGACACGAGCATAGATCCTAAACTAACGAACCAACACCCCTTTTAACACATTCATTATGCCTCTAGGAAGCCCATTATGCAGACAGCGTATTTCAGGGGGTTAGCAAGGAAAGCTGGAAGGGGGGACTTATAAATGAAGCTCAGCCTCTCTCAGCCGTCCGTGTCCTTCCCCTACAGACCACTGACCTCGCCGAGGACAGCCCAGACCAGGACTCCAGCTGGGGCATGAGAGGTAGGATGTCAGCTTCCGAGATTTAGAACCAGTATCAAACCTGTGTCCCGCAGCAATCTGTCAAAGGCGCAAAGATGAAGGTCCAGTCCTAATGGGTCTGCCATTTGTGAGGTTCTGACACATCTTATAAAAACAAATTGACCTGTGTGTGTCCCCAGCCACCCTAACCCTAAGATCTGTGTCGCGGTCTCTCTCGCTGTCACTAACTAGCTGCGGCGTCTCTGTCTTCTCTGTTTCAGAGTACAAGGTAAGGGACGTCACTCACGAGATCGTGAGGGGTGTGGGGTATGAGCTAGCAGCTGCCACAGCTACTGTGTCCCGCCTCTCATGCTCGGTGCGTGATATCCAGGTGTACCCCTACAACATGCTGGCGGTGACGAACCGGGCCCGGGTGAAGCTGCCCAGAGACGTGGACAGGACCAGGCTGGAGGTACGGCGCCCCCTGGCATCCGTGTGTGTTTACTGCACCCCACTCTGTAACAGACCATCTGCAGAGACAGACCTTCCAGGAGAATCACTCTCTGAGCCATCCCAGCACTGTCAGAGAGGGCCTTCTCCACTTCCTCCTTTCCACCTCTCCTTGCTTTACTTTCTTTTTCCTCCATCCCTTTCTATCCTATTCCCTCCGCCTCCACCCCCATCCATGGTCCCGTGGACTCCGGTCCAGCTGGAGCCCGTGGTGTGATTGTGGTATGGATAGATGTCCTCATTGCCACTCCCACGCCCAGCACCACCTGTGGTCTGACTGGGAACATGGCAAACCCCAGCGCCGCCTTTCCCCTTTGATGCCTCATCGCTGGGCCCTGCTGGCTGAATCTGGCCAGCCGTTTTGTTTAGACATTATTCCTCTTGTGGGCTTGAGTCTTGTGACTGTAGGGACAGCTGGTGCTTTGGTCCGTTCCCTGCAGGGGGCCTGTCTGTGCTCATGGATCCCAGTGCAGGGACTCATTCCCAGAACCCCCGGTTGCTGCTTTTCCAGGGGATACCTGGGCCAGCTCTTTGATCACATACCCTCATGCATTTAACATCTCCGTTATTTTAGCATTACCTTTGTAGTCATGTGACAGGAGTGTATTATGGGAGCCGATGCATGTGCAATGAAATTCATGTAAAGTATTTTGTGGGGGATTTGAACCAGCTACTTTCTGGTTGTAAGCGCAAAGACTTTACCCAAAGAGCTGCACACCACCCCCTATAGGAGCTCTGGGACAAGAAGACTTTTAGTTATGGTGTATAATCCATAGGAGGCCTTAGGGAGATTTTGGCCCTGTGGTGCTCTGCTAATATCTCTCTGCAAAGTGCCCCAGTAAATTACCTCCTACAACTACTGTTGGATGAATGGAGAGACTGGCAGAGAGGGAGGGTGGCTGGGAAACGAGCTCTAGTTACACTAGAGGCCAAAACTGTGGAAACATTTCCAGTTTTTAGAGATTGCAGAACTTTATTCAACTATTGCTTCAGTTACTTATTTAATTGTCTGGTGTATAATATTTGTAAAATCATACACTGGACGATTAAATGTCTAACTGGAGCAAAAGTTGAATAAAGTTCTGCAGTCTCTAAAAACTGGAAGTGTTTCCACAATTTTGGCCACTGGTGTAGACCTTCAGAAAAGTCACATCACAGTCTATGAGGGTATTCCAGAAAAAATCTACTTAAAACACCAGTATGTCTCCCAATTCAGTACGCGTTGTAGCTTGAAGAGCTTCAGAAAAATAGTTGAAACCCCAATTTCCAAGCATGGCTTTATTAATACATGGTTGTGATAAAAATCAGCTGGTAGTCGGCAAATTGCTTTCTTTTATTTAGTTATGAGAATTTCTCTCAAAGTTCACTTTTAGGTTTGGCCCTAGTCCCGCTGGAGAGTCACCTCTCACATGGGCTTGTGGTCGGGGTACTACAGCCGGGCCCTAACCACTTCCAGAAGCTCGAGAATCAGCACCAGAAGAATCCAGTCTCCGTCCAGCAAGCTGTCCATAAAACAGTGTTGTGCAAAAGTCAAAGAAAATGATATTTACATAATCTTCATGTTGGTATAAATCCACACTATTATGCCTGTCAAAGTGTGTTAGCTTAGCCATTTCAAAAACTCTGCTACAGTCACCCCAGCACTTCCAGCAACCATCAACCATCAATTTTTTGACTGGACCACTAGCATGCCATGCTTGGCTAATTAAATGTCATTGAGTAACTTAAATAATAATTAATTACGTGAGCTGGTGGTGAAATGTAATAAATACACAGAATGGCTGGGATGCTTCTAAGGAGGGCTTTGGGAACTGAACCCATGTTCATCTTGGCATCCAACTAGATAGCAGTAACGTTTTGGAGAACAGAAGAATATCTTGTTTATTTTTCATTGTGTTACTCTTAATTTGAATATGTTCTAAAGCTAAATTGTCTTTTTTTTTCCTGAGCAAATATATACCTCCTACCAAGATAAATAGCCTTAGCCTTTATCTTTGATGCCTTTTGTACGGCATGGTAGTTCTTCGGCAGAAAGGCACCGAGCCTGGACCCAGTGACGGGCATCCACGCCGCAGTCAGTCGCATCCTGTCGTGTTTATGCGTCTGCTTCCTGTCCCGCTCTCTTTTCAGCGCCACCTGTCTCCTGAAGAATTCCTGCAGGTCTTCGGCATGACCATCGAGCAGTTTGACCGCCTGGCTCTCTGGAAGAGGAACGACCTGAAGAAGAAGGCCTACCTTTTTTAGCGGCTCCGTCGCAAACGAAATCGAAAATAAAGGGCAAGAGAGGGAATATGGCGGCACTGCTGTGCTGCTCGCTGCCTCCTGCAGGGGGGAGGCGCCCAAGGAGTCACTCCAGGGCACGCAACTTTCTGGCAACGTTGCCTCCGGGCGGGAGCGGGCCTTGCTAGCCGCCGCCGTTCGCCGGCAACGTTGCCAGAACGTTTCCAAATGACTGGGAGATGCCGCATTTGCATGGCTGCCTGTCCTGTACCGTCTCCCTCCGGTGTGATTTCTGATCCTTGCTTTCTCCTCGGCCCTGGGCACAGACGACGCCCAGGCCGTCAGCGGCCACTTGGCACGAAAACACGACGCGTGCAGCTTAAATCCATCATTGTTACAGCCCTAGTTTAGCTTAGAGCAGTTGCAGACCAGATAAACTGTAGGACAGGATGCTGAGGCCAAAGACCTGGTCAGGATATTCAGCTATTCAGGGGTTATTTTATGCAAACGATTCTCAAAGCACCTTATGTTTGCTTCATCGAGACCTTTTGAATGAATGTCGCAGGTTCACTGTTTTTTGCTAGGTAACCTATTTGTGCATGAGACTGAGGCTGGAGAATGTGATGGACGTGGAATCCCAGGGGAGTCAGTGACACGCTTCCTGTCACATGGGAGGGCATAGCAGACCACCAGTCACAGGGAAGCCTTAACTTTGCAGTTGCCAGTCTTCACAGTCAAATTCAAGGGGGTCGCAATTTGAAACCTATGACTCATATTTTTTAAGTCACTGGTGGTAAACAGTTTTCATTCTTTATGCCTAAATTATTTTTATACTCTATTTTTGACTTCAGAAAAAAGGTCAATATGACAGTGACAGCAAGTGATTCAATTGTTTATCTGTTTCATAAAGCCAATATTAGATTTGTTTTTAGGTTGATGCATTTCGCTCCCAAAGCAGCACATGGTGTTCTGTTCCGTCCTATTTAATTCGTGGGCTATCATCATTCACATCGTCTTTTTCTGGTAGCTATTATCTTGTATATATTAACCCTGCAACTGCCTATAATTTAATATAAACTGCCAGGCAGAAGGCAGAGATTACAGTTATATTCACTAACACTGGATGTTTCCATTTTAACAATAAATATTTTAAAGTCTGTAATCTTGACATGGGTATTGCTGTAGAGTTTGCAATAAATTTGGCCTTTCCAAGTATTTGCATGAAAGAGAGATGGCATTCTCTTCGAAGTTATCCTTGTGGTGTTATATACTAAAGAATCGATGATATAGAATTTGCATTAAATATATTTGTCTCCTGATTTTTCAGTTTAATTTAGGTATCAGTGGTAAGACGGCTTTGCTTTGTCCGATGGGGATTAAGGTTGACGTTGAATGTCACAAGGCATCTGAGTAAACTGGTGCGGTTTATGATGCTATAAAGAGGCTGAACAGATGGTGGCAATGCCGTCTGCTTTTACATCACATATGGGCCCATATCTGCACCCCTGGGCACTCTCCCCCAGCGCACCAACACGCGCTCATACGCTTCTTTGATATGTGCAGTCCTTTTCATTAAACTTGACCAGCTGCTGTCAGACAGTCGTGTAAAAGAGCCCCCAGAATAAGCCACATCTCCGGAAATGCGGAAATGCATTCGGCGCAGGGTGGCTGGCTAGGCTCTGAGCTGTCTCTGTTACTCGGTGCCACTGCGCCATGCTGACTTAGAGACAGGAGCAGCATCCCCGCACAGCTCCCCCGGGAGAGCCGCGTCAAACCCTGTTACAGTGTCGTGTGGATTCCAGCGGTGTTGGCTTCTTGGGAGGCTGTGATGTTTGAGCAGCTGTAAAGACAGAGGGCTGCCGCTGGATGCCTGAGGCTGCCTGCCCAGAGCATCGCCAGGCAAGCCACTTTTCCTTAGACAGGAACCGCCTTCTCACCCAGAGAAAACAGTCGCCTCCTAGAGGAAGCCAATGTATATTTCAGTGGACTGCCCCCCCCCCCTGCCCACAAACACACCTGCGTATTCTGCACTTTTCACTTATTTAAATTGGCTATCCAAAACAACTTTATTTATAGTACCTTCCAGAATGACAACTGAGGAATATCCATTGATTTGCTTTTATAGGTTACCTGTTAGGCTGTAAAATAAGTGAATGGTGAATTGGACGTTTTTGTAATGTTCCTGTTATTAATTACCGTCCATATGCATTAACCTAACGTGGAAATACAGCCTGGTGCACATGTGAGCTTAGGGAGTGATGATGCTACTTACTAGCATTCCCTGGATGCATTTTCATGTTTTGCCGCCAGCTGTCTGTTTCTGTCTCCCCTTCTCATTCTCAACGGTGGCCGCAGCTTGGGTACCGTTAGGGCCATCGGTAGCGCTGTGTCGCTGTGCCTGAGAAGAGGCCCGCCGTCACCCAGCGCGGCCTTTCCATGGAATGTAAAAGTACGCCGATAACCCTTTTCTCAGCTCCGCTGTAACTAAGGCTCTTTTCTTGCTTTGCCGGTTTGCTGATGTCCATCTTAAAAAAAATAAATGTTTCATTCAGTATGTCTGTTTCTTGTGCTTTTTTAAGGGCCTGCGGAATAAAACAGCACTGGCTGAAACGGAAACCATTAACAAACCAATCAAGTTTGTGTGGCGGGATCTTTTTGTACCTTTGTAACAACTAGGTTACTGCTCAGTGTCTGTGTTCTTTTCTTTCTTTTTTAAGCACCGCATTATAGTGCTATGTTGCAGTCAGCACCCTAAGTCATATTTCCAGCTAACAGGAAAATATTAGTTTCGGCCTTGACTTCGCGAACAATAGCTCTGAATAATGTCCTTTACTGGGTTGAGGACTGCAAAAAGCTTTAATACATCTTTTGTTTTTCTTTTCTTTTGTTTGCTTTGCATCTTTTACCATTTCTGAAATTACATTTATGGTTAACCTTGACATCAATATTCCTCCTGTATAGTACTTCCCTCTCTGCTATTTGTCAGAACAAAGTCTAACACTACCTTGTCCTTGGTTTTTACAGCTGAAAAACTACATGAATTCATTAAACAATTACCGTGCACTACTTGCTTGGTATTTGTTTATTTGGTATTTCCGGATTCCCATAACAATCCATAATAATAAGCACACTTTGTTAGAGCCCAAGCTCTGGCGCAAAGGAGCCAAAAGAAATTTTCATGAAAATAAAATGTTTTTTTTTTATTAAAGATATATTCAGATCAGATCAAAATAACTTTCTATTTCAGAGTTTATTAAATCAACTGAAGGGCATATATGTCACACAAACAAGCGATCATCCAGCTATTACACGATTTGCTTTCCAATTTCGACGCTCAATACAGAAAGGGGGGACTCACTGGGGCCACTGATTGGCTTGATTTTTCAGTGCGGATTCTAAGTGGTCTTCCAGTCTGTCAATCAAACGCGGTTCTCATACGCGATTGGCCGACGTGTATGTTAATTAGATTTCATTTTGACAGCTCGGTAGCTGAATTTAAATGCCCGAGGTGGCAGGGTGCGGATGCGCGTCGGAGCAGCCTCTATTGTCAGAGAGCCGAGGCAAAGCGTGAGAAGCACATGGGAGACGGTGCTAAAGGTGCGTGCTGCCTCTGTACATCCGCCTTTGTTTGTTGCTTCTACTGTGGCATTGTTTTTGTGCGCCTATATTAACAAGCAATTTTGGTTTTCAGAACCGTATTATGACTTTCTAATGATGAATATCCCGCTATTGTTGGAAAATAGAAATAAAATTGTGCCCCATTTCACAAATAAAAGAAGCAAAGTTAGATTGTGTAGATAAATATAAAAGGCATGGCTTTAAAAGTGAGGACTGAGTGAGTTCGGATGACTTGAGATGCACAGGTAAGTTATAATTTACCCTTCCTCGTGCACACCTTTTTCTTGTGCGGTTTTCCTGCATGTCTTATTTAGATGCGAATCAGCATGATCTCTCAACATGCATAAAAAAACTATTGCTGTATAAAACACCGCTTTGCAGGGTGTACCTGCAGTTTGTTGCGAAACACCGCTTTATTGCAGCGACACAAAGACGGTTTGGTGTAACCGGGACGAAAGTGGCAGCGTGATGATGTATGGGCCAATGCTAATGACCGGCCCGGGGCGGGTCGGGGGGGCTTCATTATGTCGGCGGGGGGATCAGCTGGCGTGCGTGTGAAGGGGGTGGGGGGGATCGGAGCCCCTCTGTGAGACTGAGTGAGTAAATCCTTATCAATCAAGCACCACGGTGCGGGGACTGCTGCTGTTCTCAAACCAAGAGCTTTGCGTGGTGGTGTTAAAATGTACAACATAGTGTTAATTATTGTCAAAAATGCAGCACATATGTTTCTGAGAACAATAATATAATGCTGATTGCTGGTGTGTTGTTGGACAATTGGCGGATGTTGTTGTTTATTATTATATTATAATGAACAGCATCCTTTGCTCCCGTTTATCCCCAGAATGCGCGCTGCCGTGTGGGATTTCCTCAGTGCCCTGAAAGCCAAGCCATTTGGCACGGTTCTCAACAATGAAAGTAAAATGCTCCATTTTGGTATGCAGGAGCCTTTAGTTGGTCCCTCTGGGATACTGAGACACATTGCCTGTGTTGATAGCCCCTCTACCTAGAAAACATCAACGCTGGACCGGCCATTATATTTCTATAATTAAAATTATACTCATTGATGGAGGGGATAGTCGTCGCCTCCACATACGTTAGCTTGCTTTTGATAATTAATAACACTGTCGCAATATAAATACACATTCATCTTCGGGCTAATTGCACATGCTGTGTATAGGAGCTTCCACGCGTACCGTCAAGACATCAACTGTCATAAAGTGCTCCATCGCGACCCCTGCTGGCAGAAGATATTCTTCCTTCAAAAGAAATATGAGATATTCATTTTCTGTATAATTTAGCAAACACCTATCCAAAGCGACTATACCAGAGAAAGCACGGTCAGCCAGTCGCTGGAGTAACTGCAGGTAAGGGCCTTTATCAAAGGCAAAATTACCGTGTCACCCATGGGCTTTGAACCAGCAACCTTCAGTGCCAGTTTGGTGTGGATGTGACTATGGTTTTGTTAATGCTTTGTGAAACGTGAACTGATGGCACATGGGCAGAGCTCGGTGATCTCAGTGGATTCTTATCAGTAAGCGTGATTTGTTACAGATGCCAGGGTCTAGTGCAGGGGGTCTTCATGTTACTGTGGCTGATATTCAATCCTAATGGCTGTAGGAGCCCCCAGCAGCTGGTGTCATTGTCCTCAGCATATCGATGCTGTGAGCAATAATGACATCATAGCTGTGGGACATCTGTGTTCCCGGGGACGAGGTGAGGACTGCCAGCCATGGATTGGGCTGTGGCTTCAGATCTGCAGCCACTGCCAGTTTCAGTATGAATGTCATTTTCTGCTGGGTTATATAGTTTCCCTTTGTTGGCAATGGAGATTAGTTTGCTGTTTTCAGCTCTGGGTAAATCCTTTGATGCACTGTCCTCTTGGTTGGCGGGTGGGGGTGGTATTGCATCCTACTTCTGTCATATTCATTGGTCACCTGTGAGGACTAGCCTATTAATTGGCTGGGGGTATTTTGCACCCACCATATTCATGGGGTTAGCTGGGGCTGGAATGAAACACTATTTTACATGCCATTTGTGAAGGCACATATTCCACCTCATTGTCCTGTGAAATCCCCAAGCAGCCATTTACTTCCAGAGAAGTTCTGATGGTCACTCTGCCAGCTGCGGGATGTGAGCCAGCAACCATCCGGTATTAAGCACTGAAGCCTAACCCGCAGGGCCACAGGTTGCCCTCAAACCCGATGCACTGCAGCCGGGGTATGAACGATTTTTTAAATAACACTACACAAGGAAAAGGAAAAAGAAACTGCCAAAAGCTTTTAGGTCAACTGTGCCTGTCTGTGTGTATGTAAGTATGTGTGTGTGCCGTAAGTGTGTGTCTGTCTGTCTGCCTGCCTGTCTGTATGTGTGTGTCTGTCTGAATGTTTCTGCCTGTCCGTGTATGTCTGTATGTTTGTGTATGTGTGTGTGTGTGTGTGTGTGTGTCTGTCTGTCTGTCTGTCTGCCTGTCTATCTGTCTGCCTGCCTGCCTGTCTGTATGTGTGTGTCTGTCTGAATGTTTCAGCCTGTCCCTGTGTGTCTGTATGTTTGCGTGTGTGTGTGTCTGTCTGCCTGTCTGTCTGTATGTGTCTGTCTGCCTGTCTGTCTGTATGTGTCTGTCTGTCTGAATGTTTCTGCCTGTCCGTATGTGTCTGTATGTTTGTGTTTGTGTGTGTGTGTGTGTGTGTGTTTCTGTCTGCCTGTCTGTCTGTATGTGTCTGTCTGCCTGCCTGCCTGCCTGCCTGTCTGTATGTGTGTGTCTGTCTGCATGTTTCTGCCTGTCCGTGTCTGTCTGTCTGCCTATCTGTCTGTATGTGTCTGTCTGTCTGCCTATCTGCCTGCCTGCCTGCCTGCCTGCCTGTCTGCCTGCCTGTCTGTGTCTGTCTGCCTCTCTCTCTGTCTGCCTACCTGTCTGTACCTATCTGCCTCTCTGTCTGTCTGTCTGTGTCTGTCTGTCTGCCTGCCCGTCTCTGCCTATCTGCCTCTCTGCCTGTCTGTCTGTGTCTGTCTGTCTGCCTGCCTGTCTCTGCCTATCTGCCTCTCTGTCTGTCTGTCTGTCTGTCTGCCTGCCTGTCTGTGTCTGTCTGCCTGTCTGTCTGTATGTGCCCGTCTGCGTGTCTCTATCTGTATGTGTGTGTGAGTTTCTCCCTGGCTTGTCCGTGATCTGGCTCCAGTCTGAGGGGACTTGAGGGTTGCAGTGGGTGGGTGCCCAGCTCTGCAGGGACTGGGCCCAGCTGGTGATGGCAGCTGTGGCCCCCTGCTCCTTGCGCTTTACCCTTCCTTCCTCCATTGCCCCCCCCCCTTGCCCATGATAGCAGTAGGGAGCAGAGTGAGCAGAGCCAGCTGAGGCATTATGGTCACTGTTAACACACGTCCATTCCCAGGAGCATAGGGCTGGCATGGGGGCGTGTCCTGCTCAGGGCTTAGGGATTGATTATTGCACACATTTGGGGGAGAGACTGGAGCAGAGAGAGCAGAGCCAGCTGAGGCATTATCGCACCCCAAAATCAGTATGAAACCTACACTCAGACCTGTGGCTCCTCCCATCCTTGGACAGATTACTGGGAGAACAGCGTGGAATGGTGGCTCGCCTGTCCTCTCTGAGCAGTGCTGTTTCTGCCCATTTGCCCTCTTGGGTGTCCCGTGTCCCTGTTCCCGGTTTCTCACTGCTTGGAACCCAAGATGGAGCTTGTTAAGCCCCTGGATGCCTGTCTGTGGCTAAGGGAAGTCATATGTGCTTACTGTACCGGGAATGCCCTGGGGAAGTCTCTCTGTTCCGCTTATAACAAGAGGAAAGCGAGACCTTATTACAGCAATAACCCAGGATGAGAGTCACCCAGCCTTGAGGTATTGTGTTGTAAACTCCAGAGTTAAAATTCTCTTGTTCTGTGTTATACTTCATGTCTCAAACAGAAGTCAGTATTTCCAGCTTGTCAGGAGATAAACACTGGATGAGCAGAGCCTCACTGACACAGTCTCACTGTGTCCCTCTGCTGCAGACTCTCCTTCAGAGATCTTCCATTGTGTAGAAATGCTTTCTTATATTTATACAATTTCAGGTGCCATTGTGAATATTTTGATCATGAACATAGACCGGGGGGGCGTTCCATGAAGCAGGATTTCTTAGCTGGATAACTTGGCAGATTTAAGGTAGTCTGAGCTAAATATAATGAAGGGAATAAAGATAAAGTCCATTTAGGTCAGACTATCTTAAATTCAACAACCCCAGGGGGTTTTAAAGTAAGCAAGATTTCTCAATTAGCTGAGTTAATTTAAGATTAAGCTCATGATTGTCCAATAAGAGTTTAGACTTTAGGTAAGGAGCATTCCTATTGGACAATCCTGACTTCTATCTTAAGCTAACCCAGCTAACTGAGAACTCCTGCTTTGTGGAACACCCTTCAGAATAGAGGTGCCAGCACACTTACCACATGCTTTGGAGTTTTGGAGGAGATCGACGTGAACACCAGGAAAACATTGCGAATCAGGCTGATTATCATGCACATGTGAGAGCTCAGTGATTCTCTAAATATCCATGCGTGCCTTCCCCAGTATATAAGGGCACTTTAATTATGCCTGTGTGTAAAGGTGACTGCAGCTCCTATTGAATTACATGCACTCGGCAGCCTGCAGAAGGGCCCGGAATGCTTCTGATCTGTACGTTGAGACGCCAAGTGCTTGGAGAAACATTTTATGAAGGGCACTGGAGCAGCCCACCAGCCGTGATCTGCCAGGCAGGAGCCATGGACAGGAAACGGAGGGATGGAGCCCAGTGGGGAGTCACAGAGCAGCCCTTTGTCAGACAGCGGGGGCTTCACTTCGGCTCAGGACGCTGCTCTCACTTGCCCAGGCCTGCTAAGAGGCCGTCTGTAAGAATCTCAATCTGATTACTGTAATAAATCCCATTAGACTCAGACAAAGGAGGACTTCAGCGAGGGGCAGGAGCGACTAATACCTTCGTCTGGTTTACTTGATGTTAAGTTCCATAAAATGGCCAGGCTGCACCGCTCTGAGGCAAGTGGAAGCCATTAACACAGCGAGAAGCCGATCCGGGCCGGACTTCCTGTCTGGGCTGTTCGTTATAGACGAAGGTGCTGTGGATTTAGACTGGGGAAATCCCCCCCCCACCATCGGACAGAAATTTCTATTTCTTAGTGCTCTGTAAAAGTGACAGGTGCTGGTTCATATCTGTGTGCGTGGCTCTTCACTACCAGGTGAGTGTTTTCCAGTTCTGGTATTGGAGGGAGGTGGCTGGCTGTGGTGTTTGACCCGACCACTGTCTTGACCAGTAAGGCAGAATACCAGCCCCAATAGTGATCATCGCCACGAGAATCACCAAGCTGCAAAATGAGGGAGCGATAAATCTGTACGTTTGGATCAAATTGAGATTAATCTCAGTGGATCCAGTTAGTTAGAACAGACTCTCTATATACATTATATACAGAAGCTTAGAAAGAAGACAGGAACACCTTTATGGGCTGTTTTACTGGTGGGCTGAGTTAGATTTCTGTCCTGGGAGGGAATCCAGCTAATTGGAGACAGCAGCGGACACTCTATAACTAAAAGGGAGTGTTTCAACAGCTGGGGGGGTCAAGCTCTATCCCTGGGGTTAACGGCAGGTGAGCCCCTGACTTTGAAAAACCTAACAATGTCACGGCTTGCTATTGTAAGTTTGCATTGTTGTGTCAGTGTGAAAATAGCGTGCTGAGGCATTAATAGCTAATGCTGCGGTCGTGACCAAGTTCAAAGGGCCATGAGTGTGGTTTGTTGTCCTTGTGCAGGAAGTTGGGTGGGATTGTGGCTGGCGAACAGGAAGCAGGGTGTGCCTGTGAAAGGAGACAGGAAGTAAGGTGGGGACTTTGGAAGGAGACAGGAAGTTGGGTGGGGACTGTGTTAAGCTTTGGTTGTTGACATTCATTTGTGTCCCCCATGAATGTCCCCCCACTTTTTCCTATGTCAGTAAACAGGGTATTCCAGCTCCATCTCTTTGGGGGTGGGGCGTGGGTGACATGCCTGGGGAGTGCAGGGGGTGTTTACAGAGAGTATCGCACCGCATGCCACAGCCACCTACAGAACAAGACGAGGAAGGGAGGTCACATGATCCTGTTTCAGTCCAGCTCTGAGCAGAGGAAAGGTAGGAGTGTAGAGGTGCCAGGATTTAAAGAGGCTTTAAAGGCAGTGGCCTCAGTGGAGAGAGCTGGATCATTACAAGGGCTGGTGGCAGTATGGTGGGTTCATCATTAGTGCTTCATTTTCCCATAATGCCATAGGCAGGATGCACCGGATACAGAACATGACTGGTGCGTAACGTTTGAGCGTTTCAAGAGTGTGCCTCCCCCAGTGCAGGAGAGCTTATCCAAGCTTCATGCCAACCAGAATGGACCCGAGTCATCACCTCTGACTTGCCGAAACAATAAATCTAATTTGTTTGTCTGGAACTACATCATACTGGGAGAAATGAAGTCTTCTGTCTCAATGAGCGCAACAATATATTAAGGAACACGCCCACACATGTCAGGGTGTCATGGAGGATTAAACCCAGATCCATTACTGGAGTAACCCCCCTAACCCTGACTGGTGGGAAACATTCCCCAGCAACCATGGCGACGGGCCACGATGAGGACAGCCAGACAAAGGCCAGGCGGAGATGACAGTGAATGTTTCCACTGCCGTCCCGCCTGGCCGTCTGGGCCGTGCGAGTGCCTGGGCCGTGCGAGTGCCTGGGCCGTGCAAGTGCCTGGGCCGTGCGAGTGCCTGGGCCGTGCGAGTGCCCGGGCCGTCGTGGCCGGGAGTGTACACCAGCACGAAGCTGCCAACGTGCTCATTACTAATCACACACTGCGCACTGTGATGCCCCAGCACCAGTTACAGTAACACTTCAGTTATTGGGGGGGGGGGGCTAAGCTTCCTGAGACAGGCACCAGGCCCACTTTGACCCTGTACTGGGGTCTTCATGCTGGTAGAGATGCCAATCCACCCCAGTAGCCACCAGAGCGTACTGGCTGAGTTATGAGGATTCCTGGTGGGAGAAGGGCCACAGGGCCCTGGGGGACCAGCAGGCCAGTGCCCTCGGATAGCTAGGGGAAGTGTTGGGTATCAGGGTTCACAGGCAAACAGGGACTTGCAGACACCTCTTTCTTGTTCCCTCTCTCCTGGTCATGCTCAGGTTAAGGTTTGGGGCTTTCAGCTGGATAGGGTTAGGGTTCTGTTCAGGCTATCAGCTGCATCGGTCGAGGTTGTGCTAGTTGCTGAGAGCCAGCCACTTTCCCTACTGGTTTATCCGTCAGTCTCTTCTGTTCTTGGTTGTTGATTGCACTACGTGGTATGCATGATGCATTTTCATGTGCAGGGCGCACCGTGGTTGTACCTCTTAGTAAGAAATAATGAACTCTAATACAGATTCATTACATGGGATCTGTAGCAGGAAGTCAGCACCAGGAATATGTAATGGAAAATAAAACAAAGCTCTTCGAAATCCTTCCCAGCTTGGGATTTTGAGGGAACTAGGCATGTCACAGAGGTGGATGACGGTGGCGCTACGATGCAATTTCCTCTCTGCTCAGGGTAGCCGATGCAGTGATATGGAGCATTACCTGGGCTGCAAAGATTTTCTGGACAGGACTGGGCCGGGGAAATTAAGCCTTAGACTGCAGTTGGGGTGGAAATCAATTGCGGACCCAGTGCAGGTCGGCCCATAAAGGGCGACTGACATGGTTATAACACAGAAGGTGGTGTTGTATGTTTGGTGCACAGAGAGGCATCCAACCACACCATCGCTGCCCGTGGCCAGTCGGCTGCTGTAAATGCAGACAAATGTCCAGAGCAGATCGTTGTGGCATCCGCTTCCATGACGACGGCGGGAGAGGCCTGGCTGCCCTGAGGTGCTGTCCGGAGCAGTGTGCCTGCGTCCCCTGAGTTACGGGCGCCCCGCCCAGCTCGTGTGCTAATGTGTCCTGCAGATGGTCGCCCCCTCCAGGCGAAAGTCGGTGTTTATCGCCAGGGGAGCTGCCATCTCGCCTGCCTTTAAATAGCCATTTTGCATTTAGTGTGGCGCTCACACCGTCCCCTGGGAGACGTGGCGTCCATTCTACCGCTCTGTTGTTTTTCTGCAGAGGGAAATGTCCACAGGAATGCCTGCGGGGTCCTTCACTGGGTCAGGCCGTCTTGGCCGCTCCGAGTGGGACGGCGTGGGAGGGGCCTGGAGGGGGCCTACAGTAAAGTTCATGACCCATATTTGAACAGAGCAAATAGGCGTGCCTACAGAGCACCAGCAAAAGGTGTCATCATTGTCACTTGCCCGGCACACCCAGGGTCACCCCCCTAGCTCCAGGACATCTCACACTAGGCCCCAAAAAAGATTTCCTTGTTGTTCGCAGACACGTGTTCGGCCAAGAGTTCAAAAGAGCCCCCCACCTCAAACCAGAGCATAAACCCATTTCATCACTTATTCAAACCAGATGTTAAGTTAGGGGGGGTGGGGGGGTATAGAGAGGCTGAGAGCTGGAGACAGAGCGAGACAGGATGCCAGTGGTGGGGTAATGAGGACGGTCCTCGGGAAAACAGACGGCAAAACAACACGTCTCACCCTGCCCCCACCCGGGGGGGGGGGCCCACAAACCAAGGACATGTGTTGTGTGCAGAAAGCCCCACTCGCCTTCATCCTGGGGGTCAAGCCGAGGAAATTGTGTGGTGATCCTGGCTGGGGTGTCCGACCGCCGGACCGGGAGGGGCCAGAAACCTGTGTTTAAATGACGAATGACTAGCGCCCCCTGATGGCCCTGCTTCCACACCCCCCCCCCCCCCCGTCTCTAGTTTTGATGCTGGAGCTGGTGTGCCCGCTAAATCTTCCGCTCTTGTTTAAACAAGGCTAATGGACAGTTGGAAGCCTTCTCACACGTAATCATGCCGTTTCCACGCAGGTTTCCTGCTGTTTTTGTAACCCATTTTGTCTGTTTACATTTTAACGTCTGCTCTGCCTGGCCCATCTGGTTGGCTGGAGCAGGGGGGTGGGGGTGGGTGTGTCAGGTCCCTGTCCCCCGATAGCTAGAAGGAGCAAGTGGCACGGCTCTGTGCGGGAGACTCACTAGCAGGCCCAGCACAGGCATCGCAGGCCCAGCACAGGCATCAGGAACACTGGCTCTTTCTGCCAGGGTGCTCGCATGAAACAACCGGAACATAAACACAGTTCTACACCATCGCCATTGCCGTGGCATGCTGTCCTGGCTGACGCTAACGAGCTAACCAACTGTCACCATGGCCATAAACGCACATACTTGCAATTAATTGGTAATAAATTAAGTGTGCTGTGGCTGCCAGCACAGGTGAGTGTATTTTATCTCAGGATACTGCAGGCTATGACTTCCTGCCTGGACCTAAAGGACCATTAAAGCCTCCCCTACCAATAGGAGTTCAGATTTATCGCCACCTGTGTTTGGCCAGCATCAGATGCACGTGGTGCCTTCTTTTTATGGTTCTTCTCAGATGAACTACCTGCCTGTCTGTCCGCTATGCTGGCAGCTGATTAGCTGTGTCCTTATGCAACCATTCCAAAAGTGTCATGGTAACAGAGTTTTGGCCAATCGTCTCCCCTATCTTATGCCCCGCCTTTGGCTGGTGGAGACTTGGCTCACTTGGTGGTGACCTGCGATGGATTGCAGTAGGAGAGAAGTCACATTTTCCAGACACTGGATTGCGCCGCAGTGACGGTGTCGACCTGTAGAGTAACAGGCCATAGCCAGGGCTGCACAGCTCTGGCTCTCCTTCTGTAGCCGTTACTGTGCTTTTTTGTTAGACTGAAGTCGACCCCTCCCAAAGAATCACAGTCGTCTATGAAGTAGATAATGCTGAAGGGGGGGGACGCTGTGTGGGCCGAGCCCCCCCCGTGCTCTTGCTTTGATGTGCTGACGAGGGTCCCGGGTGCCGGAACGGGCACGAGCCACTCTCACCCCCCGCCGCTGACTCACGCCGCCTGCCCCGGAATTCACCGGCTGCGCAGTCACTCTCCGTGTTTGGGCTGCCGGCTGCAGTTGTTATTCTTGGCCCCGTTTGGCATCCTGGTTTCACCGCCCCCCCCCCCTCCCTTCCCAGATCCCCCTCCCCCCGGTACCGGAGCTCTTCATCTCCCAGTGAGGATGACAGCATCATGGCTCGCTGTCTGTCCTAAGCTGTATGTAGGGCGTGTGGATGAGGCCGGAGTCGTGGGGTAGAGCCGGTGGGGAGAAGGCCGCCGTGTCCTGGCCGCCGGCCCCTCCCGCTCTCCCCAGACTATGTAATTACCCCAGATTACATGGAAATGCGGAAAATGATATTGGGAGCTCCGCGGTGGAGCGGTCTGCCGACTGGAGCCGCGGCTCCATGCTGTTTGCCTGCTGGATGATTGCCGGGCCGCAGGCTGTCTCCAGCATGACCTATCGGAACACGTGGCCCGTCACCATGGCCGACGGCCACCAGACCCAGAAGGCCGTGACCTCGTGCCCCCCCCCCCCAGCGTTTTCTGGGCCACTGCTGTAGCTGGCTTGGTCACCCACCTTCAGGGGACAGTGTCCACATGCAAGACGGTGGCTAATAGGGAAAGAAAGAAAGAGAGAGAGAGAGAGAGAGAGAGAATTTGAATTTGCAAACCTCCTTTAATACAAGTTCAGAGAAACAGCAGACAGTCTGCCGTCACAATACACTAAACCAGTCACAAAAAACTACAAATCAAGGCCAAATGAGAGAGAGCGAGAGAGAGAGAGAGAGAGAGAGAGAGAGAAAGGGAGAATGAGAGAGACCGAAAGAAAGGAGAGAGAGGAAGAAAGAAATATAGACAGTAAGAAAGAACGAGAAAGAGACCAAAAGAAAGTGAAAGAACGAGAAAGAGAAAGACCGAACGACAGAAAGAGAGCGAGAAAGAAGGAGAGATAAAGAAAGAAAATAAAAGAAAGAAAGAAGAAAAGAAAGAAAGAGACAGACTGAAAGAGAGGAAGAGAGCATGCTGGAGGTGAAAGTATGAAATCAAAGCTGCAGTGAAGTGCAGCATGTGGAATGCCACCAAGGCGAGGGGGGGGTGCTCCCTCAGGAACAAGTGAAACCTTGGTGAGGTGCTTGGAGGATCCCCCCCCCCACTGCGGCCACTGGCCACTCGGCTCCCGGCAGGGCGGTGACTGCCCTCTGCCCTTCCCCATCGCAGGCCGGCCGTCCCCCGCGGCATTACTGACTTCCTGAGGAGGCACATTCTTTGGCTGTTTGTCACCTGAAAGAAACAGCCTGTTTTTCTCTGGCATCTTCTTTGCGAATATCCTACGTCCATCGCTTCTGGCTGCTGATATCCCAGGGAGTACCCCAACGATCCATATTCGAATTTCTGTAGCTTGGTTGCTGCCTGAGGCTCCGTGAACATTTTAGTGCCCAATGCGGGAAGAGCCAGAGTGACTGGGCTTTCCGGCACTACGTGGCGGGGAGAGGCAGAGTGACCGGGCTTTCCGGCACTACATGGCGGGGAGAGGCAGAGTGATCGGGCTTTCCGGCACTACATGGCGGGGAGAGGCAGAGTGACCGGGCTTCCAGCACTACACGGCGGGGAGAACCAGAGTGACCGGGCTTCCGGCACTACACGGCGGGGAGAACCAGAGTGACCGGGCTTTCCGGCACTATAAGGCAGAGAGAGGCAGTGTGACCGGGCTTCCGGCACTACACGGCGGGGAGAACCAGAGTGACCGGGCTTTCCGGCACTACATGGCGGGGAGAACCAGAGTGACCAGGCTTTCCGGCACTATAAGGCAGAGAGAGGCAGTGTGACCGGGCTTCCGGCACTACACGGCGGGGAGAGGCAGAGTGATCGGGCTTTCCGGCACTACATGGCGGGGAGAGGCAGTGTGACCGGGCTCTCCGGCACTACATGGCGGGGAGAGGCAGTGTGACCGGGCTCTCCGGCCCTACATGGCGGGGAGAGGCAGAGTGACCGGGCTTCCGGCACTACATGGCGGGGAGAGGAAGAGTGATCGGGCTTCCGGCACTACAAGGCGGAGAGAGGCAGAGTGACCGGGCTTTCCGGCACTACATGGCGGGGAGAGGCAGAGTGACCGGGCTTCCGGCACTACAAGGCGGAGAGAGGCATAGTGACCGGGCTTTCCGGCACTACGCGGCAGGGAGAGGCAGAGTGACCGTGCTTTCCGGCACTATGGTCCGGCAGCTGCTTGGGGAGCCAAGGTGGCTGCAAATCACCCTCTCACTCCAAAAAAGACTTGGAAGATACTCCCTGATAGGACATCATCACTTGTGAAGCTGTCTTAATTTGCAACTTTATTAATAAGCTATTGTTAAAGCATAACTATTTTCGTGTCTTGATTACGGTTGCCATGGATACCGGAGCAGTTGTGGATTCCGACCTGCCGTCTGTGCTGCAGTGATGCTAAGGGGGGTGG
>JAODKN010000016.1:14254041-14272623 GCA_026774425.1 Petrocephalus zakoni | reverse complement strand
GGGGGGCGTTTGGGGGAAAGCACAGAGAAAAGGGGGCATTTGGGGAAAAGCATAGAGAAAAGGGGGGCGTTTGGGGAAAAGCACAGAGAAAAGGGGGGCGTTTGGGGAAAGCACAGAGAAAAGGGGGGCGTTTTGGGAAAGCACAGAGAAAAGGGGGGCGTTTGGGGCAAGCACAGAGAAAAGGGGGCGTTTTGGGAAAGCACAGAGATCGGTATAAAAGGTGCAGGGTAGCTCGCGAATAGGCTGCATCCGACATGTGCTGGTGCGGTAATGATGCCCTCCGCTTGGCCGCTGACTTGATTCGGCTCGTTTTCCCCCATAACTGGCGGATGGAGCCGCACTGCGTGACCCTCGTTACACAGCAATTCGCCAAGTCTGCGCTTCTCCGATGGCCAGACCTTACGGTTTTTTTCTCCCTTAAAACGTTTATTTTAAGGCACTCACATTAGGGTTGGATTATGAAAATGGTAACCTTGAGAAAGCGTAGACTCGGTCTGGCGTCCGTTTATAACACGCAGTGCTCTGCGTAAGTTCCTCTTGTCGCGCATCGCTTCGGTGGGACGGAGCCGCGCACAGGCGGTACCGTCTGGGTCCTTAGTGCTCGCTCGTCTGCGGAGTTATTCTTTGGGTGTAGCTCCTGCAACCCGAGACCGCCCCCCTCTCTCTACCCCCCCAGCAGATGAATAGCACCCCACTGTGTCTTATCGTATCAGAGTCTCCGGATTGTCCCGAACGCACGCGTCGCCGGTCATGTTTTTATTTTTTACTAGCACCGGCGCTCCCCAGCCTGCACCTGACCCATTTGCTAACATGTGTCGCCGTCCCCCCTCCAGCCCGCCCCCCAGCCGCCGGATGAATGCCGTTTTGTTTATTTGAGCTTATACACGTGGTACCTTACGGTGTTCGTGGTGCGCATGCGCTCGAGAAAGCTGCGGTTGCCGTATACTGCAAAACGACAAGCATATTCATTATTAAGAGTGCAGTACTGCTCACTAACGGCTCGTTTAATGACCCATGGCATTTTCCTAAAACGCATTTTCTACTGCTACCACATTTAAAATGTGTTCGTACATCAGGTATTTAAGTGTTTCTAGAATATAACATTACCTAGTGGCCACTTTTATTCAAGGAGACGTACAAGAGTGGTGGGATTATTAAGTGTCAATGGAACAAGTGTGAAATGCCTTGTTCAAAGTTCCAGCCATGGGATTTGAACTGGTAGCCTTCTGATCAAGGGCACCCAACCTACAGAGCCACACCATAAATTGAGGTCATGGAACTGGATGCTGTATAATAGTACTGTGTCACAGTGTATAAAATATGCCAGTGACTTTCTTTTTTAAATGCATAAAAATGGAGCAAAATAAAAGCAGACTTTTCTGTGGGTGGCATGGCATGAGTGAACCTTCTCCAAGGCTGCAGCTTCTGTATAACACACAGAATGTATCGGATAGGGGTGAAGTGGACGTGTTAATGTGCCTATGGCTGCTTTATTGTCGTGTTCCTCCTTAATTGGCACTGTGTGGGCATTTGATGTGGCCGTTGCCTTCTTAAGGCTTGGTGCTGTTCCTGCCTCCTTCTCCATGTTCCCACTCTCGAGACAGGACATTAATGAAAGTCTTCTTTTCCAGCTGCTTTCAAACCAGGGTGGATGACAGGGTATCGGTTAAGGGGCGAGATCAGCTTATGGGGTGTGGCTCCTGGTGCCACGGCGACCCTGGAGCCCAGACGAATGGAGTGGCGGAGCTGATGATGATGGGAACCACATGGTCTCTCATCCCCCCTTCACAGCCACATCCACCCTCCAGATCGGGGGAAAAGATCAGCTGGGATGGGATCCACTATTAGATGTGATAGGCGTGGATTTTGGTTTCTGCAGCGGATGAGGCATCCAAAGCTAATAATGAGTCATAATAATTTAACGCTGAAATGCACAGACCTGCAGGCGGGAGTGAGACCCCTGGTTGCACTGGGATGCAGAAGGCTTAGTACTGCATGCTCAGATGAGCAGATGAGTGCATGTGAGGTTTCCACGGGCTGCTCCAAGGACAAGCCAACCACCACTTAGAAATCTGCACCGCTGCCCTCCCCACACGCCCTGACACTCTCCTCCCAGTGGTTTTCAAGTAGAGTGCTCTGTAATTACCTATCAGGGGTACAGTGCGACTCTCCCTGCTACGCCAGCATGCTCCTGAGAATTAGCCGCCTTTCCCAGAACGCTTGTTACCCAAGCAGATCCAAGAACGTCCATTGCAACTTTATCCGGAGGAGGTGAATTGTGTCACATCACCTAGCGGGTTTCTTAACTCAGGATTCGAACCCACCCACTAGCATTTTCAGTTTTCAGGGTCTGATTTGCAGCTTGTGTCGAGAAGGGTCGGGCTTTAATGCTGAACATTGGTTTTAGCAAAAGCTGCAGGACAGACTCGTAAGAGTCACTGGAATGAGGTGGTGTGGACTGAAGGTAGACCAGCCAGCAGCTTCTCCACTGGGGCCAAGGTAGGTTGGTGTTTTAGGAGCTGAAAGGACAGAAGAGCAAGCTGACCAATCAGGCAACTTGAGAAGCAACAGGATCGCTTATTTTAGTTATGGTTACGTATTCTATTTAGGTGGAGGGGTGCTTTGGGCCCTGCCTGTTGGCCTAATCTCCCTGCTTCTCAGGAAGCTGGGGGATGGAGCAGCTGTCTGTTTCTTCTCATTGGCTTTGTGAGGAGCTGGGAAGCAACCTCTTGGGTAGGGGTGTGATGGTCTGGCCAGGCTGGGAAGTGGGAAGTGTACCAGTTACGAGATCTCATCCAGCTGACGGCTACCAGCCCAGAACACCGATAGGGACCGTAGAGGAATCGGTACTATGACATTCATTCAGAGTTTTAGCTGTGGAATGTTCTACTCATTTATACAGCCTATTCATTCGTCTCCACGGGCACGAAAAATTACCCGACACTTTTCCATATTGTTTGTTTTGACCTTTGGAAAAATCGTGCAGTGACAGGTTTTCTCCTGAAGTGAGTTTCTAAATATTAACCCATATTCAGCAGGAATGTTTGGCCTGGAATGATTGACTCTGCTTTAAACAGCCATGCTTTTGGAGTCTTACCTTGGATAAACTCTAGATGAGATTATTCTGTCACTCGTGTTGTTCGTTCATATTTTGAATAAGCTGTAAGCCAAAGAAATAATGAGGAATAGATTGTGAAAAAATGTATGTTTTTTCTCCCAGTGGATGACATAAGTGCATGAGACATAGCTGTAGCTATGTAGCTACGCCATAGGAATCATATAGTGTCTCATTTGCCTCCCCTGCTATCCTTTCTTATCTATGTCCCGCCTCATTGTTTCTGCTGATTACCGGGCAGCCTAAATCATCCCGGCTGCCACAGATGCTAACTGGTGCAGGGGTTGCCTGCTTTAAGGTGTGCGTATTGTTTTTCTGAGAGGTTTGTGTGTGCAGGGAGTTATGTGGGGTCATGTGACCTGGCGGAATGCTCGCTTGTACGGTGCTGTGCTTGGCAGGAGCACAGGCCGTCCACCGCCCAATGGGAGGTTCTTTGCGTGGTTTCACGTTCCTACCTCAGGGAAGTTTCAGGGTGGTCCGCGTTGCTTCTTTGCACACAATGCACGATTTGGTGTAATTTGGACAGCTCGTTTTTTTTTTTTTCCCTTGCTGGCCACATCCCTCTCGTATTACTGACCCCTGCTGATAAAGCTGCCTGTTATTTCAGTGTTAAGGGCCTTTCCCTGGAGATAGAGCCCCAGCAGAGGAATGCGCTTGTCGTAGGCGCATTGCATTGGTTAGTTGCGTGTTTATCCGTCTGCCAGATGATTGCTTAGGTAATGGCTTATCCTGCTCTCGCTGGAGTCAGAAAGTCACATTTCTGCTGCGGGAGACTGGCGAGGTCATCTCGACTAGCTCAGTAGTCAGGTTACCAGTGTCGGCGAAATTTTCAAGCACAGGAAAGATGTGTAAGTCTCTGATATGTCATCTGCTGCCTGGTTGGTGGAATAGACAGTCTTTAAAGTGCATTACTTAATTATAGCGACTAGGTGTGCATTGCTTTACTAGAGACACTCAAGACGTGTGGGTGGCTCTGAGGTTTGGCCCACTCACCGCTTGCATAAATTGTCGTCCTCGTGCAGATGTTATCAGCAAGTGCAGATATCTCAGATCTTAACGGCCAGTGGTGGTGGGGGCTTTCCAGTCTCAGAAAGGATATGGACCGTACTACAGTGTTCAGGGATGTGCATCACAGCTGGGAGCAGCTGGCTTCACGTATCGTGAAGATCTTCTGAATTTCCCCTAGAAATAGATCTAGCCACTAGGAAAAACGGTGCTTCAGATTCCCTGCAGTGCTGTCCTTTTCACTGCAGTGCTGTCCTTTTCACTGCAGTGCTGTGCTTTTCACTGCAACTTCCTTTCTTCACACATTAGGGGTTATGATCCAAGAGGCAGCACTTTTGCTTATAACTAGCAACTGGCCACGTTGAGGTCATATCAAGCCCGAAGCAGGAAGTAGCCCAAAAATGTTACTAGCTTCACTCTACACACTCGACTTTCTTAATCTCATTCTCTTTCAGTCTCGGTTGTTCTAGAAAGCTTTCATCACAAAGTTTAGCTTACAGCCTTATTTTCAGCAGAGTACAGCACGTACCCTACATCTTTCATTGTGTGGGCCTTACGTATACCTTTAGTTATGCATTTATGGACAGTATCCTTTGTAGTTCTGGATCCAGAATCTAAAGCCGTAAGTCACGCTGGTTAGTGTTTGAAATGGTACGTTTGCCAGCTGCTGTTTTCCATCCCTGCTCCTTGGCTTGCCGGCCCCTGTGGAATGTCAGGTGTACCGCCTCTGCACGTTCGCCACTTTACACCTTTCGGCACGATCTCGTCATTCTTGGCTGTATCTTGGCTGAGTTCTTGTGAGAGTTATGCTGCTTTGACATCCCCTGGTATTTCTCGATTTTGTTTTTGGCTATTTCGGCCCTCTTTTCGGGTTCTCGGGTTACGCACAGCGTTTGGCAGCCGCATTGAACGCAGTGGTGGGTAGTGGGTGGGGGCAGGGTCATTTACGACTCGAGGTGCGGTGAAAGAAGCAGGAGCGTTTTCCTGCTGACACTCTTTACGATTCGGCACACGGTCCCCGAGCACCTCGTCGAGGGCTGGAAGTGATGAGACTGATGTCTGTATCCCCCAAACCACGTCTGTCTCTAGACCACAGTGAGAGGGACGGTGGTCTTTGCGTCTCACATGATGTTTCCCTGAGAGCGTTTGAAGAAGCTGGCAGTTCAGGCAGGGACTGATCCGTGACACTGGTGTACACGCTTCGCTGCAACATGAGGAGAAAAGTTCACACCTCCACTTCAAGAGAGAGAGATAACAGATTTGATATGTGGGGAGGGAAGGGAGCCAACATGGGAACTCCAGCAGCTACCCTGCGAGTGGTGGGAGTGATCACAGAGAAAAAATATTTATGGGGATCAGTTTCTCAGGAGGCAAATATATGATTAAACACATTATACAAAAAGAATGTTGAGTCTCACATTAAAGGGGCCCTATTACGCTTTCCTGGTTTATCCCTTTCCTTTAGTGTGTTATATAGCTTTATGTTCATGTAAACGGTCTGCAAAGTCTTAAGGCCCAAAGTATAAGCTAAAGGGAAACCACTCTTCTCTAATCTGCCTGAAACACCTCGTGGAATTCTAGCCCTCACTTCCATGACATGGTGAGGTCACCTGGTAACACAATCCTTATTGGCCGCCTACTGGTGAGGATCTGTCTGCAGACTCCAAGACAGGGGCAGGATGTCGAGTGCAAACTGACCAATCGTTCAAACTGACCAATCAGAGCACACTGGACTCATGGGGGGTGGAGCTTAAACCTTTTCTGACAAAGAATGAATAGAGATATACAGTATAAGAAAAATCATAAATCTATCATAATAGACCCCCAAAATAAAATTATGAACAGTGAAAATGTGCATAATGGTCCCCCTTTAAAGAAGTTTAGGCTGTTCAAATATTTTTACTCAAACAGAATGTCTTCTGTGAACACATTCTGTTTACATTTGGCATGTCCAGATTTGCATTAACACTGCCTCTCATCTGATGTGTCTGTCTGTCCCACAATCATGCCCCTTGAGGAGCAGCCTGGCTGTGGTCTATGTTGGTCGAGGTCATTGTGCCGATTGGTGCAGTGCCGGTTCTGATGGTCTCTCTCTGTTTTTTTTCCCAGCCATGGAGGAGCTGGTTTCAGAGCTCCGTCTTTTCCTGGAGCTGCTGGACCGGGAATATCTGAGCGCAGGCGTGCGGGAGAAGAAGCAGCAGATCTCCAACATCCTGCACAGGGTGCTGGCGGCCAAAGGTCAGCCGTGGCCCTCACTGCGTAATGAGCCTGTGGTCCCTCAGTGGGCTAGTCTCCTGCATGCATTCTGCTGTTAGAGTGCCTGCGAGATGTTTTATAAGGTTCCACAATACTGTGCAAATCCAAGGAGTGAGATTATAAATCTACAGATTACTACAGGAAGGCTACGTTAGTACCTGGTTTGGAATAGGCTTTGAATCTTCTAACTCAAAGCCGTTTCACATAATTCTCAGCAGCGCATTGACATGTAGAGCATCATACTGCCAATCGTACAGAATTTATTTTCATATAAAACTTGCATGCTGACACCAGGATGTTTCTTAAATGCTATTGAGCAGTATCTTCATACTGTCCAGTCTCTGTACAAAAGGCCTGCTTGGTTGTGGCCTTTGCATTGTGCAGTGTGTGATGGCTCCCCTGTCTCTCTTGGGGGACGCAGAGCCCACCCTCAAGGCTGAGATCCACAGCAGCCTTCCGGCCCCCCCACAGATGCCCCTGCCAGAGATCCCGCAGCCCTGGCTGGTAAGACCTTCTTATTGGGCACCATGCCATGTACCAACACATATCCTACAAAACATGTCACTGGCATGATATTACATTGCAGCATGTGGTATTGTATTAAGAAGCCATACCTTGTGACATCACCCCAAGCTGTCACCTTACTGCACATTCCTTTGCATCCTATGCCTTGCCAAGCTACTCCCTGCATACTTTTTCTGTTGGTGGGCTTATTGTTGAAGTATCAGATTAACTATAATTACTAATGTGTAACTGTAGCTGTAACTGTTCTCATGCCTGCCAACTCCCTCCCACATATTTGACAGGAACCATATCTGCTTCTAAAAAAATGAGGAAATATCCTCCTCTGCCTTGCTCAAAGGGGGCTTTGGGCAGAGATAATGTGAAGCACTTTGAGACAATGTAATGTTGTGAAAATACATATAATACTGAAGTGAAGTGAATAGACTAAGAGCTTGAACATTTACACTGAACTGTCAAACATGGGATGTGTTGCGGTCTTTAAGCAATGAGCTGGCAGCACAGCCTCAGTTGACGTTTGTGATCTTCAGTTCCATTAACTCCAGTTAACCCATAGAGCCTCTATCACTCAATATTTCAACAGTATTTATCTCGAATCCTCCACAGAGCTGTAAGTTCTTCTTGTGTAGCAGTGGATTTTCTTATATTTGGAAATATCCAGGAGTATCCTGGCTGCTGAGACCTGGACCACGGCTTCCTTTGCTGGAATGTAGAGTGGTCGGCCATCTTGCTGCAATTACTATTCATTACACGGCAGGTCAGAACTCTGGCACACTATCAAAAAAAGAAAAAAATCTTTAGTTTTTATTTAGTTTTAAGTTACGTGACTCTCTGGGTCAGACTCGTGTTAGTCTGAATCTCTGTGTTTAAGCGGTCACGCTTTCCTTTAGGTTGTCTCTCTGCCAGACCAGATCTGAGCCGGGCCCGGTGGAGAGGCCAGCCGTGGGCTGGGAGGATATGGCAGCGGGTGGGCGGAACAGGAAGCGGTTGAAAGTCAAGTCGAAAGTCTTGCTATATGCCAGTGTGGGCGTATAGAGCCACACGCTGATGCTGTGTCATCGTAACACGTGGCGCCACTTCGAGAGGGCTGCCTTTGCACCAGCTGGCGTTCCTGACATGGGGCTAACGCCGCAAAACGTTATGCTACAGGTGTGCTAGCTACATGAAGGACGTGTCTACTTCGTAGGAAGCTGTTCCCAATATAATAAGAAGAGCAGCGATGTCCTTGGTCATTCGTTAGACTCTTATGGCCCTTCCTCAGGCCTCCGTCATCGCATCAACACAAAAGATCCCAAACCAAATCTGCTAATCAGAGAACATAACTGGGTGGCTGAAAGAGTTCTGAAGCGTTGGATAATGGGTGAACCTCATACCCATGGTTTGATAGAATTTCCAGTTGAATGTGGCCCAGAAGGAATAAAATTGGCTTTAGACGAAAGCGTTCTCCTTTCAAACCATATTCAAAGCTCTTACGTCATGCTGAAATTGTTAGCATCGAATAAGAGTGCCTGTCTGGCAAATTTACTGAGAGGAAGGGCCGTGTCCCCAGCGTGACCCGGGATGCAGTCGTTTTGTGTGAACTTGCCACAACACAAGTCCAGGCATGGATCAGATCGTATCGGGACAGTGATTAATTGGCCTTTATCTCGTGGCTGATCCTTCCCAACGGGGCTTCGACATGAGGAGCTGTTCCAGTACAGGACCATTTACAAGCTCTGCAAGACCGTGTGTCTGGAGAGAATTAGGGACTCTGACAGCTGGCAGCAGATCCTCGATACTGCCATGGTGGGTCTCAGTCGTTGATAGAAGGTTCTGCAAAGACTTCCACTTTTAAACCCTCCTCTCCTTGGCCCAGTGAAGCGGTGCTGGCAGGATTTTTTTAAGGAGATGTGCAGTTAACATTCTGACATATTGTTCATGAGTGAAAGGTATTTTTTGATTTGTGGCCCTGGTAAAAGGACAGATAATGCAGCCTTCTAAAGAGCACCGTTTACATTTACATTTACATTTACAGCATTTGGCAGACGACCTACAGAGCGACTTACATAAGTTTAAGAAGCAAGCATGAATGAGAGGAAACGAAAGCTTTGGACCCAGTTACTTTCCATTTTGTTGACAATATTCATCTGCCCATATCAATAACACAACATTAAAACTCAATAATTAAAGCATGCATTTGCTATTTAGTTCTGTCTTTTAACTATCACACCAGGGGTTCTCAACAGGCATCCAGAGACATTATCGGCTCCTCAGGTGTAGCTGCACCAGCTGTGGCCTCTGTGACCCACAACTCGAGGTGGAAAGGGTGCATGTAGCTGTCATCACATACAGCGCCCTATTATCTCCACGGCAACGCCGTAAACAAAGAGGAGTTTGATTGACTGTGCCTTGTTGTTTGTTAGCAGTGGTCTTGAGAAAAAGTTGAGCAGTCTAGTCCTCTGGTCGAAGATACAAACCGCGTGACATGCAGGCTATTGTTGTTGTTCTTGTCCTTGTTTTTTGGTGACTTAACAGGGTGAGTTTGTGCATACCAGCAGCGTGAGTGTAAACCGAAGGGCCGCTGGCCAAACTCAAGGCTGCAGACTTGGTAGGAGCATGTCCAAGCTCAAGTGTAGACCAGCCCATGTGTAGGCCATTCCAGGTGCAGAACGTCCCACGGGAAGACCATCCCTGTACCCCATCAGCACAGTCCAGTGCCCGTATCTGCCGGCATGTCGGTCAGGCCCATTTGCACTGAGCAGCACCGGAACTGTTGGAGGGCTTGTGGTGACCAGGCGTTGAAGCCTAAATGAGTTCCATCTGTGTTGATGTTGGCGGGTTTGCCACCCCCCAACACACACACACACACACACATCCCAGCACATACACCCCCGCCTGTGCAGCTTGCTGACTAACCAATCCAGAAGGCAGAGGACTCTGAGTCAGACAAGCTCCATTTGTGTTTCATTTCCTCCCTCCAGCCGCCCACCAGTGTCCTGTACACCTCCCCAGCAGCAGCCAGTGTCTGATTGCCTGCACTTCACACTTAAGGGTTTCTTACTCCAGAAGTATAAGTACTCTTTTGAGGCATATATATATGTATATATATATGTGTGTGTGTGTGTGTGTGTGTGTGTGTGTATATATATATATATATATATATATATATATAATATACATATACACAAACACACACACTCACACATTATAAAATCTTCATAAAATGGGTTGTGAAGCCTGGATGTGCAGTTTGATTAATTCATTTAGTATATTACCCTCTAAAGGCGTCTGATTGTTGAATCTCCTTCTGGATGCCACACAGCCTTCTGTCTGCCGTTTCTTCAGGCCACCACACTGTGCAAACGTCCAGACACTAATATCAGGGTTACCACTGCTGGGAATCCAGTGCCTGCTGGGAATCCAGTGACTTAATTTGCACTGCGCCCGGAACAAAAGAACGAAATCGACTCCATTTAATGAATAACGGTAAGCTGTAAGGGAGCCCTTGGTAGCTATGGCAACAGTAATACTAGGACGTAACGATGCCGTACCTTTTGCCATAACTTCATGAGCGTGGCGCTGTGGTCACGCTGGCTGCCCCGTGACGCCACAGCATCTGGAAACTTCTCTGGAGTGAGACGGGACCGTCTCGAAATGCCGGACACGGATGGGAAAGCCATTCCCTCTCGGGAATGCCGGACGCGGGGCGCTGCTCGCCTACGCCATTTGGACGTGAGCTGGCCGGCACTGTGTCTAAAGCCGGGCGAATTTCCCAAGAAGATATTCACCTACCACACACCTCCTCATCCCCCCCCCCTCCAAAACGACATACTGTGAATAACAGTAACTCCAGTCATTTTCACAGCTGGGTGCTTTAACTGGGACACCTCATAGTGCTTTTATTTTCCTGGGAATAGAATGCAGATTGTCACGTACATGGTCCTGATCCTTGAACACTAGATGCATCTTAGTCTTTTACAGATGTCAGCAATTGTTCCAGACCCAAGAGCTCCCATTGAGGAAGAAGGGACGAGTTTTACTGTGATAGCCAGGGGCAGATGTCCGCTTGCGTGCATGTGTGTATGTGTGTGTGTGTGTGTGTGTGTGTGTGTGGAAGCTCTGCTCAAGCTCGGAGAGGGAAATCAGCATCCACTGGATAGATGGTGCCTTTTCCTGGGGTGTCTGAAACTGAAACGTCCTGAAGTATTTTACTATTCTTTGTGTCATTATATTATAATACAGGAGTATTAATCATAAGACGCACTGTGCACTGGGGCAACCCGATGGGGTAGTAGTTAGCAGAGTCTCTATCCTGGTTCCATGTGTGTGGAGTTTGCATGATAATAAATAAATAAATAAATCCCTTATCTGCAGCGATGGGCTGGCCCCCCATCCTGGGTTGTTTCCGCCTCGTGCCCATAGCTTCCGGGATAGGCTCCGGACCCCCCGCGACCCTGTTCGTATAAGTGGGTTGGAAGATGGATGGATGGATGGATCCCTTATCTGTCCCATCTTGCTCTCCAAAGCTTGGGGAGGGCGCAGGGTCAGCCAATATGCAGCACCCCAGGAGCTGGGGGCTAAGGGCCTCGCTTAAGGGCCCACAGACGTGTGACTGTGCACCTGAGGCTGGGGCTCGAACTGACGATCAGTCCAAAAACATGCCGTTGTTAACTGGAGTTGCCAAGTTGCCCCTAGGTGTGAATGTGTGAGTATGACCTTGCCACCCCATCCTGGGCTGTTCCCTGGTTTGTGCCTGTTGCCTCCGGGATACCCCGACCCTGAGTAGGACAAGCTGATTTGGAAGATGGACAGATTTTTGTTTAGTTTTCCATTTTGTTTGTCGGTTTTAGTCCAGTTTCAGTTTCTTTTAAGGGTTTACAAATAGTTTTGGTGTCATTTTTATTATTCATTTTAGTTTAGTTTTTATTTTATTTCAGTATTAATTTTAGTTTTCATTACCATGTCTTGATACACTTGATACACCCTGCACCACGTCTTCTCGCCTTAACCCTCCCGTCCAAACCCCCCACCTCTGGCCTTAACAGTGTAAAAAATGAACAGCGTTAGATGTCAGTCCTAAGTAATCAGACTTATATATGAGCGAAACTGACACATGAGCGTCCCAGAATAAGATTACGTATCTCACTCATGTTATCTGGCCCCCACCACTACCACATCTCTATCTTACATCTCTTCCTCCAGCTCGGCCCCCAGCCGGCACTCTCCTTCTCTGTCAGCCCAGCAGGTCGTGCCCGGTGGCCCGCTATGTCCTTTCCTCCTGTGTTTCCTAGCAGTAACGACGTCACTTTCGTTATCTGTTATGAGGAAGACTGATGTGAAGATGGATGCTCCAGTCGTGCAAAGTGAGCAATGCTCCAATGAATGATGCCGTCAGTCTCCGGTTACTCCACCCATAGATGCGGATTTAACTTCTAAGTTAACATTCTTGCATCACCTGCAGTTCTCTTTAGTTTCTGATTTGCTGCGTTTGTCTTTGTCAGAATTAATCGCCTGGTGTTTCACACTTTGGCTTTAGCATGCTGCACAGTTGTGTGAGTCTGTTGTCTTTAAACAGTCTTGTTGACGTTCCTGTCTCTATAAACATACATTCCAAAGTCTATTTGTGTTTCTGAATATGCCTGAACACCATGGACTCCAGGTTGAATTTGACGCCCGTGGGAGACTTGGGAGCTCGTTGTGGGGCTCATGCCTGGCTCAGAACTGTTTCTGCTGAATAATCTCTCTTGGTCCTTCACCTTTCCTTTGGACGTTAAGTAAACTTCTTCATTTAAGATTCTTCCCCTTAAGGAAGCACCACAGTAAGACATCTGCTTCTATCAGAAATGGGTTCATATTCTTTTTCCATCCCGGTTTTACCCTCTTGTATGCATATTTGGCTGTTGGTTAGTCTAAAGTAAGTCTTGAATGCAACCATAAGTTATAAAACACTTTGCCTCCTACTTGGCATTTATAATCTGTAGCATGATATGGAGTTAATTAGGATCTCTGTCAAGGAATAAAAGTTGCCTCTAGTTCTATATAGTTTTGGTTTGTATTGTATATTACAGTTAATGAGAATTGTTTTGCTAATAGCTTTCATTATTAAGATGGTTTTCTTTCATGATAATAATGAACCCTGTTGGCTAGGCCCAGTAGATGGTGCCTCTGCTCACTGCTCCTCACAGGCCTCCTGTGTGACATGTTTCACCTGTGTGGGCAGAGGAAGGGAGGGTAGATAAAAATAGTGTTGGACAGGCCTCTTGGAAAATGGGCTTTGGGACACAGAGCCACCCTTGTGCTCCGTGGGCTGGGCAAGACTTCGCCTGGTGCCATTTTTACATAAGTGGGCCAAGTTGATACAGTTATGCAACTTGGCTTTGAATTTTTATATACAGTGACAGTTCTTTAGCCGCTGCTCCATCTGCTGGTCATTATTTTCTGGCCAGGGTGGGTGCTTTCTACTTTCTAACCTGCTTGGAGTCCGGACTGAGTTTCTGTCCAGGTACAATGGTCCATTTACTAAGCTCTAGCAGCAAGGTCACCTCAAGAGGCCTGAGATCGAGCCCCAAAAAGTTAAAGCAGCAGGCCCCCAGTTCCGGGCTCTTGTTATCTTTGCTACTAACAGATAGCCCTCTCACAGTCCGCACATGCCTGTGTGCATGTATGTGGCGGTCTGTTGTGCTTGGCCAGGGCTAGCTCATGGTATAAATATTGTATAAAAACCAGGAGTGGAATTTCAGATCTGGCTCCAGAACCACAGGTTCTGAATGAATTTTTGCTTGGTAAAATATAGATGTACTGATAAACCTGGGCTCTGCTGCTGGAATGCCACCACTAACACATTTAGGACTGCTAAATATTAAATGTGTGTCTGGGAAGTGAGTTTGAAGCGATAACAGGATTGCTATAGAAGGGGCTTGGTGAGTTATCCATTAAAGACAAGTTCAGGTCCAGAAAGTACAAATGGAGACCAAGGGTTTACTTCAGCCAACCAGTTGTTTATAAAGAGTCATCTTCACAGAGTACTGGTTGGTCTGTAATGGGTTAATCTTGTGAAAAAACTTCCCCAAAACCACCTGTCAAGATGGCTCTGGTGTCCCGGACTATGTGGGTTTGGAGAACATCACAGACTGGATACTGAGACCCTGATCCTAATCGGGAGTATCCAGGAAGTATCTGCACCAGCCAGGTTGGTTTCCTGGGAGGATGGTGATCTTGCCCTAACACCTAACAACCTAGCTTCACATCATTCAGGTGCTGGAACTGTGTAAATCCTGTATCTTTTAGAAAAGTAACAAAATAGCTATTATTAAAGCCCATCAACCCCCCAATTAACTTCCTCGATCCTTTCCCAAACTGGCCTGCAGTATAAATTGGAGCAAACGCTAATGTTAACAGCATTAACGGCATTCCAAACATGCAACGAAGTTGACAGCATAAGTCTGCCGTGTAATGGCGATGGGCAGTTGTTATTGGCAGCTGTTGACCTAATCAGCCAGTCAGAAAACTTGGTATTAACTGGGAGTCATTTCCACTTGTTATAATTACCTGGAAATCTAACTCATCGGGCCAGAACAGTTAACAGTTTGGTTGCATTACAGTTCTTGTTACGTGAGATTAGTGTGCAATAGCCACCTGTGGCCCATTATGCGTCCATATGAGGAAATGGGCTGTTACTCATACATTACTGAAATCAACTTAAAACAAGTATTCATTACATGTGATTGTGTTTGTTTCTCTGCATTGCACTTTGGGCTCTGGATTTTCATTCGGATCTCGTTCACACTTAATTTCAACCGTGTGGACTGATGCTAAACTGCAAGTGTTTATGGGAAGGCAGCTGATTGAAGGACAGGCGCTCAGATGTGCTTTGCGAGAGAGGATTCAGGACTTTCTCAAGCCCACTGACAGAGACGCGCCAATCTCCCTCCAGGGTTCTGTCGGTAGGGGCTGTTCCACGTCAGGGGGAGCACACAACCCCTCTCTCACTGACCCTCCTGAACACCAAAACACAGATGAGTGCTCTTTTACAGGGGCCTCATGCTGGGATTCAGAACCCCAAATAAAGGTCAGGCTTCGTGGTCAGTTGCCACATCACTGAGGTCAGCGTGTGCCTCCTTTCAGGGTCAAGAACTAGATGTTCATTAATTTCCATCTTTCTGCTTAACACATGAAATAAAAGCCAGTCGGTGCGTGCGTGCACTTTGTGACGGCCTCGTAAATTCTGGTGTGTGAACGCACGGTATTCACTACAAAAAGAGTTTTCCAGACAGAATGCAAACATAGTTTGATGGCATTCCTGCAGCTAATACTGCGGTTGGGAAGTGACTGCGCGCTGATAACCGCTGAGGCCTTCCAACATCAACTATGAGAAAGCGGCTGTGAATACGTGGAAACGTTGACGAGATGGGAGGCGAGGAGGCTGGCGATGAGGAGGAACTACCCTCATTGTTCAGCTGTCAGGTTTGCCAACTGCACCGGTGTTTCCCATCGTTGACTTTAAGGCCCCGCTGACGGTCCACGATTTTATCCCATAGGGTACAGGGAGGGAGCAGAAACATGGACTGTCTCGGTCCCAAAGACCGGGTCAGGAAACACTGTGCTGCTTCACCTCATTTCCTTTTCTTAGCTCTGCAGACTAGGGCGGTGGAAACCTGTGTGTACGTGGGGGTAGGCCTGGGCTTTGGCGATGGGGGGCGGCCGGCGATGGGTTTGCCAAGAGTCAGTTCACAAAGCGGTATCGTTCTCAGGGGAAATGTGATAAGGTTCTGGGGTGCAGCCTGAGCTGTGGATGCAGGACAGCTGAGGGGGAGGTGGTTAATGACATTGCTGGTGGAAAATCTTGGCAGGAGGTAGAAGCCGGCACAGGAACGCAGGGTAATTAAGGACTGCCTGCCAACAAAAAGCCCAGGGCATCTTTCATGAGGGTGTAATGGGTTTCTAACCCCGACTTAGTGACCCAGCTCTGGAAGTGGAACCAGCATACCTACCTCTCATCTTAAAATGCACAGGGTGGCCTGACTTACAACTTTATTCTTAAAATGTTTTAATGGGTTTCTGCACTGTCACATTTTATTTAACTAGTTAAGTAACATAATACCCATGTGCAGTACATGTGTGTGTGTGTGTGTGTGTGTGTGTGTGTGTGACATGAGACTCGAAACCACAGCAACTGACCTGGATACCTGTACATGTGTGTCTCTAACCATCATGCTGTAATGGAGAAATCTTTTTTGGCAAGTTTCATTTGTACACAATGATACACTATAGTGTGAAATGCTTTCCTGCTGGATTGTGCAGGAGGAAATATGCAATACAAAAGAAAACAACATAATAGTAAAAAAATATGGAAATAAGAATAAAATGAAATGACAATAAAAATTACAATCAAGGTTAAATGACTGCAAAATGTTTAGGGCCGAGCATTGCATTCAGTGGGTTATGGACTTGAAGAGAGGAGTGATTGTATACCTTGGACCGTGGTCTGGGGCTCTTTCCTTTACGTGTGTGTTCTGCTGCCACGGCGACAGAGATGTCTCCATCACTGCGTGCTGCACTCCTGCCAGCTCCTTAATGGTGGCCTTCGGGGGACTTTCCCCTGCGTTCCCACAGACGGGGAAAATGCCCCGAAATGCCCATAAAGAAAATGAATGGTGAAAAGACTTTCCGAGGGAGGGTGCGGCGGCTTCTGGCAGGTCGCTGGAGCCCGAGTGGAGTTTTGCCTTCATGATGATAGGAGACCGTGCAAAGTGCAGGAGGGGGCAGGTGGTCTGTTGCTTCCTCTGCATTTACAATGTCTCAAGCACCTCTAAACACACGATTTTGGTGTCATACTCCCAAGGCTCGTCACGTAGAGGCAATGCTGAACTACTACATGCCAAATGGATGTGGGATTCAAACCCGAAACCCAGAAGCACAATGTTACTACACACTGAGCCACCCTGGATTTTTCTTGCCCCTTGTAAATATCCAGCTGTAAACATGGGCAAACTTTGTAAATCCATTTGGCTAAAACCATCACCCAAGGTACCAATTGTAAGTCCAGTTTATTCACTCGATAAGTTTGGTGCTGAGTTAATGGTCTTTATCTTTTCCTTTCCTAACCTTTTTGTCCTCCCACTTTGTGTGATGGCTCCTCCAAGCTGGTACCTGGCAGCAAACCCTCACCCTAACCCTAACCCTAACCCTGGCACGCTAACCGGGCCTTTGCGGTTAATGGCAGCCAGGCTGATTAGCGAATCGACTGCATCCCCCGATGGCTGCCCCGATAGCCTGTCTGCGCTCAGAGGCTCAGCTGACGCAGGCCTGCTCTCCGTCTTTGACGCGCGTTTGGAAGCAGTCGCGCCGGGCACTCTCGGTGATCCCTCACTGAGACTGGCCGTCCCAGTGAGCTAACCGCGACTGATGCTGTGCAGTCATGCTAGCATTTACTCTCGGTGATCCCTCACTGAGACTGGCCGTCCCAGTGAGCTAACCGCGACTGATGCTGTGCAGTCATGCTAGCATTTACAAAACCGTGCATTTGTACATCTCACTCATGTCCCCGTTTCTGTCAATATTTATGCTTCTGACAGATGTTTAGTCTGAAGCAGCTTGCGTAACATTTTAGCTTCTCTCCATTGACCTAGTTGGATGCCAGGATCTAGGTTGAGTGCCTAACACAGCTACAAGGCTGATGCTGACAACAATGCTACAGCCCATCCTGCATCATCTTCTGCATCTGCATCTGCATCCTGTTCCAGAACATAATCCACTGCCTCTTTGTTTTGACAGGGCAGTTCCACGTGAACATTAGCCTGATATTACTGATGATCTGTCCCACAGCCTCCAGATAATGGGCCGCCCCCCCTGCCTAGCTCTTCCCTGCCGGAGGGCTACTATGAAGAGGCGGTCCCCCTTGGCCCAGGCAAGGCCCCCGAGTACATCACTTCTCGTGAGTCTCATGAATATGTATATTACCCACCTCCCACCAATTTAATGGCACAATGCCCAGTGTTTTGATTGGTTTAAGTAACTGGTCTGTGTTATGAGCTCTAAAGCGTCATAAGTTCATCCATCCAGCTGAGAAAGCAAGTGTCAGGCATGGTAAATATTCTGAACCTTTCAGACTACGACTCGGATGCCATGAGCAGCTCATATGAGTCATACGACGAGGAGGAGGAGGACGGCAAAGGCCAGAAGATGAGGCATCAGTGGCCATCAGAGGAGGCCTCCATGGACCTGGTGAAGGACGCACGCATCTGCGCCTTCCTGCTGCGCAAGAAGCGCTTCGGTCAATGGACCAAGCTTCTTTGTGTCATCAAGGACAACAGGCTCCTGGTATGTAAGACCAAATGGTGCAGAATATAGGAAACGGGGCATGCTGGTTACAGTGAGGCATGATGGGAAGAACATGGAGAACAGGGTGTGGGGGGTACAGTGAGGGATGATGGGAAGAACGTGGAGAACAGGGTGTGGGGGGTACAGTGAGGGATGATGGGAAGAACGTGGAAAATGGGGCATGCTGGTTACAGTGAGGGATGATGGGAAGAACATGGAAAATGGGGTATGCTGGGTACAGTGAGGGATGATGGGAAGAACGTGGAGAACAGGGTGTGGGGGGTACAGTGAGGGATGATGGGAAGAACTTGGAGAACAGGGTGTGGGGGGTACAGTGAGGGATGATGGGAAGAACGTGGAAAATGGGGCATGCTGGTTACAGTGAG
>JAODKN010000016.1:14208262-14238854 GCA_026774425.1 Petrocephalus zakoni | reverse complement strand
GTGATGAGGATGTTGGCGGGGTGAGGGTATGGGGGAGGGGGTGATGAGGATGTTGGCGGGGTGAGGGTATGGGGGAGGGGGTGATGAGGATGTTGGAGGGATGAGGATATGGGTGAGTGATGAGGATGTTGGCGGGGTGAGGATATGAGTGGAGGTGGCCAATGATGGACTCGTGTAGAAGCGGGACGTGGCAGAATGGTGACCCGCTTTTCCCCCGACGCCCTGCTCCAGGCAAGCGGTCCCAGGCTTCTCTGGGAGAGAAGCTGAGGAAGGTGGAGGAGGAGTGCAAAGTGAAGGAGGAGGAGAGGGTCACCCTGGAGCTGGAGCTGACCGAGGTCAAGGAGAGCCTGAAGAAGGCCATGAATGGGGGAATCACCCTGGGCCTCAGCATTGAGCCCAAGTCCGGCACGTCCAGCCCCCAGGTCCGCACCCTGCTATTGCACAAGCAGCTGGAGGGATAATAAATAGCAGCACTGAAATGCAGAACAGAAAAGCATGAGGCAAGCCGCTGTCCAGTGCACTGTACCATAGTACAGTACTGCGCGAAAGTGTCAGGCAGCCAAAGAAAATGCTGCTTAAATGACCTGTGCGCTGGTGTAAAACTACGCTGTTACAGTATGCCCCTCATAGTGTGTTAGCTTAGCCATTTCACAACCTCTGCTCAAGGCACCCCAGCACTTCCAGCAACCATCAACCACACCCGTGTATTTTTTGAGTTGACCACTTGTACACTTTGTATAGCTTATCAATACCTCCTTGTGTTTCTTTTAACTTATCAAGTTAATTAGGTGAGCTGGTGGTGAAATGTAATAAATACATGGAATGACTGGGGTGCTTCTAAGGAGGGCTTTGGGGACTGAAGCCGTGTTCATCTAGGCATCCAACTAGATGGCAGTAATGTTTTGGAGAACAAGAAATTTTTGCTCGTTTTTATTGTGTTACTCTTCATTTGCCTGCATTCTAATGTGAAATTGTGTGTTTTTTGTTGTGAGCAAAAGTACAGCAACTAACCAGATACATAGTGTTACACAATTTGCTTGACTGCCTGACACTTTTGCACAGTACAGTATAATAGGGCATCATGTGACCTTGAACTATGAATGTTAGTAATACTGATATTGGCACGAGTGCTTTAAAGAGCGTAGGAGCCCGCATCATGGTAACCGCATGTGCTGTTTGTCTGTGTCGTTCTGTGAAAATAACTTTAATGGCAGAACATAAATTCACATGTAAATTCCGAATAGCCAGCATAATTATCCCAGCAGTAATTGAATTAGTCTGCAAGGTTTTTTCAACCCGCAACAGTTTTTCCATCCACATTTTTTACAGGGAACCCAAATTGCTTCCACATTTCAGACCGGAATGTAATTGGTGGCTTTTCTGTCTCGATATTTGCGTGCGCCATGCCGTCCTGCTCGCAATGCTGCCCGAGTAGAAGGTCTCCGTCGTTCACGTGACCTGGTTTTTTCAGGATGTGTCAGTGCTGTTAACTCTATGCTATTTCGATGCATTTTTGCGGGTTACATCTGGTGTATTAGGCAAGGTTTATTACATGCAGTGCTGTGAAGATTAGCACCACTGCACTGTACAGTGCGATGTACTTCCTTGCACCCTAGTATAGTACACTCATATGTAGTATTATCCCAGGTGGTGTGCTGTAGGGATTGTGTATGTGCTGCAGCATAGTGCTGCCTCATATTTGTATACTATAGTATAGCGTAGCACTGTATATCGTAATATGATGTAGCACTGCATTACAGTAGTGCCCCATGTGTCCCACTGCAGTCCCCAGTGACGCTTCGGCGAACGATGGACAGCTCCCCAGTCTCCAGCTGCGACACCAGTGACACAGATACCTGCTCCCTGCCAGTGAACAGTGCCTCCCTGCTGCGCCGGCAGGCGTCCCAGAAGGCACCGCCCGTCCGCGGCCACGTGCTTCAGAAGGCCAAGGTGGGTATGCTGGCGGGAGGCCTGGCCTGGCTCCAGTCTAGTGAATCTGCCCACACCTGGGGCAGTCTGCCCGCTTTGAAGTCGCTCATATTCAGGTTCGGGGGTAGGGCTGTCCATACCGAGGGAGAAAAAGGAGTGAGTGCGTGTATAGCGGCAGCTTAGGTTTGGAAACAGGGGGAGGGCATTCGATAGAATTTTTCAGGGAGCCATGAGTATCTGAGCATGGATAATGGTACCTTTGGTTTGGAGGGGGGAGCATTCAGTAGAATTTTTCAGGGGCCCAGTCTTGTCTTTGTGGGCAAAGCGGGATGTGTGACATTCACCCTCCACCTCAACCACTGCCTGGCACAGAAGCTCACTGGCGCCCCCTTTCCCTTCACAGGAGTGGGAGATGAAAACCGGGACATAGAGCCAGCGGCCAGCTCCACCTTCTCCTTACGTGTACATGCTTCTGTGAGGGACGGGGAAAGCGCGGCCCAGCTGGCTGACGGGCAGACCTGAGAGCGACGCCTTAGATCACTTCTTCTCCTTTTGCTTACTGTCTTTATGTCGTTTGCTATACAGGCAGGTGTGGCTGTACCCCAAAGCAGAGCAAACCAGAGAGGCCTACACAGAGTGAAATATCCTTCCTCATGGATAGAGCGGAGCTGTTGAGCCCGTCAGCTTTCGCTAAACTAAATCTGGTCAAAATACCTTACGCGAGAAGCAGAATATTTATTTGTAAATGTTTAAGTACATATTAGCCTGCCTTTTTATTATTTATATTGGTATTTAAAGGTTCGTAGTTTTCACAGCAGCTGTGGCCTCCCACAGAAGTATGAGTCACACTCGGGGTACTCGCTGCATTTTCCTATGCGGTGTTCTCTAAACAGCCACCAGGCAGTACCAGTCATCAGATGGGCTGGGGGGTGGCCGCAAGGGTGACGTGGGTGAAGGACAGAACTAGTTAGAATAATTTTGGTTCTTATTGCATAGCAGTGTCTGATGTTGGATAAAAAAATTCTTAACGCTCAACCACCTGCTGTGGAGTTGGGTTACGATGCCCCCCCCCTAATTTATTTGGTATGAGAGTTCTGGAATCCAGCGAGAAGCCCAGGCTGAGTCAGGCTGGAGCTGGCTGAGATCTCAGCGCTAGGCTAAGCCGGGCTACGGGCTGGACTGCCCAGACTAATGTGACCATATTGAAATGGTGGGCCAGAGGAAAGTCCTGGAGGATACTATGCTTTTATCAGCCCAATCATACTGTATCTGCTGACATCCAGCCGCTCGAAGCACAAGCGCTGGTCGAGGCTGGAATCTGACATGTTCCTGGCACATTTCAAATAAATCAATACACTGTCAAATGTAAAAGTACTGTATGAAAAACTAAATCAAACGTGTATTTCACAAAACTGGTGCTTATTTGTAAACGGTCGGAGCCTGAGGCCGTCTCGAATAGTGGAAATAGGTTTCTCACGTTATCTTAAGCACGGAGGCTGTGCGCTGCTTTTCAGACGGCTTTCCCAAGCCGTTCCCCGGAGAACAGCTGCGGGCGCTGGCGTCTTTTCCAGCTAAACTCATAATTAGCTTTTTAATATAAACTATAACTCGCATTCTCCAAAAGCACAAAAGAACAGAACTGGTCGCCCGATGTCCTCTGTAAGGCATTTGTCCGAAATGAAAACTCGGTATTAACGCCAAGTATTGCCTAAATAGTAATTCCAAATCACTTAAGACTGGTTTTCAGTAAAGTGCATTTAAAGTTGATCCAAGGTTGTGAAACGGATCTTTAGATCTGAAATCGCTAGAGGCTGGAAGTAAGAATTCATTACTCGTACTTTATTTACTCGTAAGTTATTTACAAATGGCCTGCTTACAAGCATGTTAGGGAACATAATTCAAGGTGCATAGCAGCTGAAGACTAGACTGAAATAAGGAGATGTGTAAATATTTGATCTCACTTGCTGTTGGTTGCATTAAGCCCCAGGATTCTGGCCGGCATACTGTTATCGTAAGGGATCAGGGCAGATGGAGCAGAATCCCCACACATGAGACAGGCAGAGAAATCAGGACGGCTCTTCCTCATCAGCCGTCCAGCCCCAGCTCTGAGGGTGTCTGATAAATCCTCTATACTTCCACTAAAAAATGTCTTCCCGGCTTCCTCTGCCCTTTCGAGCAACACTAAAATGTTAAGAGGGTATCCAGAAGGTCCTTATTGCCCCAAAGAGGAGCGACAGATGATGTCAGAAAATGTGAACATATATGTAAATAGTCGTGATTTGTATTTGCGGGGGGTGGTGGTGGGGAAACAAATAAAAAAAAAAGAAAGCAGTGTTTGTTTTGCACCTTAAAAAGCGTTTGTATTATGTGTACTGCTCTGGGACAGTCCCCGACTTGGCGGAGAACACCTGTATATAATAATAAACTTTTAAAACATGTTTCCTGTTAAATGTGCCTCTCTCTTCGCAGTGTATAAGTGATCCTGGGCAAGTTCAGAAATGTAATAATTAGGCGGTTGGAAAAAAAAAAAATATATATATGTTTATCTCAGCTGACATAGTTTGGCTTACATGTTCAAGAGAAACTTCTTGAGAGAAACCTGCAGCTTTTATTATGGCAGCCTACTGCCTCTGACTAAATCTATAGCTTCACTAGGTAAGCGCTTCCTTTTTATTATTGAGCCTTATCGATTACTGCCACCTACTGGTGAGTATGAGAATTTTAGCTAATGTAACGTTGTCGTTTTAAGGATGATGATACGGTTACATTTGCATTGTGGGTGACACAAAGTGATCATAGTTTTAGTTTCTTGAAGAATGTTTAGTTTTTATTGAGCAGAACAAATTATTAGAACAAATTTATACAGTTATGGGTGCGGTTAATTCCAAGGGTTCAGTATGTTTCGGTACATTTTGAGTGTTCAAACATTTATTGAAAACATTTCCCATGAAATGTCGGGTTCACACATTTTGTTTCAACAATGAATATCGTTCACAAATATAGCTTTTGTCATTTACCACCCCCCCCCAAATAAACATTTTACAGACATCACAGCACTAAAGAACTAAGAACAAGCGAACGTGAGCGTCAATATGTACAAAACATGCCCAGAGTCTCGGATCGTCGCCCGTGGCAAGTCGACTTGTACTTAAACTGTACTGTAGAGTGACCAGAAAATCCATGTCATCCCGGACACTTTGAGCTACTTCAGGTTTTACAAACTACATTAAACCCGAAAGGCTCCTACGTTTGGCTAAACAGTTCAGCTCTTCCTGCGCCCTGACTGGTTCATTTCCTTGATTGTTTCACATTAACATTAGTGATACGTGCATTATTATAGGAGGCTGACCAATCAGCACACAGCAAGAATGCAGCGCTTAAGTGAAATCCGGGTCCTTTTAATTGAAATGGTAGTTTGCAAATCCTGAAGTAGCTCAAAGTGTCCGGGATGACATGGATTACCTGGTCACCCTAACTGTACCGTACACAGCCAGAAGGAGCAGGTGAATACTTATTTCTCTTAAGGCAAGTGCAGAAGACACCTGAATCAAAACTAACCAACTACACCCGTGGTCCTGAAAGCGAATTTCCTTTTTGCAGGGTGGTGGGGGGAGTCTCATTACTATTCACGAGAAAATCGCTACCTGATTGGCCAGTGCATATCTTAGACAGGAAAAACCAGGTAGCACATGTCGATGGGGCAAGTTCACCAGCCAATCAGGCACCGCTCCTTTTATGAATATTAATGAAGTGACCAATCAGGTAGCGGAAAATGGAAAACTCGCGTTCCGGAGTATGATCACATTCAGCCATTCTTGTAGGTTAATGTGTCCGGGTCATGGTTTGTGGTTTGGGGACTGGTTCACTGAAATACACGGTCCAAGTTCTCAACAGCTAGCCTAAACTATTACCCTCAAACCAGTCTATTAAAAAAACATGACCTTTAATGCAACCGGTCATTTTTTGCATATTCAGTACTTTGCTTTATAAAAGAAGCTTCACGGCAGGGATGGACAGTGTGACTATTTGTGTCTGCAGGCGAGCTCTTAATTTAACTATTATCTAGAGTTATATCATTAAAAATAATGTTTAAGACTTATAGTTAAGGAATACCAGTAGTAGTATAAATCTTAATATTTCAAATATTTCTTTCCTCACTTCACGAGTAATGTGATCACCGCTTTAAAAATTATTAATTAGTACTTTATAATTAATATAAGGTAATTAAAAGCAATGTTATTTGCATTTTTTTAGAATTCAGTAGGAGCCAAATAATCGAGAAACAAACTATGTTGGTTTTATTTCATGTTTCCTCAACAGCAGTCTACACATGAACTTCCCAATTAAGACAAATTTATTTGTAAGTGTATAATACCATTAATTAAGAGCTCAGCAGGAGCAAAAATCTCCTTCCAGCAAAAACGAAAGGAACAAACTACTGGATTCTACAGAAGCACGTAAAGCCACCACTGACTGACTTGAAGGCTTGGACCCAACATGAGCAGGCGCTCATACAGACCATGTGCGAAATCTTACTGTCCAAATGAAGGGGTTAGTGCAATTCAGAGGCTGTCGATATGCTGAGGCCCACGAGCACATGGTGCTTCAAACTGACGCCGAAGACCGACTTAGTGGCTCTGCTCCATTCACAGTGGGCTCATGAAACCAAAAAGCGCTCGTATTTGACAGTGCTGTGCAGCTGTCATGTTGTCAGTCCTATTGCCCTTTGGGGTACACTGGCTCATCACCGTACGTGACAACATCATGAGACAGACTCTCCTGTCCTCTTGTGGTTTTACCCAAGAAAGCGGCAGCAGGACCCTGTCTACGAGCATTTTAAGATGATGACATCAGCCACATACTAAGGCAGCGTGTCACATGACCAAAAGCCGTCGCTGCTGAGCTGATCTACTAAACGACAAGACGACTTAGACAACTTCATACAGGTGAGAGATCACAAGTAAATAGACCAGAATACTTGGATTTCGTGGGAACCTACAAGATCCTACACAACGATGACAAAACAAAAAAATAGTGACTGACTTGTATTTTGTGAAAGTGCTGAATATTCTGGTGTCATGCATCCAAAAGTGGTGCAAATTTGGTATTTGTGTGACGTAGTATGTTACTCTATGAATAATTATTTACAAAGTGTTCCTTTTACATGTACAAACCAAATTAAAGGGAACTCTACAACCTGCATAGCCTAATATAGGCTTGACAACATCATAGCCTTGTGTGAGTGCCACGAGTCCAGGAGTATGGAGTAGACAAGGAATGTAAACCCACAAACTCATCCAAAATGCATTCTGACCTTTAGGTCTGAAATGAATTGATTGTTCATTTGAAAAGTTTTGAGAAAGTTTTATTTTTTTCCCCACGAACTTATGTTAGCTATAAATGCATTTTATATTGCAGAAGATGATCACTGAGGCACCATGGAACTAAATATTAGCTTTCTGTTTCGAAAAGGGCTATTAACTAAAATCACAACACACTAAAATATCATTTATTCCGTTGATTTACTAAACGCAATAGAACATAAATAAAAGTAAGATTCAAATGTTTCTTATAAAAAATACAAGACAATCTATTCCTGTTTGTAGTTTGTTGGGGGAAGTAAATGGACAAGCACACACACACCGCTAAAAAAAAATCTGGTGCACTCACTAGAGCTGTGGGACAACATTGCCACCTAATGTGTGGAGGGGGAACTGAAAATTCAAAGACACATTGAGCCCAGTGCTTGTACTTTTCAAGTGGGTATTATGAGCTGTTGGCAGAAACAAGGGATAGATTTGGTGACGCTCCACATCAACATAAAATGACTGACGTCATGCTGCACCCATCTGTACACACTCAAATCATACTGCATATTGCATTATCTTCCCTAGACTCAGGTAAGGTTTCAAACTGAAATGCAGATGTGCGGTCTGCTATATCGTTATCCTGTAGATAAAAAGCTATTACATACTTCCAGAGAGGGTTGTTTTTGGCATACCATTTCCACAGTTCAAAAGTAGTAAACAATGTTCATTGTACCACTGTTTTCCACACAGTTTAGGTGAATTATAATGAATTTAGTGCTTTAAAAATGTCCATTTCGTTATGCATTGCATTGTGCTCACCATACATTAATGAATAATATGAATGTATGTTTAAACTGATCAATCTATAAATGTATCTTTTGCAAGCTGATGCCCCAAAAAGCCAAGTTATGTATCCAATCTGCCCATTTTCAGTTACTGATGAGCAGAACTGGAGATTAACCAGCATTTCCCTGGGTTTAGAAGCACTGACATTTAGCTATCTGTCTTCAACCAGTAATTCTGGCTCAATAAAACTTGTCTAAGCAACATGTTGCCGCTGGCAGCCCCTGGAGGGCGCCGTTTCAAGGTACCTTCTGCTCTATGTCACAAACGGAGATCGCTTCTGAATAGCGGCAGCGGCAGGCATTGTGCAGTTTCAGAGCAGGATCAGCACCACATGCTGCCACCCCCTCTTTAAACCGGAAGGGGACCACAACCGAAATGAAGAGCTTGGGAAGTAGGGGAACAATATATATATACCACAGCCCGTGAACACGGGTACAGTTAACAACATCACATCAGTGGAGAGCCAGTGGGAACAGGGGGTGAGCTGAGGACACAGCAGAACACAGGTGAACTTTGTGAGACCACTGAGTACTGGTGGGGAAGTGCTCCTGCTTCCAGACAGCAGACCGAGACACGGAGGAGACATGGACAGAGAGAGAAAGAAACAGGCTGTTGCCGTAACATCATGGTGTGTCGACGGGTCAGGGTCCCCCCCCGCCTCCTCGGGTGCTGGGAGAAGACTGGTGTAACAAATCACAGGGTAGGCAGAGTCTGTGCTCTTCGTCCGATCTGCGACCATCAGCTAGTCAGGTAACTGTGCAGCTCTCGGGAGTTGATGCTCAGGACCACGCCCGAGTGGTTGCCTAGAGAGAAAAGCATCTGCTACTCAGCCATCCAATCTGTATCGGTCTACATCTATGCTATAGACATTGGTGGAAATGATGGGGAAAACCTTTATCCAGTTCTGATTTTTTACACATAATGTTTTCGCATTTACAATCAGGGGCTACCCGCTTTGTAAAATCTACAAACTAAAGACTACCCCCCTCCCATATTTCAGACTGAGATCACCAACCCAAGCAGGGGGCCCAAGGTAAAAATCTGTCAGGGGGGTCAGAATTTTTAGTTATGCCTTTACCCACACATGTGATGTCATCTTAAAGCCCCAACTGTCATTAAGGAAGAACAGTACTTACAAGAATGGCATGTATAGAATGAGAGGTATGAGAAAAATCCATAATGTCCTTTACAGAGGACAATCAGGAGAGGCAGGATATGAAGCTGGATGTACAGAATCTGTGGCTGGAATTGTGGCGCTTGTCACATGCTGGAAGGAGATTAAGAAGTTAAAGTGCGAATACCTCCAGCGTTACCTAGCGTCTGCGAGTCGAGGTCGTCATCGATGAACTCCTCCCCCTGGATGATGTTCTGGGTGTCCTCGCTGTGATTCACTGGGCTAGTCATCTCCTGTTCCTTCTCGTTGTGCATTTGGGCGTAAACATTCCTTCCTGGGATCTTTCTGGAAAGAGACCCCGAAAAGGGCTAGCTGAAAGAGGGGCAGGGTCTGTCCATGCCTGAAAAGGGAGCGTGGTCTGTCTGTGGCTGAAAGGGGGGAGGGGTCGATCAATGGCTGAAAGGGGGCCGGGTCTGTCCGTGTCTAAAAGTGGGGAGGGATCTGTCTGTGGCTGAAAGGGGGGCAGGTTCTGTGTGTGCCTGAAAAAAGGAGCGGGGTCTGTCTGTGGCCACTCTCTGATTAGGGGGCCATTTCAGCTAGATAAGGACCTTATCATGAATATTGTTATATTCACAACACAGCTCAGTGAAAGATCAAGGCGCTGTAAGCTGAAATGCTGAAATGACACTATTCCCAAATGTTACACTGCATATATGTTATTATGGATTTTTGATTTAATTTCATATTTAGGCTCACATAAGGTCCAGTCACATTCAGTCCATATTCTTACCGCTAAGGAGGCGTAAGCTAATTCTAAAAGAACACAATTAAGTTATATCAACACACTTTATATTTTTACATTCATATATTTTTAAATAATGGACTCTTTAAGCACTTTTGTAAGTCAATCTGGGTAAGGGCATCTGCCAAATGCTATAAATGTAAATACGAAAAATGTGAAAAATGTAGTCTTGGAGTTGGCGTTTCAAAAATAGTACCAGGGAAATTCTAGATGGAAAAGCACTAAACATGTCTAATAAGTAAAATTTCCTAAATGCCATACACACAAAAAAAATACACTAAAACTATGAATATGGCTTCTAATTGGTGGTTATGGTTCAACTCAAATCAGGATTTAAACTATACCAGAGGTTTGTGAGGAGTTAAGGCTTTGACCCTGAACAGCCCATAGGTACTTTTAATGAGGAGATTTGATGGAATTAAACAGGATGGAGTTTTACCTCTTGAACTTGTAGAGGACAAAGCTTCCTGTGCTGATCAGGCTGACGATGAGGAAGACCATTAAGGCCCAGACTCCAGCGCTGGCTACACCGCCCCGAGAGCCTATGGCACAGAGAGGCCGGCTACACTCAGTGACGGCCAGGAGAATCCCTGCCCCCCTCCCCCGACAGGCCAGACACACAGTCTGCCCGCACATCCACACATGGGCAATCGCGCGCATGCACACACACCAGCGAGGACCATCCATTTCATTCTGTGGGCATATCCCTAATCCCAGTCACAACACCCTTAACCCCAACGCAGCCCTAACCTTAACCATAAGTAACCAACCCAAGTACAAGACTTTTGGCATTTTTACTTTTTTATTGCACTCACAGATATTTATAAAACTGAGTTTCCCCTAAAACTGTCCAATAAATGGTCTCCACAATGTCAAAATAACAGGTTTTTAACAGGTTCCCACAATGTGATATATGAATAAGCCACACACGCACACAATGCAGTTTTCTGCAATCGCCGATGAAATGAAGATATATATACAAGTCAAGGAAACATTCTTTCCAAGAAAGAGTTGAAAAGGAAACAGGAAAACATGAAGAGATATACCTTATTAACCCAAAACAGTTTCACATTCAATTACATATTTTAATACCTTTAAAAACTGTTGTTAATTTACAAGATCATATTGAAACATTGATATTTTTTATTAGTTCATGCTTAGATGGAGGAAACCGCACAACAGACAGAGGTCAGAGTGAAAAAGGGTGTTCTGCATCACGGGGACGCACACCAGGGTCTGCTGTGGCTGCCGACGAGTCCTGTGCTATACTTCCTTAAAAATATGTCACATTTCAGTTCTGCTTCAAAATAATGGCATACAAATTGCTAAATTTAAAAACATGTCATTTTGTGACTGGAAGTTTACAGAGTGTTCATGTGATTTGTAGAAAAGGTAGGGTACCTTCATATATATTTAGCCCGTGCTTATTTCCATTTCATATGTCCAATTCAAAATGGAAAACCAAGAAAAAACTGTACAACCCCAGAGCATCATGGGACACTACCATACATGCGATCGCTTAACAGTAAAGACTGTAAACAGTAAAATCCTTTGGCAGGCTAATCCTGCAGCCTTAACTAATTTCTCCTTGGCATCTGAAGGCTGTAACATGGGGATGGCCAGTTACCTGCATGTGGTTCCGCGAGGCTCACCAGCACCACCAGTCCCCCCCTGACGACGAAGCTGACATTGTTCTCAGTGAAGGCCTGCTTGATGGATGGGATCTGCAGGAGGGCACACGGCTCTCTGTTAGTTACAGGCAGTGAGCAATGACAGTGCACAAGCTCTTGCAGTTACATACTCTTTAAAGTACAGTTACTTTTAAGTAGATCCTTAGTGGGTGTTTTGTTAATCTTGATTGACCTACCTTTTATAACATACCAACAAACTAGTTAAACTTAGCTAGTGAGAGGAAGCAGAGAGAGTGGCAGTTTAAACTAGCCAGTGTAGCTAAGGACACCACTGCCTATCTGCATATGCGAGAGTCTCTCCGCATTCCTTTTCCTTCTGAGATGATCCGCTTGTCGATTCTGATACCGACGGCCATCGTGAAATGGCACGTAAAACTGCACAGCACTGCACAGCACTGGCGTCCCACGATGCAGAAAAGCGTTTCAAAATCTGAAATAATGTGCAGGTAAGTCCAACTCAATAGAGCTTTATTTTCTGTCTCTGATACATCCTTTGTATGTATAATCCACCCTAAGGAGACCCTACTAGACAGAGACAAATAATCTAAGTGGCTCCATGACGCAATCTCGTTAATAGCTCACAGTAACAGGGACTGACACTGACTCTTTACATGCCAAACACAGAGTAGTATATTTCTGCTCAAAATTGTTACCTAGGCATTTTCTTTAAGAAAAACAATCCATATTCATACAACAAATGCTTGGTGTACTGATATTAATATGAAAATGTATAAAGAATGTGTGTTTTTTCAGTGAGATCCAATGTATAGGAAATATTACTGAGTTTTTCAGTCTAACCAGTTTTAACTTGATGCAGGAATATTGTGCTTAGTGGAAATGCACAAGCCACTTCCATCAAACTCTGCACAGCTGAGTACTTCATGCATACAGTGCCCATGAAAGGCTTTTCACTGCAGCCTGAGCAATATTCAGTCTAAATGAGCCAATAGTTTGCAAGAGCTTTGAGTATCATTTACTATTGGAAGCAGATGTACAGTATTCTGAGACCCTTCCCATACAGCAAAACTGGCTTCACGGGCAAGGGGCGACGTTTAAAGATGAAAGTTTGCCTCTTGACCCTGAAGGAGATAATGGGGCCGCTCGTGGCCAGGCTGATAAACACAACAATGGATACCGACACACCCCTGGCTGAATCTCCATGACACAATTTCCCACTCATTTTTAATATTACTAATCACTTTGATGTGGTTGCTTTTATGATTTTAGGGGTATTTTTTTTTTGCTTGGTTTCAGGGTCTTTTATAAACCCTGGTGTGCAATGAGCAGTCACTTCACAGTGCTGTTCCATGATGCACCTTGTCCAGGAGCACACTTCTCTTGGCTGGCTTTGCCTCTGCTGGTAGAACATAGAGGTCTGCAGTCGTTGGCAGGCCTGGCTTCACCATGGTAACCAATAGCTCTTGGGGAATACCTGTAATCTGAACATAAATAGCCCCGTAGTCATGTTGTACCCTCAGCTTGAACATACATTTTATTATTCAATATAGTCTATAGTGAAAAGAACATTTGCTACATGAGACAAGACAACATACCCTGGAAAGGATCTTGGTCACAACCCTTCCAACATCTTCTCTCCATTCTGGAATATTGGGGTTGAAGTGGTCAAGGTTCCTGCTGAAGCTGAGGGGAATGACCTGGAACTGTTCTAGAACACAACACCACTGGGGGTCAGCATCAGCAGAACCTCCTTCAGAACCCAGGGCTCTGTGCTCTCCAGTGTGACGGCCACAGGTCATTGAACATCATGCTAGGAAAATCTGCCAGACTCTTAGAGAGCACAGACATTTCCAATGAGGTTCAACAGATTTCAAGATGGTCATTTGGGATTGGAATAAGGTAAGCTGCATTATTCTTGGACCATGTTTCCCAATACAGTTCTTGGGAACCTTCATACAGATGGGCACTGTCTGGCAGGGAGCTCAGAGGGAGCCAAAACATGGACTGACTGTGGGTCCCCAAGGGCCAGATTGGAAAACACTGCTCTAGGACACTCTTGGATGGACAAAGTAACCCTATCAAAATGGAAGAATTACTGCTCAGTGTGAAATTGATGTCTGAAAGAAAGTGGGAAGCTATTTCTTACCGAAGACACGGACGCGCTTTGTGTCCTGGACCATGGAGCGCCCATTGGAGGCCTGGACAGTGACGGACACCTCCCCTGTCTCTGGGAACTTGATGATAATGCTGTTCTCCAGAGAAAGAATGGGCTGTCAAGGAGACAAAGAGGTAGCCGATTAATCACGCAAGACTCCGACATACCTGAATCATTAGCACAGATATCAGGAAAATGAGGGCAGACAGGATGGACATGCCAGACCTGTTACCAGTGACACAGACACATGAGGTTAACCACCATGGGCGCAGAAGCCGAAATTTCATCACTGATCATCTGTCATCCTTAATATTCAGCAGATTTCTGCTTCAAACTGTGCACATATATTTTTTGATGTCTTCACTGAGACTTTATTATTTATGGTAGTGAGGTAAGGGCCAGAGCAGAAAGGATACTCAAAGATTATATCAGTCTGAGGGCTTAAATCTACATGATCAGAAACAAATCCAGTAACTACGTAAAGCTATTAACTGGAGAAACAAGCCACTAAGGTACAATGAATAAAAGTAACGTCACTTTCTTGACAAGTAAGTGTTCTAGACTCTAAACAACTGAGGACGCAGTAAAATCTCCTCTGTGGTGCCACGGCTGGCAGTTTACAGCACGTGCCAAGACAACGCTAACAGAGAACCACGTGGTCACTGTGAGCCAAGGCATGGAACTGGGTGGTGCCAGGAGAGAGAGACACTTCACTGGGGGCTACAATCAAAATGGATTCCAAGGGGGAAGAATTTTATCAATTAGGATGGATTTTCCTGAAATGGGAATAGTGCAGGAGTCCATGCACACAGCCCCTGGTGGTTAATCTTCGATGGCAAAACAATCTATATACTTTGAATTTCTACTAAAAACAACCTTGCAAAAGCATGTCTCCTCTGGGTATGGTTTCATTCATTTACACTTTGTGGACACCTTTATTATGGGATATACAGCTGAGAAAGCAGGATCAGACAGGCCCTGCGATGGCCTGGCACCCCATCCTGGGTTGTTCCCCGCCTTGCACCTGCAGCCTCTGGGATAGGCTCCAGACCCCCCCGCGACCCTGAACAGCACAATGGATGGGTCAGACAGGCCCTGGAGTAGCTGAGGGTTAGGGGCTTTTGTCAAGGGCCAGGAGGAGAAACCTCTTGGCCGACCCTTGACTGCCAACTGGCAAACATCTGATTGCAAGTAGAGTGTCCTAACCCCCACACAGGATAATTGACGTTATTTTATTTGTTACTACTTTCATCTTCAATTGTATAGAAACAATAAAAGATTGTAGACAAAGGTCTTTGAATAAGATGAATCTATCAGGATGTCACACCCAGTCCTGGACCTCAGCCCTTTCCCTATCGCACCTGTTCCAGAGCTGTGGTGCCTTAACAGCGGGGCGGAGATTGGTCCATTTTATGGGAATGGCACACGCGAGAGTCTGCGGTGCCCAGAAGTTACCGATTTGCTCCAGTCAGCAAAAGACCCGCTGAAGAGCCTTTAAAGTCTCTGATAATTGGTGAATCTCTCCTCGGAAATGTGAGGGCTGGAGCACTGAAGTCAATTTCATCCCGGGGGCCGGAGAGGCCAACAGCGAGGCGAATCCAAATCTAAATCCGCTGTCCACCTCGCTAGCGATCAGGACAATCCGCGACCGCAGTTAACTTTGCTCCACGGTGCAGATCGATTAAATTATGCCTGTGCCAATACAAGAATGATCTCTGGTCCCATCCGAGGAACCGGCAGAAGATTAACGGCACTGAAGTGTGGCTTGTCTGAGTGCTTTTTTAAATAACTGGAACGGCGTGGGAGGGGGGTCTGGTTTAAATAAACGGAATGATTCTCAGCCATGATTCAGAGCCACACTGCAGACCGGCACCCCCCAACATGTCTGCACGCCTTCTCCGGGTCTCTCTCCATACGGCTCTGCAGCTTCCCCAGTGATGTCACCTAGCCAGCTTATTCCATTACATCACAGCTTTTGCTACAGTAACTCCATAAATAACCCATCTGCTTATTCTCACCAGACTGCGAGTGAAAATAGGAGCATAGGCACTAAATAAAATGTCACTTACTATGCAAGCAGCTCTTGTGAATGATAGAGAGCACTAATTAGTGCCCATAAAAACCTCTAGTGACCAGAGCGATATTTTGGCAGCTAGATTACATGGATTAGTACTGATGAGGATGCTTCTTGGAGTTCTCCCTGGTTACCTGGTTAATCAGACTCGTTATAGTAGCAGTTGTGGGGGCAGGGTTGCAGCCTTTACCAGCAGGACATTTTCACTTTCATACAGCAGAGCTGTGATATAATCTCGGCTCCTCTTCTTGCAAATGCTGAACGTGTCTCGCAGATGTATCAGGCCTGAATCATTACCATGAACACGCTGCAGCTCTTATTTCTATGCCTCTGCATAACAATTGACAGAGGAGCCATTTTCATATTAAAATCCAACTGCATTGCCTGGAAGAGTCTGACTTTCTCGCTGAAACATCATTTACAAATACGATCTCTGATGCCCACTCCCCAAGTCTGTAATATAAATATCACCATTAAGCATAAACCCTGCTAAGACTATTAGTAAAAGTGAATAGAAAACTGTGAAGTGCTCTCCAAGGTATAGCGAACACCGTTGCGGATTATAGATAAAAGAAAAACAAATTTCACTATTAAAATGCTAGGTCACTGTTCCAGTCTACTTCATGGTAATAAGGACTCTTTAATAAATGGTTTATCACTGAATAACTGGGAATCCGACAGCAGACACTCAATAAACGGATATTACATGTTACTCATTCACAATTACACCAATGCTGCTAGGAGCCCGCTCCACCATGCCATAAGTGTCACTCCAGACTCTCTACGGTGGTCCCCTGATGGCGGAATGAGCCGCCAAACCATGTCCGTGCACCAGGCGCCTTCTCCAGCTTCAAGAAACACCTCAAGTCTCATTGGTTCCAGGAATCTCATTACTAGTCTGAAGCCTCTTAGTGCTCCCTGAATGTTCTGATGCTGCACTTCTGGTCTCATTGGCTTCTCCTTTTCGTGTAGCTCCTGCTCCGATACTGCTTACAGTACAGCCGCACCTGGGCAGCATAGCTGCACTGATGCCTAGCTGACACCTCAGCCGCGCATGTTTGTAATGTGTAATGTGTGATGTGTGATGTGTAATGTGCCTCACTTGTATGCCATCTGCTAAATATGTGACTGCAAAACGCCATTTCTCACTTTTACGTTAAAAGGTGCACCACTAAACCACCTTCTATGAAGGGGGACATTTTGGCGTTTTACTCTTTCTTCCAATAATAATTAAAAATGAGTCTACAGCAGGTGTCTGCACGCAGAGGAAGGGCTGGCACCTGCAGGTTGTCCCCGATCCACCAGTAGAAGATGGTCAGGTTGGTGGCAGCAGGCAGCACCATAGCAGTCAGGTTCACTTCCTGGTTTCTTCCTGCAATAGGAACCACTTCCAGGTGGACTTCCTGTAGAGGGGCTGCGTGCACAGGGGAGACGTGTGGTTATACACATGCATACAGAGTTACTCCATTCAGAAGAAGTATACATATTCTCCAAAACAATCCGTTTGAATAGGGAATTATTTCAGTTTGACCTACTCATACAGCCAGCTAATGTTCACATGCATTCTATTAACTGCATTCTTAAAACTGAACTTATTGGGTGCAGCTCCTCTTTTCCAGTGCAGTTTTTCATTGACATGCATGTCATGTTCTGTTTGCAGTTATGGAGCCACGTCTATCCAGCTGCTGGCAGAGGTCATGTGACTGTGTGATGTGTGGAATCCCAGCATGCACCTGCGTGCTCTGGCCTCTCACCATTGACCTGGATGTAGACGGTGGCCTCGTCGTGCCCGGCTGCGTTTTCAGCCTTCACGGTGACCCGGTACACACCGGGTTTCGTGTACCGGTGCTGGATGGGCTCGTCCGTCACGGTCAGGTTGCGGTAGATGGCCCGAACACCATCACCCAGGTCGACTTGGTATTTGGTATTGGTGGTGTCCCCCTGAACACAGACCGTCATTGATGTGAACATTTTTTGCTTAGTTTTCAGACTTTTCACCAAAAACCACAAATTATTTCACTAATCAGCATGCCTGCTTTGAAATCTGGAGTTTGCGTGTAATAAACCTCCCTCTAATAGATGAATGACCTCCAGCCACACTGCAGCAGTCGCATCGTACCTGCTCTTGAACGACGGTGAAGGTGATGTCATCACCAGGCGCCACGGCCAACATCTGTCCCTTGATCCCCAGCTGGAGGCCTTTAGGGGGCAGGAGCGGGCAGACGTGCTGCTTGGAACTCTGCTGCTTGTTGACTCCTCCCTCGCAGACATTGGAGACCACTTTCCTGTAGCTGCAGACAACACACATGTAGGGCGTTATGCCCAGAATACCACCTAGAGTATGCGTGAAACATGATACAGTGTTTTATATGTCAGAAAGAGCTTTATAGTCACAGAATTCATACTGTAGATGATCCGTCTTTACTATCAACTGATGAAAATGCTCGAATGAAACATTTCCTCAGCAATGGACAGGTGTCTAGTCTAACCCATTGCTGTTTTGTAGATTTGTGTTCCCAGGCAGCATTTACTACTCACACATACACTGTAAAATTGATAAGTTGATCTTACTTAAAGGAATCTAGGAAACTGACTGCCTTGAAAAAGTACTATTTTGAGTACTATAAAACTACTATTTTCAAGTTATGTTTACTTTATGTCTACTATTTAGGTTTAATTGAGTTGTTCCTACTTTAAATAGTATGTAAATTTAAGTTGTCATTTCATAAGTTGTCATACTTATAAGTAAACAGAATTCTTTTGTTAAGTCACATTAACAGGTTATATAAATTTCCAATAACAAGAAATGACAACTTAAATTACTATTAACTATTTATAGTAGGAACAACTCATTTAAATTGTGTGACTACAACTTATCTGCATATTTCAGAACAGCAACATTTATAGTGCGTAGAAGCAGCCAGGCTTACAATCCATCCATTCATCCATTTTTAAAGTCAGCATATCCAGTGCAGCCAGCCTGAACAGTTCTGGACGGGATGATATATTTTTAATGTTTAATTGTTCCCGCTCATCATTTTACCTAAAATAATGATTTTAGCTTCATATCCAAACCGGGGTTCTTGACATGTATATAATTTCCAGACAGGAGAGATGGCAGAGACCTGTTTCAGAACCGGCACAAACTTCACAGAGGCCCAAAAAAGCTTTTGTCGAAAAACAACGTACACTCTGGCTCCAAACTGGGTACTCATAGTAGAACCAGCATAATGCAAGCTATTGCTCATTTTATTACGTTTATGTCCCACTTACAAAAGAAAAACTAGGTAAATGTATAAATCTCAGCTACTAGTTTGCTATGGTGTACCTAATGTGTCAAAGTGCTATTGTTGGGTAAGCCATGATCGTAATAAAAACTGAACTTTAGATAACCTAAAATGGGTAATTTTTATAATAGTCTTATACAGGTTTTAATTACAGAGACGACTTTGATGAAACCCAGGGTTTAATACGATGATATACAATGATATGGATGTTAGGAGTTAAGCTGTGGTGAGAGACAGGTGGCCGGCCATGTTCACTGCCATACAGCAGCATGAGAATGCAGTGTCAATGCAAGGCTGCCTCACTGGGTTCACTGGCACAGCACAGTGTCAGGCTGCCTCACTGGGCTCACTGGCACAGCATAGTGTCACTGCAAGGCTGCCTCACTGGCACAGTGCAGTGTCACTGTTAGGCTGCCTCACTGGGCTCACTGGCACAGCACAGTGGCACTGTTAGGCTTCCTCACTGGCACAGCCCAGTATCACTGCAAGGCTGTTTCACTGTGCTCACTGGCACAGAGCAGTGTCCCGTCCAAGCGGGTGGGACTCTGTCAGGGATGCTCGGACTGAGAGAGACCAGCTGTTGCAGAGGTGTGGGGGTGGGGACTGGACAGGACAGGGGCACTGTGCAGGGAAACAGTCATTTAGTCTGATGAGAGAGGCATCTGAAATGCGATCCTTTACCCAGCAGTTTGAAGTCACGCTCTACTTACCAGCAGTGGGGGAGGAAGGAGCGATTAGCTGGCTCTGCTTGTGATGCCTGTGGTCTGTGTGTATGTGTGTGTGTGTGAGCTGGGGGGGTAAAGATGCAACTTCTTTCACCATATAAACCTTTAACCCTCATAAAGGACCCTACCTTTTATTTCTGCCTTACTCATCAAAGTAAAGATCATGCATGAAACACTGGGCTGTAAAGCAAAAAAAACAACTTTATTTTGATGAGTGTGTTGAATGTAAGGCAGAAATAAAAGTTAGGGTCATATATGACCCCGTGGGTTCCCCAGCACATAAGTGCTTGACTCATATGTACAGTCAGTCACTCTTGTGAATAGGGAGACTATTGTTTCTTGTTTCGGTTACTGTTTTAATCGGCACGCCCCACTCCCAGCCCCCCTGACACTGTAACAGTGTGTCAGGGTGTCTGAACCACACACTGACATCCCGCCCCATGCCCAGACTGGCCGCTGTCCCGCCTTCCTCACCCTGTGCTGGACTCGTAGCGGTGCCCCTGGTGGCAGTCCTCTGGAGGCGCGTCGGGGTCGAACCAGAAGTCGGCGAAGCAGCGGTCTCCCTCTACTTTCAGACTGGGGGCCCGCTCGAACCCATAGTCGCTGACATGCAGGAGGAAGTGAGGACATTCATCATACACAAGGCCTCTTTTGAAAACATTATCAGCAGCTGAAAAGTTCCTTAACCGCTATGTCACCTGCTGCCCTAGCACGAAACAACATGTTTTTTATCACTACCTAAATTATAAGCACTCCTATGGCTTCTGGTTCCCAGAAATGTCTGTGAAACTTAGGACATTTGGGGTGGGGGGAGGGGGCTGTCAGTCTGCTGCCCTGCGGGGTACGGCCTCACCAGGCAAAGTCCCTCTCAGTGCACTGGCACGGTTTCGCTGTCAGTGCAGACGTGAAGCTCTTGCCCTTGATGCAGAACGCAGACTCCTTCCTCTTACGGTAGCTCCTTTCCTGACCCATAATACAACGTTCTCCCTGAGGGCAGAGAAGGGGGCCTTTTTGTTCATTTGAAAGATATGAAAGGACAGGGGTGTGTGAGTGTGCTTTGGTGAGCAAGGGGGCAGATACCTGGGGATCGGTGAGTCTCCAAGAGTCGTAGTCGGCCTCAGTACACTGCCGGGGGAAGGACTGCCGGAAATCCACCTTGACCAGCTCCCAGTCAGAGCGGTAGCTGATGTGGCCGAAGACGCTGCGGGGTGCAGAACAGGCGCCTTCATCGTCACCACCATCACCATCAGCACTACCATTATCACTATTATTACCCGAAACACTGCTGACACTAATGCTTTTAAAGTCATCCTTTATCATCAGACATTCATAACTCGAGAAAAAATGTACCTTCTATAAATATTTTTCAGAAATCTAAAAAAAAAATAAACTATGAACAATTTGGACATAAATGGTCAATTTATTCCTATATGTCACACAAGCTGTGATTTCACTGATTCCTTGAATAAAAAACTGGTTTGTACAAATGACAGGGTAAAATCATTCTGATTGAATTTCAGACTGAGGGGGGGCAGGCGTCCACTGCCTGCAGGGCACCCCGAGCTGACAGTGCCCCTGCAGGCTGATGGTATTGCCCAGGCATTATCATGTGAGAGTCACGCTCAGCTCAGCGTGACTCACTGCTGAGTGCCGACTCTCCCAATGGCTGGAAGAACCATCAAATATAGACTGTCGAGAAAAGCAGTGGAAATAACTGGCTGATGGATAAAACAAACACCATCACAGGTCTGCAGTTTATCCAGGTGAATGTTTCCTCCTATGGCATGTAAATACCTGGTGATAATTAATGGCTTTGCACATCAGCAGAAATATGTTTATTAGCACAATCCAATAATTCAGCATCATATAGAGACTAAAGTTACCGACACCATTTTGGGATCAAGCCAATCCTTGACGAGTCTAAGTCAAATCTCAAGTCAGAACATTGCAGTCCGAATCAAGTCTCGAGTCACCTGCCCTAAAGTCCAAGTCGAATCCAAGTCTTTCCATTAATTTTGCTGTCAAGTCACAAGTGACTCGAGTCCAAGTTGAGTTGTCAGTCAGTCCCTACCTTTAGCGATTAAAACTTGCTCCAGCATAAACTCACCACAGTACGTTGTCAGGTATGTTCCTTTTAGGCAGCGAGAGGGTGAGAAGAGAGTTCCCACTCACGGCTGTCCTCACATAGTATTTAAGTCCGTGGGCATGCAAGGGCCGAAGCTTCTTTCCAACAAAGTGTCTCAAGAGAGCTCGCAGTCAGCCAATTTGAAATGCAGACAGTGTAGAATCCATCCATGCATTCATCCTACAACTGCATTTGGAGTATAGTAGGGAGCCTATGGCAGGTAGCAAGGAGTACTAGGCAGTAGCAGACAGGCGCTCAGTCCATGACAGGGCACACACACACACATCAGCACCCAGGATGGGCCGCTGTGAGAGGGACACGGGAGACACGGGGAGAACATGCAAACCGAAGGAAGGAACAGTTCTGGAAAAACAGGATAATTCATTTATGTACATTTTTTGTATATTTACTGTAAAGCCTGGTCTCCTGTTTTATCTCATGACCAATTTCATCTTGGTCATTCTTAAAAAAATTAAGATAAGAAGATAAGAAGATGAGAAAGAACTTTATTTATCCAGAGGGAAATTCTTTTGTCATGATCATGCTCAGTGCACAAGAGGGGTACATGTAAGAGACAAATACATGTAAGAGGAAGAGGACATTAAAGGCCTTTACAAATATTAGGGTAACTAATTTCACTTGTCAGGCACATCTAAGCCTAAAAGGTTCTCTGAATATACCAACTGTATTCCCCAGGAACGGACAGGCTGCTGTTTTTGACTTATACGTAACTTGCACGTGACTTACATATTTCCCTTAGCTGTATACTTTAGTTCTCTATCAGCATGAAAAAAAGTCAACCACTAATTCTCGGATCCACTTAGACAGGTCCTGAAATTATTGCAGAAGAACATAATTTCTGTACTAGATTTCAGGGCTGGATGGGCTGTTTCTGAAAACACTCTCCATCATCATCTCTGAGGATACAGATTTATCTCAGCACTGCCAATTCTGCCCCCAATTAGCCCCCCTGCCCCATTTTACTTAACAGCAGTGGAAATTGCTATCCCCTCTCTCATGTCTCTTGCGCCCACCCCAGCCGACCCGCGAAATGGGACCACATACTGTACCATATCTGACCAATTGAAGAGTTTTGGTGGGACACTCCCACAGGTTTTTATAGAGCAGAGATGGGGGGGGGGGTTCACCTGGTGAGCTTGACAAACCCCCCTTCAGCACGGCAGTACACAATGGCCAAAGCAAACAGAGAATTATGGGAGCAAGGACCCTGCCGTCTTACAGCAGCCTCCCCACCTAAATGGGACGCAGTTTGGCCTGAATGCCTCTCCGGTGAGTCAGGCGCTCCTACTTCATAGGACCATGAAAATGTAGAAGGTCGGGCAAAGACAGTGGCTTTGACAGCAGTTAGAAGGCCTCTAAATACACTCACCAGACTCTCATACCTCCATGGCCATCTTACTCTACCCAAAGGGCTAGAGACAGACATGTTTAATATGAATATGTACTAGAATGCCCTGGAATGCATTCCCCAGCATGGGACCAGCACAGCAGCGATATCTGGAAGGAGGGCCGGCAGAAACTCACGTCATGACGAGGGTCTCGTCCCCGGGCTCACTCAGGAGGCCATCGACAAACACGGAGGTGCTGGTGAAGTTGTGGACGTTCCACGTTCGGCCCTCGTCGATGCTGAACCTGGACAGGGATCGGTTTCCCGTTAATCTGAAACTCTCCTGTTCAAATGTAAAATTCGAATGCTAACATAACAACTCAGCATTTCCCCTTTCCATGCCTCAGCCAGTGCAGCCACCTCTCTCAGATCACTCCACAATGTAATCCACACCTCCCTCGCTCTGAGCTCGACTCGCTGACCTGTTTGGTACGTCCATTTCAACACTACGGGCTGGGATGGGGGTCTCACACTAACTACAAGGGGATCCCCTGCAATTCTAGGCAGCAGAGAATATGAGTGGTGCCATAGGAAAGCTGTTTGCATTAGCATAGATAAGCTTCATTTAATGCTATCCAGCCATCCATCTTCCAGCATCTTATCCTGGACAGAATGCTGGGGGAGCCTGGAACCCATCCAGGCAGCATAGTGAGCAAGACAGAGATACACTCTGGATGGGATGACAGCGTGTCACCAGGCAAAACAGCTCTGTAGATCTTCAGTATTCTTTCCTTCAAAGGAAAAGAATGGTCACACTTTGCGTGAAAATAATGCAGTACTGCACTCTTACTTAATGTATTCATTAATCAAAAACAAAGCATTAATGATGAGCAAACATGTAATCGGTCATAACGGTTCGCGCTTTTCGTGTAGTTACTCATGATTTGTACGTGAGCAGTAACTGAGCTACTAAGTTACTTGTTACCCCTCAAGTAAAGTGTTGCCCAAAGAATTCAGCCCCACTGCTAACGCTACGGTGTAATGTTGCTCGCCTGTTTCCATGACCACAAGAGTCAACAGTAGATACAGCGTCATGACTGACATAAAACCATAAACTGCAGTATTTCACACCCCCCCCAGTCTCTGCCAGAGGGGGTCCTTCATTTACTTTCAGTATAATGCAGTGCAGGCTGAATGTCTACCTCGAATAATAAAACACATCATTTGGCAGAATAACTCAAAATGCTGACAGCCAAATCTACGACATATGAAGAGAATTATAATAAATAAAAACAGCGACAATAAAAACAGCATTTTCATATTGGTTTATATACCTTATTTATAACTGTTCTGCAGTTTATTCTGCTCTACAAAATAAAAATGTCTTTCAGCTCAAATCCCCTCCAGTCCCTCCTGTAGGACCATGAAGGTCAACCATGACAGGCCTATCAGGATGTGAATCAGAGTAAAGCCCCCCCCGACCCTCCGACCCAAAGCTAGCGTGAGACTGCGCCTGTCAGTCACTCACAGCCTTCTCTTCAGCCATACCACACTCAGCTCATCACTGTCTGGATCAATCTCCTGTCATATTTTTATATGGTTATAGTATTATTATGCTCTGCATGGTGGTGAAACTACATGTGCATAAAATATGTTCTTTTTTATTCTTATAGAACAGGCCAAATGTGCTGATTTACTAATCTGCATGCTCTATACAACAGGAATTAGAGCTTTTATTCCCTGGATAAACTGTGAAACACCCTGTGCAGTGTCCTGTGCAGCAGCCTGTGCAGCAGCACCCGGTGAAGTGCCCTGTGCAGCAGCACCATGTGAAGCACCCCATGCAGCATCCTGTGCAGCAGCACCCTGTGAAGCACCCCGTTCAGCGTCCTGTGCAGCAGCACCCTGTGCAGCATCCTGTGAAGCACCCCGTGCAGCATCCTGTGAACCACCCTGTGCAGCAGCACCCTGTGCAGCAGCATCCTGTACAGCACCTTGTGCAGCATCCTGTGCAGCAGCACCCTGTGAAGCACCCCATGTAGCATCCTGTGCAGCACCCCATGCAGCATCCTGTGCAGCACCCCGTGCAACATCCTGTGCAGCAGCACCCTGTGCAGCACCCCATGCAGCATCCTGTGTGCTACTCCGTTTTATGTCCGACACCATAAAGCGGACATTTGCACGCGTTCTGCTTTGACTCTCTAGTGTCCGTGTTGTCTCTTATTTCTGCGTGTGTCCAGTTTGTCTTACGAAGCATGAGCTCTACTGAAAGCTCGACAATATGCACAAAGGCCAGTTTCTTTATGTTTCAACAGTGACAGTCAGTGTCCAATCTGATCACTAGGCAACCATTCCTAACTCAGCAAGCCTAAGTCAGGTTCATATTCATTATACAGTACTAAAGCTGTCAGGCAGAAAATCACCTTTATTAGCCATTTAAAGCTCAGCGATACTGCAGGGAGATCATAGGCACTGCATACTGCTATTCTGAGCAAAGATAAAAGTCATTTCTCTTTTTAAAGCCCATACAGGGTTTAACATTATCTGAAATAGATAGCGTCAGGAGCTGGAGTTGTCATGGTGCTTTATTGCGGCGACACGGACATGGCGCTTTTTAGACAGAGGGGCCCGCGACAGGCCCCCGCTCGGGTGGCCTTGCATCGCCCAGCAAATGGAGCTTTGAAAGTCTAATGCGCACAATGCAGCCTGGGTAATGCTGTTGTTTCAAAAGCGACTCCTGTATCTTCTGCATATGGGCATGTTCAGAGACCAAAGGAACACCAAAGGAAAATCAGAATCTGGGTTAATGTCCACACCGGGAATTTGGCTCTAGTTGTCAAAGGCTCTCATATATTCAGTATTAGTCTACAGAGCTGTTAAACATCTGCATTTAAGACGATAAAGTTAATGGTTTGAGTTCAAGGATGTGACCTGCTGTTGTATCCTTAAATGACATGCTAAACCTGAATTTCCCCTATAAAAATAAGCTGCTTCAGGTGAAAGTGTGTGCTTAAGTTCTTCAGGTAAGATTATGAAATCAACCAGGAATAACTGAATCAGGAAACGCGACCTTACTTGAGTATTTTGAGTGGAATGGAGGTGTCCTTGATGGCTACAATCACGCCCCCGTGATCGAGGTACAGGATGTGATGCTCTTCTTCAAACACCTGCAGTGGGGAGGGGGAGTTGTTGCCAAAAGGAGACAGAGAGATTCTATGAATGGGCCCCACTGTGTCAGCAAGGCTGTAGCAGCTATAACATGAAGGGCGTGAAGGGAGGAGAAGGCGGAGATGCTGGGGAGAGAGCGAGAGACATCAGAGGCGTCCAAACAAAGGAAAAAGCCCTCAGCGAGCGGCAGCACCAGCACCATACCTGCCTCCAGGACTTCCCACAGTCTGAAGTGATGTACATCTCCTCCTTATATTCCACCAGCTGGGAGCCCAGGTTACCTGCGGAGAGATGGGAATTACTGAAGAAGAGGCACTTGACCCGACAGATGAGATGCATATGAATGGACTGGGCTGTAGGGGGCGACAGTGCGTCTTCCACAGCCATTTCCCTGTAGTCATGACAGAGAGGCAGATATTCAGTCAAGCGACATTTCTGCCTTCGTAATTCTTCCCTCTCCCTATCTTCCCTCTGAAGGGCCTGGCAGGTAATAACAGATTCCCGTCTCTAATGCTGACAAGCGAGTCCATCTGCAGACAGCTGTAAGCCCTCGCTATCAATTATACCTTTGCCGTGAACCAGAAGGGCCCGGAAAGTAGAGGGCATCCAGACAATGCTAAGACCCCTTTCTTTCATCTGCCGTTTTTTGTTAAAACTTTGATTCAAAAATCGAAAAAGGGAAAGGATCGTACTCCGTTGAATTAAAAACGATTTCACGCCCAGGCACCCAGTTATCAGGAAAGTAGGATCATTTGTTTTCATTCTGCCTGGTTATCTTTTGTAATCTCTGCGATGATCTAACGAATTCGCACCAGCATGTATACCTTGAAAGATGATGGGTGTTGGAGATCTAGGCAGGGTAATAAAAACCAGTGGGACAGAGGAAATCCAGAGGGGCCACTGATGGATTGTTCTGCGAGGCCATAGATATGAAACACAGACCTACGTTTATAAAAAATTAATTTGTTGCAGTCATGCCGATAAGTGACAGCCTTTCTTCTTGCTGCTTTTGAAACTACATATCAGTAACCCATGAATACGCCCAGAAAACACACAGGAACACAAATATTAACATGAGGACCCCAAAATTAAACCGCCCTCAATGTACTAAAAAACTCGCCAGCAGATCACGTATTGCCTATGACCTCAAACTGACCACCAAGAGCACCATTTTGCACCAAGCCCAGGTCCTTTTAGGGACTCCTGGCAAAGCTTTACCTGGGATGCCCCCCTACCAACAAAACTAATGATCAGTTCACTTCCTTCTCCGCCAGTGCAGGTCATTCGGGGGCCCTTGGCAACTGTCTGTTTGCCTTTAGCTAGAGTGCAAAAATATGTTTATACTCATATTGAATTGTGCCTGTACCGGGGGTGGCTAGCCAACCCATCTTTTAAGCCTTCTCTTGTCCTGGACTGGCTTGAAATGAATCAATCCTCAACCAGAATTTGCTTGTCCACATCCTATAGTCTTATACACATTTGGGACACATTTGTTTAAGAAATCAGGGAGGCTGTGTTGTTTCCATGGAGACCCTGTGTGTCGTGAAGACTCACCAGCTCCCATGATGAGCCCGGGCGCAGAGTCTTTGGTGTGGACTGTCCCGGAGACGTAGGGGTTGTCAGCCCAGCGCAAGTGCAGGTGCAAGTGGCAGTCCGGCTGCAGATAAACACAGAGACAGCGCCCCCACCCAGCCATCTTAGTCACTGCAAGGAGACGTCGAAACCAAGCAGCTGCAGGTCTTATTCCCCTCAAAGTTGCAAGCATATTTAGAGCAACTACATTATGTCAGATGATAAATGGACAGGAAGGGAGGCTGGTGAGGGTGATTATGTTGCTGCACCAGGGGATGCTGCCGTCCCATTATTAAATAACGTGCTGATTAGAGGTGCTTAAGTAAGAATGTGGGTATATGACTTTGAATATATTCAATATATTCTCGCTCTTAGAGGAAGCAAAATACCAGCTTCTGGTCCAAATAAAGACCAGTACATTGGCATGGAAACTGGCCTTCAGGCTGTTCTACAGTCCCGTCTTGTCTGTGAGCTTTTAACCAGGGAACTTCACCATGAAACAAGGCGATTCACTGTCAAGTCAGATTGGACAGGCCGCCAGAGTGATATCTAAATTAGTGTCTGATGTTCTCCTGAGCTCGTCACCTCAGACTCCATGTCCTGATGGACGGGGTTAGAACCTGGACCAAGTGAGACTTCAAGACTAATTAAAAACAGTCAGAAAACACAGCCTTTAGGATGGAAGCATAGACTGATCTGTTCCCACAAGAACTGAGATACAAGAAAATGAATCTGGAGTCATTCCATCTCTTTCCTGGGACATAAGCCCATGGTGAGCATGACTCACTGTTAATGAGCCATTCCAACCAGAAGGTGGCAGAACGACTAACAAAATGAGCTTGGGATGAGACAGTTGCAGTGAGAAAGCTGCTTCAAAGTTGATTTGACGCTCATAAAGGCAGACGCTGGAGAAAAACTCCCATAATGCATCTCTAGAGTGAATTACTGTATAAGAGTACAGTAAGGTGATGCTTGAGAATAACATTCTCGATTGTCCCTGGTTAGTGGAACTGTGTGACTTAAGAAGAGTGTTTAGAGCAGGGGTGTGTGTATTTGGCACAGAGGTGCCCTTTAGAGACCTCACAGATATTAACATGCCGACCCCCTTGAATGAACACAAATAGTGCCAAGGTTGAGGTGTCAGCACATGTCTGTGGCCAGCTCCATTTGTCTGCCTCTCAGTGTCGGAGCAGCTCATTAGACGAAGAGGCTCCACAGATCATCCCAAGTTTCACATCAGCGTCTGAGTGTCGTCCTGGCTTATTAGAAGCGACCGCAGTCTCTCCCTGCCCCATCTGCTCTCCCTCTTTGCGCAGACTATCAAAAACGGTGCATGTGCTTAATTACTCTTTCAAAGGGCTCAGTCCATGACCTGCGGCTAACAAGGAAGTCGTAAGCAGATGGTTCCTTCGCCGTCGCCGCATCGAATTTTCCAGAGAGCTGTCTGTTTCGTCTTGTGGCACTTCAGACACAAGCTGTTGAAGGAGGGGAGCGCGGACGCATGCTCAAGCGTGTGTCTGTTCCCGAAAGTGCAATGGACCGCGAGGTAAGGTCAGAGCAGCGAGTCGGCGGTGTTTATAGCTCAGCCTTACCGGCTTGCAATTGACCAGCTTGCCATTCATGTCAGTGGCTGGAGGAGGCAAGTAGTCCCAGTCCCGTCCTTTGTTATAAGTGATCAGTGTTGCCACCTTCCCATCCAACTTCTGATTGGCCAGAAAGACTCCCTTGATTCCACGGACCTAAAAGGGAATTTAACATAAGAGAAGCAATCAAGTCAAAGTCAAACCAAAGTATTAGCAGGAGTAAAATGAGAATCTAGTGGACACAGAAGCCATGTCAGTTCTGACATACTTGAATCCGAAGGCAAACCCTGCAGGAACTGATCTTTTAATATTTTATTACTGTTTTTACGCAGAAACGTAAAAATGAAAATGTTGCGTATGACGTTCTTCCATGACTGAATGACTGAATTCTTCCATGTGCTGACTGAATGAGATTTCACGTGAAAGCTAGATTTCATTCAAAGCAGCTAAAGAACATCCATTTACTCTGAGGCAGGAGCCTGAAAGAACACGGAATGGCAAAGAACCGTGGCTCTCAAAAAGCGCCGACAGAGGCAAACACCTAGGAAGACGCGTCTATTGGAGTGATGTGTCTCCTCGACCTTAATGCAGGCACTGAATTGGAGAAGGCTCAGCTTTGGGGTGGCTGTGAGTGAGGAGAGTGAAAACAGATGAGCTTTACAGAGACGTATCGTGCGTTCCTTTACCGTTGAAGATCGGAGCTCGGAGCGCGGAGTGACGTCACTTCCGCTAAAAAACAGAGGAAAACAGAGTCTGATGCATTCCATTTGCCGAACTCGGATTCAAAATGGAAGCCTCCAAGAAAGTGGCTCTTGCGCTCGCTCTTTCAGAGTACAAACGGCTCCAAGCGTATGCCGTTCACCGTAGCAACACATCTATCGACTACAATAACGCTGTACGGTGTAC
>JAODKN010000016.1:14192404-14204364 GCA_026774425.1 Petrocephalus zakoni | reverse complement strand
GGGGTACCGTCTTTGCCAAGAAAGAAGAGCCACAGTTTGATAAAAGTGTCTGGCAAGCAAAACTTCAGTAGAGCATGAGAGCGGGCAGCGGAATGCTGAAATACCAATGCGTGCCAGGCGACCCGAGCAGCTCACCTCCAGGATGTCAATGAGGACATTCTCCTCCGGCTGCCGGGTGCTACGCACGTTCTCCAGGACGATGGAGTAGTACACGCCTTGCAGGTCCGACTGGTACAGGTTGTAGGTGTCTGTCTGGTACCATTCCTGGATGGCCAGGAACACCTGATTCTCGTCTGTGCTGACGATTTGGACATCCTGGGGTGGGAAGAGAGCGGGTGGGGGGGGCAGTCAGTGGTGTAGGAAATGCTACTTACACGTCGTCACTCTTAGTGTGCGGAATCGCAGCTCGAGCCGTAACGGGGTAGAGGAGCCACGCTGTGCCGAATGAGGCAGAGACGGCCGCCAATCCGGCAGAGCCGGCGAGCTGCAAACACGCGGCTGGGAAGAGGGAAAATAAAGTGGGCAGATAGCGAACACTTTACACGCGCTGAATGCTAATAAACGGCGAGCTGAAAAGCTGAGGTAATTACTGAAGAACAGGCCTGGAGTGGGAGCTGGAGGGGGGGGGCGGGGGGCCACGGGCGAGGGGGGGTGCTAATGCCTGGCTCAGCGTGCGCTGCTAGGCGGCAGATTTAATTAATCGATTTTACATGGAAAAGTAAAGAGGGAAGGGGAGCAGAGGACAGCTTTATGGGGAGCAGCGCTCCACCAGTCCACTTAAACCCCCCCCCCAGGCACTCAGGGGTTTATCCACCAGAGTAACGTGCTCACAACGTCACACACATTTCTGAGCGTAGATTTGGAATCAAAGGCAGAGACGGCAGACTCCAAACGCCACCTCGCCTCACGCACCCTGAAAAAAGCAGGCGGGGCCTCTGGAGGCTCCCTTCGCTGTAGGGTGGTCTTTATTTAGATGCCGGGCTTCCAGCATGGAGCCGACGACCGCGACACCCACTAGTCTGAGTCACATGCCTTTCTGAGTCGAGATGGCACTCATGGGTGTTCATGCTAACCTGAGCATCTATTCTCACCGAAAACCATCTTTTGCCACTCTGGCAGATCAGCAGAGCAGAAAAAAGTAATAGTAGAGTAGTAAGGAAGCTCTTCTGGGCTGCATGCAGACTTCAGCCTATACTGCAGCTGTGTTGCTCTCAGTACAGTCACTGGGCTTCCCAAAGTAGGGAACTTTCTAACTCAGTTACCGGCTTCAGATTGGTAGGTATATTATGAGGAGCCAAACATTTTCATTAAAACCTCATGAATGGCGGGATCCTGCATCCTTCCCGCACCGCTGACCACTGCTGCCAGTGGTGCGTCATGCCAATCCTCCAATGGGCACGCCTGCATGGAGACCAGTAATTGGCTAAGAGAAAAGTGCGTAGTGCTGTCACTTGGCCGAATGAGAGGAGATCGCATCTAAGCTGCTGTCTGCGCCGTGTGGGGGACAGGTTAATTGATTACAAAAGTCATATAGGACAAAAAAGTAAAATGAAATAAAATAAGGAGTATACAGTCATAACATGCAGGCTAAAATATAAGCATACATATATTATTCCCCTGATATCTGGGGTTTTCAAGCTACCCAGCTTCATTAAAGAGAATTCATCCGATATTATATCATTAACTTGCTAAAAACTACTGTACTGTCTATGCTGTATACTATTATATAGTATAGAAATTAGAAATTAAAATTATAGGCCATCAGCTATTCACTTAATGGAAGTCCTTTTCTTTAGCCTAATTGTGCTATTGCGTTATTCAGTACCTGGACATCTCTTGGTAAGTGATCATATATTAAGTTGCCATTTTAGGATGGATATGTATGAAATTCTTATTTCTTTTTCAAATACAAAAACATGATCTTTTCTAGCATTGTTTAAGTCATTCCCCCATCACTGGTGGCTCCCCACTGTCTCCTGAAGGAGGCGGGAGACCAAGAGGAAGGAGAGTTTGGAGAAGGGAGAGACACCCCCTCCATCCCCGACTGCTGTCACGAGGAGCGCCCAGGAACCGGGGCTCCGTGCTACGCTACCGCATGCCCTGGACGGAAGACGGTGACGGGGTCCAGGAAGGAGAATGGTCCAATCCCTGACGTCCCATACTCGACTGCTTTAGGAAGCTCTCAGGGGAGACCAAGCCATCCAAGAGAACCACATGGCTATCATAGGGTTTGGACCATTTTTTGACACAATGTGAGCTTGTAGCTATATATAAAGCTGGTGGGAGACAAAAGACAGCTTGGGGTTGGACTAAACCAATCGTCTGCATCTCTATGGAGATACATCACCAGCCCCGGGCTAGACAGAGCCTCAGGTAATGAGAGTGCTTCTCGTTCACTTCTTAAAGGGACCTTGTTCTTGTTATTCATGGAGTGCGACTCTCTCATTTGTTTGATCCCTTTGTCCCATTTATTTCTGCTGCTGTGTCACAGAGTCCCTGCCCCCCCATCTGCCAAAGCTACCTTAAAGCCCTCCCATCCGTCTCCCATAACCAGTTATCCAGTACAGGGTCACGGTGAGCCTTCAGCCTGGGAACAAAAGGCTGCTTAAATCCCGGCATCGCATTGGGGACAGATGTCAGCATCTTTCTGCGCAAGTCTCTTCCTGTTTAGCAGTCTGGTCTCGGTGCGGAACAGCAGGTATTTCGGCACACTTGCCGTTTTAATACTTCCACAAGAAAACTCTAACCGGCGCAATATGGTGCCTTTTCCATGCGAGCCGAACCAGGTCATCGCGAAACGTCACGCTGCAAGCAAATGAACCCAGGCAACAACAAAAAGAGGCGATAAGGGAGCGTTTGACACCTCAGATTCCTCCAGCCATAGCTAATCTGGCCTGTTCGAGAGACGTTCGCATGTACCAAGCATGAAATTTCACCGACAGCTCTGGTGCCATTTCCCAAAAAGGGTGCATTATATGATGCATCACCGTGTCAACAACCCCCCACCACCCCCCATTTACCCACCTCTCAACCCGCTTTCACTCATTAGCAGCTCAGTGTCTGACTGGCTAGCTAATCAAGTGTGGAAGGCGATAACAAAGCTGATAGAGGGGTGTGGGGAGAGGAGTGAGAGTGAGAGGGAGAGGGAGAGGGAGAGTGAGGGAGAGACACGGCTTTTTTGGATAGATAGGTGATCTGCTCGGACAAAGCAGACCCTCATCAGGTGCATCTCTTCTCTCCACTCGCTGCTGTTTTGTGTTTTCTCATGAGAAATTATACAGGTCTGTCTGTCTACCTCTGGCCCCAAACTCTCATCTTAAGACTCACTGAACCCTTAATCAACCTGACTGAGATCTCAGACCCATCAAATCATAAAATACAGGGCACTTGCTAAACATTATAATTGTGTTGCCTAGTTTCAATAACTTTTTCCCCTATATTTTTTGTAAATTATCAAGCTTTAAAACAATTTCATTCAGATGTATCTCTCACAATATGCTTGACAATATTAATGTAAGGGTAAATTTGAACAGTGATTGGATCCATCAAGTCTAATCAAAAACCAATTTTTATAAACCCCTGGTGTACCTCGGGGCCCACAGGGGCGTGTTCAGTACTGGGTTTGCTTGGGTTTTCCCATGGGGCTCCCTCATCCAGTACCTCTGTCTTAATAACAGAAACAGCGGTGCCCACAGTGAAAAACCCCAGGGGAGCTTTTCTATTGGTGCTTGCCAAGCAAAATCCTCCCCCACCACTGCAATGGACCTATCACAGACCTCACAAGGATACACTGCTTATTCCCTTACCTTGCCAGTCATCATTAATCACATAGGACACCATTTTTAATGACACCACAGGGAATTTCTCCAAAGTAATTTCCAGAGGACTCAGGAGACTGTACCTTGGGCAAGGCGTACTTGGGAAACCTCATCTGGACAAAGTCATTCCGCCGGTAGGAGACGTAATGCTTTGTGCGGTTTCCTGTGGTCACCTGGAAATGAGATCAGAGGAACATAGTCACACGGTGTTACCAGTGGAAAGTCAAGTGGCTTCATCAGACTGCACAAATATAGCCTGCTTTGAAGAGAATCAGAATCAGACTCAGCGGCTGGCTGCTTGTTCCACCAATGAAGCCTTATTACCTGCAGTAGGCAAAAGCGTCAGCGGTTAAAATAAAATAAACCTACGAGAGGCTGTTAAGAAATGAGCGAATAAATTAACTAGACAGTGATTTGTACAGCCGATGCCTTCAGGTGGTACATATTGGCCGGCAGCCTGCGCTTTACTGAACTCATCAAATGTTCATGACAGTCCACGCAGAAAGGCGTGCTCCCTGACAGGCTCAGACAGACGCGTGACGGTGCGTAACGGTGATTTAACTCAGCAGATCTGATGACTGTTTTAATTGAGGCAGTCGGGTAAGAATGTTCTCGGGAGGGCCTTTCCAGACCTACATCTGGTCCCCCTCGGGCTCGGGGAGAAGAACAACGTTAGCAAACATGTCCTCCTCCTTTGGGAGAGAACACAGAAGGACTCAGATGCAGACCTTCACCACATAACAGCCACGGTCCCATTAGCCGGATGTCAAATGGCAAAGCTGATGCGGAGAGAGGAGAGCAGAAGAGAGGGAAACGACAGACATGGAGGGAAGAGGGGGAGGGAGGGTGAGGTAGGGGGATAGAGGCAGAGAGAATAGAGAGGAAGGGAAGAAGAGGGGAACGAGAGGGAGGTGAAGACGGGAAGACCGCAGATAGGAGTAGCGAGTGTATCACATTATAGGAGCGCGCCTCTGGGGAATCCATCAGGATACTACTCAAATGTCAGCCTTTATTACTCTCAGAGCTGTGCCAGGGTGAAGCTGCCCTTTGCACTGCCCCACCATGCCTAAAAAGATCAACACATCATCACATCATTGCGTAATTCAGATCTAGCCCATATAATATATATATATACACACACTATATTCCCAAAAGTATTGGGATGCCTGCCTTTACACACACATGAACTTTAATAACATTCCATTCTTAATACATAGGCTTTAATATGGAGTTGGCCCACCCTTTGCTGCTTCAGCTCTTTTGGGAAGCCTTTCAACAAGTTTTAGGAGTGGGTTTATTGGAATTTTTGACCATTCTTCCAGGAGAGCATTTGTGAGGTCAGGCATTGATGTTGGACGAGAAGGTCTGGCTCACAGTCTCTGCTCTAATTCATCCCAAAGGTGTTCTGTCAGGTTGAACTTGAAGTCAGGGCTATATGCCAGCTTGTCAAGTTCCTCCCCACCAAACTTGCTCATCCATATTTATATAGACCTTACTTTGTGCACTGGTGCGCAGTCATGTTGGAACAGGAAGGGGCCATCCCCAAACTGTTCCCACAAATTTGGGACCATGAAATTATTCAAAATGGCTTTGCATGCTGAACCATTAAGAACTCCTTTTACTGGAACAAAGGGGCCAAAGCAAACCCCAGTAAAACAGCCCCACACCATAATCCCACCTCCACCAAACTTCACACTTGGCACAATGCAGTCAGGCAAGTAATGTTCTCCTGACAGCCGCCACACCCAGACTCCTCCATAGGATTGCCAGACAGAGAAGCATGAATTGTCACCTCAGAGGACATGTCTCCACTGTCCTAGAGTCCAGTGGCGGTGTGCTTTACACCACTGCATCTGACACTTTGCATTGCACTTGGCGATGTAAGGCTTGGATGCAGCTGCTCAGTCTTGGAAATCCTCTACGCACTGTTCTTCAGCTAATCTGAAGGGCACACAAAATTTGGAGGTAGCTATTGACAGAAAGTTGGTGACTTCTGCACCTGCTCTGTGATTTTACATGGCCTACCACTTTGAATTGCTGTTGTTCCCAGTTGCTTCCACTGTGTTATAATACCACTAACAGTTGACTGTGGAATATTTAGTAATGAGGAAATTTCACAAACGGACTAATTGCATGGGTGGCATCCTATCATGGTACCACGCTTGAATTCACTGAGCTCCTGAGAGCAGCCCATTCTTGCACAAATATTTGTAAAAGCAGTTTGCATGCCTAGGTACCTGATTTTATACAGCTGTGGCCATGGAAGTGACTGGAACACCTGAATTCAATGATTTGGAGGGGTGTCCCAATACTTTTAAAGTATATTATACAGTGTATGTTAGGTTTCCGTAGACAGCTAGGCTTTTTGAGGCTTTCCATTTCTGTGGCTCATTTTTTCAGTCATTAACGGTAATCATACTGTATACCTCAGCGAACAACACAAACTGTATTCTCTCCAACGTAAGCTCAATAAATCTGCCATTATACAAAAATGTAACTTGCAGAACTAGCTCCATCCAGACCGATACGCATAGAAGTCATTTTTATTTTGTGAAGAGAGAAAGACGTTTTTGATTTATGACATACTTTTGAAAATAACTTCCTCGAGTCGGAGATATGCCACTGAAGAGAAATGTTACTTGCTCTATCAGCAATTGAAAAATGAATTAGGAATAAGATGAATATATTTGCCCCTCCCCCTAATGGAATTGTAAGGGACAGGAGGTATTCAGAACATCCAATATTATAATACTTACAAAAGTGTGTTTACAGAACAAAACCACAGCATTCAAGTGTGAAGAAATTTTACTTGCACTGTAAATCCCAAAGTTGTTTTTAATAGAATTGTAATTATTCATCACATACATATTTTAAGTGTGGTTGCACTATTCATGCCATCTAAGTACAACTTAGTAGTTTGAAATTTTCATTGGTTGCAATAGTATTTGTGAGTTGATTCAACTTAAATATTTAAACGATAGCTGGCCACACCCCTTATCAGCCAAAAAAATCAGGCAAAATGACCAATAATCAAATGCTGAGGTGAGGTATACAGTGTGTCCAATCAAAATAATTTTGCAGTCATTACTGTTGAAAATATTTAGATATTTCATTCATTCATTCCCCATCTTTAATATACCCATAGCACATTGATGTTTGCAGCGAGACTGGCATCCTGTCATATTTAGAAAGGTAGGCATAGAAAGTGCTTAGCTAGAGTGGTGTAGTGGTTAGCACTCTTGTCTCCTACCTGGGACCAAGGTTCATGTCTCTGCTCTGGTTCTATGTGTGTGGAGTTGGCATGTTCTATGTGTGTGGAGTTGGCATGTTCTCTGTGTGTGGAGTTGGCATGTTCTCTGTGTGTGGAGTTGGCATGTTCTCTGTGTGTGGAGTTGGCATGTTCTCCCTGTGCCGTTGTGTGTTTCCTCCAGTCACCCGCCCACCGTTACTCCAGTCTTTCTGAGAGTTACTAAATTGCCTGCGATAGGCTGACCCCCCATCCTGGGGTTTCCCTGCTTTGTACCCATAGGCTCTGAAACAGAAGAAGCGGTTTCAGAAAGTGGATGGATGTTAAATTGGCTGACTGCTTGTTTCCTGGTTTGAATAAAGGTTTTGCAAATTTTCTTATTCAGAAGTTATTCTTGATATAGTTATTTTATGAAATAAAGCTAAGTGTTAAAGAAAATATGTGGCAAGTTTGCTCAACATAAATATTTATCAGAGGCTAAATTATGTTAAAGTAACTTAAGATGAGTTTAAACAACTGATCAAATATAATCAGTTTCACAGAACATTTTATGTATAAACTTGACTTTAAGTGATTTTCACTTAATATTTTTATGTACAGTTATTTTGCCACATAAGTTGATTTAACTTTTTTTTTTCATTGTTAATTACTAAAAAATGTTAAGGCAATTGGTTGCCTCAAAATTTTTAAGTAGAATTAACTTATCTGAAATCGCAGTGTGGGAAAAAGACCACATCTTGTTTTAGTAATATCAACATAATCACATGGAAATGTGTGAAATGTGTACTTTATAAATGTGGGTTTTGCATGTATAATATAAATGCATGTACAGTATGAATATATACTGATTGCTACTGTTTCCCCATTAGTCGCTTGTTTCGGTGCAGCCACATCCATACCACATGTTATGATGCATGCATCTGTATTATGTGCATTTAGAAATCTTTCCTATCACGGTAACAAAATAACAGTTTCCAGCATTTATTGGAGATACATAAACAAAGAAGCATGCGGAACAGGCAGCAGCTGTTTGGTAATCGTCTATAAATTCTTCTGTGGGGTGCTGTAAATCAATGTCATGTTAAATTACTGTGTTTGGAAGCTTATTACGAGTTATGGTGGGCCGTACAGCAGGATAGCATGAAAATTAATAGAAGCAAAGAACTTTCTCTGACATCCACCAACCCCGGTTACATCCAAAGGCTTCTCATGTATCAAATGCTGATGTAACCCAGTTATCAATGCCATTGTGTTTGCACAGGCTCCCCCCGCCCCGGTGCGACACACATTACAATCCGCAGCTGACCCCCCCCCATTTCACTGTGTCATAGAGGTTTCTGAACATTAGGCAGACCTGCCCATCCTACAGCCAAGGCACGGTTTGTCCCACAAAAGCTCTAAATGGCAGCATGATGGTAGCCCTACAAACCACATCATAAGGAGAGCTCTGCGTGTGTCTTGCAGAAACAGCCACCACCTGCACTATGGGTACAGGCCCAGTTTCACAAACCATGACCGTGAAGATGGTCTTACCTTCACGAATATGTAGCTGTCTTGCACGGACAGCGAGTTCTGGTCAATCTTTCCGAGGAACTGTGCCGTCACCATCTTGTCCGAGCAGTTCTGGATGAGGCAGGTGACGTAGAGAAAGCCTGTGGAAGAGCAGGATGCGGGTCAGAACGGGCGGGTGGGTAGGCAGACAGCCGAGCTTAAGGACCCAGATGCAGGTTTGGGTCCAAAGATTAACTGCGCTGGAGTACATCTAAGTTTCTCCTCCTTGATTTGTGTCTGAAGGTGATGATACACAAGACAACTTCTTGAGCAAATTTGCTGGGCAACCAGCAGCCAAATGAGACAAAGGGCAACTCATCCAGATCTGGATGATCAGGAAAAGCTGTCCACTGCCGATCAGTTTTTTGAGTAGTAATTTGTGCCTAATGTCAATGGGAAAGTGCCTGAGCAACATCTGTGAGCAACACAGCTCCACCACATTGCTCAAAAGGTTGTCCTGTGTATCATCACCTTGAGAGTCATTCAGATGGATAAGTAAGCAATGGCAGACAACTACCTCAGGTCATTCTGATGGAATCTGCTATTGCTCCTCTAGGCAAATATCAGCCCTATTGACAGATACCTACAGTGGACAGGCTGCTCTTTTCAGTTGAAGCAGTAATGGACACTAACTCTAGCTACAAACATTGAGAATAATGTGCCCAAAACATCCCAGAATCCACTGGCACTGCTACCTTCCTGGCTGCCGCTCAAAAGCTGCCTTAGTCACAGATGTAAATTATATATTTTTCTCCACGAACGCAGCAATGCTTTGACTCCTTCATGGAAGCACTGATTTTGGACCTGGCTTCAGCCCAGACAGCGGGATGCAGAGGCAAGGCGGTGGTCCAGCTGGACGCCGCTGCTTGGCCCAACCGTGGGCCAGCTGGACGCTCACAGAACCACTTTTTAGCGTGTCTCTCCGCTGAACCATGTTACCTCACCTAGGAAGGGCGGCTGGCCAGCTTATTCCCCTCCTATGCCTCCCTTAGGAGTTTTTACTTCTCACTCGTCGACCTCCTTCAGCCTCATTCCTCTAAAAATCTCTTGACATTGTTGCTGTTATCTCTATCGGCTCAGATTGCTAATAATTTATATCATCATCGCAGCTTTTGATGCATTTTCAGGACAACTATTCTGGGGAAATAAAAAAAAGCAAACAATGGGATTCAGTAACTAAGACGCACAAAGAGTTCCGATGTTACCATGACTCACACCAGCCATAGGGGGCGCCACATAACGGAGGCAGTCACGCCGGGGACGAACTGGGTCTCACGCAGCGGGGATGCTGTTCAGCCACAGGAGAAACAGAGCAAAACCGCAAGACACGCGTACACAAGGTGATTCTCCAAGTCGTTTTCTGTGACCGCTTGTCTCCTTGTTTTGTTTATTATTCCATATTTAATACTTCTAAAGTAGCTACGAAGGGAGGGTAATTTGCCCAAGCACACAGACATGTAACCAGGCCACCTGAGAAGGAATGTCACCGAGGCAGGAAGACACGGCTCGGATTCAGCCCGGCGACATGCGGCGGCTACTTATTCAGTCTGGGTTTCTCCTCAAGGTGAGACGCGCAAGTCGCACTCAAGGTAACGTATGGTGCGGAATGTTCTGGAGGATAATTACTAAAATCAAGGACAAAAAGGGCACTGACTGGGGAATTAAGAAAAACAGGAAGCAAAACAGCAGAAAAATAGATAAGGCTGAAATGAAGCCTGTATTTCAGGCTGAGCCTTCAGGACAGTGTCGGCCAGTGTAGCTTGTCTGTGAAGCGTGGACACAAACGTAACATGCACATGCTAACTTCCTAGCCGGTGACTAAAATGTCACGGCTCAGGGATGTGCTTGTGGGAGTTTCACTTACACAAAAAGGTTCTGAGGGCAGAATGAAAAATGATAGAGATAACCAATCAGATTGTTGAGGAGGTGGGACAAAATGCCTAATCTGGAATCTGAAACAAGATCTGATTGGCTGTTTCTCTCGACCAATAATTTCTCATTCTACCCTTAGAACATTTCTGCGTAAGTGAAACCCATGAGCAAGGGCAGCGGGGAGATGGTGGGCTCACTCCGTTTATCTCATTAACGGGCCTCAGACTCACTTTAAGAAACAAGAGTCAGAGTCACTGCACCCAGCCCTGGGCTACATCCCCCTAGGCGTGCCATGCATCAAGGCTCTTCCGCGGTTTTTAATCCCCCATTTGCCTACAGCACGTGCAACCAAAAGTGACACTCAGACTGGAAAATGACTGGATTACCTCAGTTACCTTGGCAGCCTCTGGCACAAAACACTTCATTAAAATATTGGGATCTCTGGTAATGTACTCAGAGAATGCCCCCCCACCCGCACTGTCGGGTAGGGTAGCACCTCTACACAGACCTGGGAGTTTAACGCTGGCAGAGATATATAGACGAAGATTCTGGCCAGAGAATCTGGCTTCAGAGGTGGATGACTTTCAAGGCAGAATTTATTTAGATCTAACTTGAGGAATCAGCATTATGGAGGTACAGTTCAATTCAACGCAGACCAACAGGTAAGTGGTTCCCATTTGCACTGATTGGGTAGGAAACTTAACAGAATAACTTAGTTCCTAGAGGCATGCTTTCTGACACCCACAACCTAATGAATGGGTAAAATGCCACTCTAAGAAGTTTAATAGATTTAATGTTTAATAACAAATAGTTACATGGTGTGAAGCAACATGATGTTCTGTAGCAATGCAGTGTAATATAAAAAGCGCAGTGATGGTCTAAGATGGAGCAAAGGGCTATGACGCTTTTGTGTCCCTGACCTTGGTTAAAAAAGGAAAAGGTAATTTTCTCACCAAATGGTGCTTTTCATTCTAGATTCGTCCCCATGGCATGATTGCCCAACCCCTCATTAACAGATATTATTCTGTAATATGTAAAATGGGGTTACAGTGGTAGGGAGGACAAATACAGGCCATACTAATGACAGAAAACTACATACCTTTCACCTAATAAAGCATTCTACAGCGTTATACCTGCCTGTGTGCCCCACATACCACAGCAGGCTCTGTGGAGAGGTGACAGGCAATTCCCAGGCTGTGTGGCCTATTGGAATTATACAGCAGGAACTGTGGAATGCCGGCACCCACCCCAACATTGTCCTCATATACCACTGTCCCCTGAGAGTCTGCAGCTTACTCACTGATGCTCCTGCTAGCTACTTAGCTAAAGTTGAGAGAGCCTGGGGTTGAGGTAGAGTAAGGGGGCCCGGGGGAACGAGCTGCCTTGACCTCTCCACTAGGGTCAAACACAATTTATGTCACTGAGGGAACATAAACACATGCGGCGGTGAACAGGTGGTGGGGTTGGGGGGT
>JAODKN010000016.1:14155653-14166614 GCA_026774425.1 Petrocephalus zakoni | reverse complement strand
AAAAAAAGGACCAGGTACCAGGTACTGTTCCCAGTGGAAAACCCCCCAAAAGTGAGCTGAACTGAACCGTGTCGTGCTGTACTATGCAGTGGAAAAGCGCCACATCTGGTAATCTTTTGTCCCTAACCACTACACCACCTGCCTGCCCCATGCATATATAACTATGCATGTGGGATGTATTTATATGTGCATCTGTGTGCATGTGGGATGTACAGTATGGATACTGTATGTGCATGCATATGGGATGTATAATATACATCTGTATATATGCAAATACATTTCTGTGTGATGTTTGTATATGTGCATGTAAATATGAACAATTATGCATGTGGAATGCATGTATATGCCTGTGTATATATGATCATGTATGCATGCTGTATTTATGTATATGTGCATCTGTGTGCATGTATATTTGCACATGTATGCGTGTGGGATGTATGTATATGCACATGTATGTGTGTGGGATGTATGCTTCTATGCATCTGTGTGCGTGTATATATGCACATGTATGCATGCAGACTCTTTGCGCCCATGTTCATCCTCAGCCTAATCCCATGCCACCCAGCTTGAGTCCCATGCACGCTGCCATCATAATTATCTGCCCTGTCTCTCGCTCATCCCCCAGCGCGCCCCCTCATCCTGCCTCTCCCTCTCCTTCTCTCTGTCCATTCTCTCTGCCCATCCTTCCACTCCCACTTTCGCTCCCCGCACATCTTGCTGACCTTCATCGCAGGATGAAAATGCCGCATGCAAGCAGAAAGTGAACTCGGCTCCATCTGCGCATACGCAGGCATGGCTCAGCTGGAAGGAGGCGGATCAGCGCCGGGGAAAGACCCGGGCATCGATCGCTACGGCGCATCACGGCGACGCCCTGTGGAAGAACACCTTCAGCCTGTTGCTTAGTTACAGATTTCACCTTGGGGGGGGCACACCCCCAGCTTGTCTCTCTGACTGAGAGTGGACAGAGCCCAGCTTTTCATGCCTTTTATGTTGGGAAAAGAACATTTAAGATGCTCAAAAAAATTCCTTTCAGAGAGAGATATATTTACTAAAGCCATTACCGAAAATGCAACGCCTGACTGTCGGTTCCTACGACAACCTGTGTTCACAGGAATCCCTCTCATCTGCCGAGAGAAATGCTCCGCGTGCCGCTCTTTCCGTTTGGCAATAAAAACTAGATGAAACTCCACATAATAGCTTAAGTTGATGAAGAAACCCGGAGCCTGTGGCCTTATCTGTATGGCCAGCGTAAAACGGCAAGAGCCTCCCAGCCGTCAGCAGAATCCCTTTAAAGCTGATTGAGTTGCGGGGCTTTGAGCAGGATGGTCGATAGCGAGGCGGACTAGCCCACCCCCTCCCCCCTCCCCTCCACAGGAGGGCCCGTCGGCCCCGCTCCCCGGCGGGCCCCCGCTAGCCAGCTCCTTCTCTTTCTGGGGTAGATGACTGAGGGAGATGTAGAGTGGACACGTTTCCAGCCTGGCGTTTCCAAACCGAACAGCGAGGGGGATTATCTCAGCGTCTCACGGAACACATGGCCTGTGTTCTTCGGCAGATAATCCTACATATGGCCCCTAATCTTTAAACAGTGTTTTTCTTTATCTGTTAAAACACCCATTTGCAGTCAGGAAGCGTTTCCTGTATGCAATATAACTCAGAGGATGTCACAAATAAAATCACAGTCAGCGCTGCATGCAAAGGAGTGTCTCTTTCACCCCCTCACTGAGGACACCCCGTGTGCCCTCCCTGTATCTGCCCCTACAAGTCCAATTGGCCCGTGGCAGTGACTGATGTGCCGCTGGGCCAGTGGCGAGGGAGACGGACCACTGACATGTAAATAAGGTTCTGCGGTTATCATGACAGAGGACTATGAGGACATGTAGCCTTAAGGTCTAATAGGAAGGTTCTTAAACAACCACGAAAAATACTTTGCAAGAAATGACATAAAATATACATTCATCCAAGGACAACGAGTGTTAAAAATAGCACTGCACTTGACTATACAGTTACATAAACCCTCTTAATGTCACCCATTCACATTCACAAACACTAACCCAAAGTTAAGCACAGAGGAAGACAAATTAACCGGAATCCTGAATACTTTATGACACCAATCAAACTTAACGGTGGCTCTGTGAGGCTGAGACAGAACTGTAGGCTTCTACTCTCAAAGCAAGACTGACAGATGAATGTTCCGGAGCGGGACCACGGGAAGCACGCCCCATAAAGCAAAAACATCACTTGCGCGAGGAAATCGATGACTCCCAGCACACGGCCGCTATAGCGCCCAGTCGCCCAGGCTTAGCGCCTCCAGTGTTTAACGCAGAGTACTCTGGGAAACATCTGATTTCTGTCCACTCACCTTGTGCTTTTCGGGACTCGTTCTGCGCAAAACTCACTTTTCATATTTATTTCTTTGTCATGCTTTCGTGAAAATATGCAGTGAAGTGAAACATACAGGGCAGTGGAAGAGAAGCAAATAGTACATGTAAGATAATAAATCGGTCAGGGTCGACAGAAGGAGGAAGCCGACCAAGACGGATCTCTCCAGTCCTGCACCAAAATGGCAGCTTTCCTTCACAGACATTTCAGCGCTCCGCTAAATCACCATATCAGCTGTCAGGCACTGATTGTGGCAGCCCTGTACTAATAAGCGAGGACCCCTGGTGTCATTACACATCACGCTACACCTGTTCCAGGGAGCCAGGACCCCTGGGAGCCCGTTCCTGATCCAGCAGGGGTGAGGGATACCCAATTATTTCAGTAGCAGCAGGAGCATGGGTCAGCCTGGCGGGGACCACTTCTGGCAGACCAAGGACTTACCAGTGACCTTCAACCCCAGCGCGATTATGCCGATTACACCTCATGCCATCACACTTTCAGCTCCGTACAGAGAGAGCCGGCAAGCAGGACGTGCAGGTGGCGCGCTCGTCCCCCTCGAAGGGACTGCCCCCCCCCCGTTAGTGATGGCATCCCTGTCACTTAGCCTTATCTCATGTCACTCGTTGTCAGAGACACTCGGGGGGGTCCACTCTGGAAGAACCGAGGGGAGGCATTGGGCCTGAGGAAAGAGAGAACAGGGGGCAATAGGGTCCCCTCGATGTCCCCCACTGCCAGTTACAGCATAACTGGCAGGGGCGTCATTAGGGACTCGGAGGAGGAATCACACAGGGGTCTCCTCTGACCGGCAAACAAAGGCCTCCCCCCATGCAGGGGGCTTGTTCCAAGCCATTTAGCCCCCCCTCGTCTGAAGCGGCATATGTATCCCATAATAAACAGGCAGCCGCGGTTCATTCTCATCATCATTGTTTCATTATGGGCAGATACAGAAAGGAACCACAAGAATCCCCAAGCTGCCCCTCAGAGGGTCTCCCTTCTAACATAAACCCATAAACACTGCATTCCTGCACAGGAAAAGAGCCAGAGGTCAAGGGTCAAGGGACTTGGACTGAAAAGTGCCCAGGATAGCAGATTTTGTGTCTTGCACACCAAGGTCAGAGCACATCTCTGATCTGACTAGAACCTTCCCCCCACCTTCTGTGACCACCTGGACAACATCCTCCACCACCGTGTGGCACTCACGCCTCCGTCCACAGGCTCGCCTGGCATGCCGCCACCTTGCCCACCTGTACAACATGGTTTCTGAGGGACTTGGGGGCCAAAGGCTAGGTGACACTGTAGCAGAAGGGGGAGGGGTCGCCCAACACGGACACGCCCACCCAAACCACAGCGTGGGGGTGCTGTCTCCCAGAGTGCTCCTGCCTGAGGGAGGAGCCCTTTCCCCTGCAGATTTTCAGGTGTTTGTGAGTCACGGTGAATCGGAAAATGCAGCTAAGCCTACATGGAGCCGAGTCCGGCCTGAGGGGGCTCTCATCACAATCAAGTAAGCACTAAGGATGACGTACATTATTAGTATGTTACTCTGCAATGGGCTGGCACCCCATCCTGGGTTATTCCCCGCGTTATGGCCCTCCAAGATGGATGGATGGATGGATGGATGATGTTCTTGTGTGTAGGAGATAAGCCGCTGAGGTGGCTGCACAGCTCACAGTGACACACTGAGCGGTTTCTCCAGCCACACGGCAGCTCTCGCTGGAAACGCGTGTCTGGAGGGGGCGGGGGGCACGCCGTCAAGCACTTCTGACAAGAGGAGTGAAGGGGGCACCCACGCCAAAGCTTTCCATCCAAGTAAGGTCACCCCAGCCCAGAAAGACTTCAGAGCTAGCAGAGTCTAAAAATGCCCCCCCCCCCGCTGAAAATATCTATTATTTACTTATAGTACAGAAAAGAAAGAACCAAAGAAGGCAAAAACCCAGGAAAAGTAGAATGCAGAGAGACATGAATTATATTCATTAGCTAGTGTTTGTGTGGGTGTTCATACCCACATTAAGGAATTTAAAAAGGGCTGTTTTCTTCTTCTTTAAACCCCATAGAATCCAATCCCGCACGTCGAGGCTAGCTTAATATTCATGGATATCTGCCGCATAAAAAAGGAGACCTGGTGCTTTTCAAAAATGTACAGACGCACTTTGTAATTCTGCAGGAATAATCACGGAGGATTTTATGCGAGATGAAGGCAGAGGTGTGACAGCCGGGCGATATTTACCCGTGTGAGTGTTCACTATCGCCATCCGGAGGGGCTTTGATCATGGGGGGGCACGTCAGGCTGCAAATGACTCCCCTTGAAGTTACAATATATAACCAGATATCACTATAGATACATAACAAACCTCAAACGCAGAGCAAAGTTAAAGGATTGGCCCCGCGTTCCTCTATTGTGGGGTTTTCTGCTTCATAATTATTTTTCTGAAATAATGCTGTTTTGCCGATAATTGATTCCTGCGCTAATTGGTGCACGCTGCTCGTTACCGCTGCTGACTTCCAACAAGGCCGTTCGGTGCCTTCCTGATTCCTCACTTCTCCCTTGATTGCGCCTTGATTCCTCACTCCAAAGAGGATGGAGATGTGCGCTGTGCTATCCTTGGTTATCCCCCACTCTCCCGGAGTACGGTGGGATCTTGTGGAAGTATTTTTAGCCCCCAACCTGTCAGACACACAGCCGGGGGAAAAGCAACCTATTGTTTTGTCTATGAGATTCTAGAAGTGATAAGGGTACCATGGCGACGGATGATGCGCATCGCCATGACATCTCAGCTACATCATGACAGATTTACCTATAAGAGAAGTAATTATTATGAGAAGCTAACATGGCATTTCAGGACATCCATTACAGGAAAAAAACAAATTCAAATGAGCTATTTATCTTTGAGGGAAGAGGAGGGGCAGTAGCCGATGAAATTAAGCCGATAATGTGAGACATTTAGCTCCTTCTTAAAGGGGGGAAAAATCACCACCTCTAAGCCATGAGGTCTAGGTCTTAATCCATTCCTCCTTATCTTGAGTCGACCGAATCGACAAGTGCACTTGACAGCCACTTTGTACACATCTTCTTCTGTAAGCGGGGGTGCTCAAGGCCAGACTTATGCACAGGAAAACCGGGTCCCAAGATCATAGGGGCTCCCAATTTTTTCTGGTTGGTACTGCAGCATTTTATGCTGCACCTTGGGCCCCATCATTGACTTTAAACCAGTGGCCCCCGCCGTTGAAACACTGACCCTGGGGATACACCTTTGTGTTAGGTGGGACTCCTGAAAAGTACTACACAAATGACTGAATGAACGCGCCGATTTCACAGCCCGGCATGAGAGACCTGGAAATGGCTGGGGGGGGGGGATGGTTAACGGCTTTTCTCAGACGAAGCAGGAAGACCTGGTGGGAGGGGGACAGGGGAGGGGAGGGCGATGGGGTGGGTCCCCAGCCAGTTGCAGGATTAGCATACCCTCACGAGACTTTTTACAGTACGCTGACTCATACGGAGAGGAAAAATAAAACTACTTATAATTTTGTTTTACAAGGGGAAAAAAAAGATTAGAGGGCACCTCAGACGTAAATAAAACTTGAGGGACACGCATGATGTAATGTTTTTTTTTATTCCTAATAAAGTTGTTTTATCAAAGCACGCCTTCAATGGCGTGTGTGAGCAGGGGCTGCTAGAGTGAAATATAACGTGCTATAACCATCTTCCTGGTCTTTACGGCAGCTGCCCAGACTGAGAGGTAGAAGCGGCCCCACGCGGCTGGGCGAGAAAGGACACGATGACATCATGTCTAAGAGGGCTCATTATGACATCACTGTGGCCACCAAACTCTTCACTGGATCCCAGAGAGTCCAGGAAGCACCATTCAGTTACCTTTGTCATGTCAGTGGTCACCCTGACACTAGATCCCAGAAGGCTGTAGGTTTGCGACCCAGTGAAAGACTTGATTCAGTCTCCCTGCTCTACAGTTTGATTCCACTGAGGAATTACTGCTCGTGTACTTTTCTTGGAACTTACATAACATTTATGAGTTTGGCAGAAAAAGAACAGAACTATAAGAAAAAATGAAGCCATTCTTTAAATGGAAATTGAATTCCGACTGGAGCAGATCATAGGGTGCTTGTCTGATTGTACAGCTGAGCAGATACTTTCAGACTTATGCATTTTTACCTGTGGATACAGTTGATGTTTTTAAAGAGAGCAATTCAGACTAAGTAATTTGTTGAATAGTCCACCATCAAGGAAAATAAGAACTTACTGAAAGTAACCACAAAGTAGCAAACAGAGCAAAAACTGGGTGCAAGTCTGGGGAGCAACTACCGCTACAGACATGCAGTAACATCTACAAAATAATCCAGGAGAACATAAAATAACAAATTATTAAAGAAAAAAACTAGCTGAGGCCAGCATCGAACACACAACCCAAATCGAACCCACAAGGAGCCCAGATGCTGGCTAGCGGCTCAGCCCATGAAGCCACAAGCGACCCAAGGATTAGGGAAACACACTAAGGACTGAGGGTGAAACAGGATGGTCAGCGCCACCTGCTGGCCAAATGAGGACAAGATATATGGGACGGTCAGACGGGCACTGATCCCCATCTCATTCCATCACCTCGATCCACCCTCCATTCCTCACATCTCAAAAGAAACTGCTTTTTCGCTGAGAAGTTCCAGCGATGACTCTTCAGCAATTTGTCCTTGCAGAATGACACAATCTAGCCAAGGCACATTAAAAATTACATCCTACAGTTCCCCGTCTTCACAGTTCCTGTGACATCACTTCCTTTACAGAAAGTTAAGCCCATTTCCACCCCACGTCCCTATCTTACACTCCACAAATTACGTTTCACTCTGTGCCATTTTGGTCTGACAAAGGCCCTAAGCTTAAGTCTCTCTGTATGCTTGGATCATGGTTTTCGCCAAGCATCACCCCCCAGAGGTAGAGTAAGAAAAAACTGAAGACTGGAATCGATTAGCAACCTTCACACACCTGAGACACAGAGACTCAGATGCAGAGAGATGGTGTGTGAGTGTGTTGGGAGGGTGATGGCCCACACTGATGAGGTTGTCAGCCAAGCGAGAGTCCACTGGGTCCCCGCCAGCCACACACACATCAATAACAGGTCTGCTCTCACCCTCGGCGCGCTCATTACTGCGCAAGGTGCGGGCTGCCATATGTGGAATCCGAAACCCCCTATCATTTCAAATGTGCAGAATATTCATTCGATTCCCCTGCTGCCCACCCCCACCAGCCCCAAGTAATAATTTGATGTCAATTATGTCATTCACTCTGATAATTAAAATCAGCGATGCGTGTCTCACCCACAGGATATGCTCGGCACGGCAGTGAGGTTTGTAAACATGTCCCACTTGCAGCAATGCGGCTGCATGTGTTGCTGGCTGGCATGTGACTGGCTGACTTCTCGTGAGCGTGCACGTTCGTGACTGTTTGTCCCAAGTGCAACAGAACATTACCTCAGGTCATATGACATAAACACACAGAGACGGCAAACTCCTCCGCCTTCGGACTGAACTCTGAGCAGCAAAGGCTCAGCACAGGCCCATTCTAATTGGATAAAAGTGAGGACACGGAGCGGTAGATCCGTCATGGTCACCTAGTCGCTCCTAGTTGACGTTTTGGCCCAGATGGACGGGTACAGAGACAGACGTGACAGCAGCACCAGTGCGACCAGTAGAGCAGGCTAGCCAGTCTAATTCAGTGCCACTCGCCTATAGGACTACATTTACGCCTATGTGACTTTGGTGGTAAAACCGAGACGAATAGTCATCAATTGCAGAGCTGGCTCCAGGAGCAGGATTCGGGCCTATCAACAAAAGACAAGCCGACAGTGGGGGAGCCTTAAAGGGGCAGTACCGTACAACCAGCTGCTTCAATGCTAAGCTGGGACTTGTGAGGTCTCAGCAAAATGACAACAAAAAACTAACCCACTGAAACAGTGAGTCTCCTTTGTGATGGCAAGAGTTAGCCCTGAGCCATCACTAAGGTACCCCTTGTGACAAGAAACAAAGAACATGGATTTAAGGTGTAGAAGGCCACAGCAAGCACCCCCCTCCCAGACAAAGGTGGTTCGACCCCAGTGGAGATTTCACTCAGACTACCCGAGAACATGAATCAAAGTTACACTCTAATGTGCTAATTGACTTGATTCCTCATAAACATGCTTCCAGATGCCGCATACGGACACCAGCCTTTGTCATCAATCACCAATTATTGTGAATTCGCACAGAAAAATCATTGCGAGGTTCAGAAGCCAGCTATCAATCACGGCACTGGGCTCCCTGACGATCTGCCAGGGCTTCTAAGAATATCCAAGCGGCATCATCTTCAGCATCTATCCGTATTTGGAGTGCAGGGTAAATCTGTCTTTGAAACGGTATTATTTAGTTGCCTAGGAGACATTTTTAGCCATGCCTCGCAGCTGAACACTTCTCTCAATTACGTAATCAGGAGCTCGTAAGGCAGAAGCACCTCAGCCCAGCTAAAGAGGCATCCGTGTGGAAGATAAACCCACGGCACCTTCTGGTGGCTAAGCAGGTTGGGGTGGCACCCTGCCGCCGACTCCTACACAAGCCAAAGTTTAGGACTCTATTGCGATGACCCTACACTCTGTCCAACTCTCACCAAACTGTCACAGAAGGAAGCAGACCTGCCATCAAAAGTCAAGTCAAAGTCAAAGCATCTCTCATCTTTAGCTATATGCTCCATGTGTCATATGCCAAGGTAAAATATCCAACCGATGAAATCTCATTGGTCAAATCCAGCCAACAGAGAATGTTCTTTATTTAAATGTCTTTTAGAATGTAACATTTATGCAAAATTATTTCCACATTTTGCATTTTAACAAAGCTTTGTCAATCTCAGCACAATAAAATAATTTATGAAAGTGGTATATGTGTATATTGTGAACGTGTTGTCCAGCCTTGGAACCATGGCTTAGGAGGTACAAAGCGACTCTGACTTACCCACTGTTATTATTCTAGTCTTTTTCTATTTCTATTATTATAATAATAGAAATAATAATAATATAATATTCTTGCTCTATTTCTGTTAATATTCTATTATTCTAATTATTAGTTGTAGCAGGGGATTATATTCTGACATCATCTGGAAAATGCTTTTCTGTACCGTAATCGTAACGTTCAACAAAGTATCAAGAACAAATAATTGTTAGCGAAGAAAACTGAAAACTGAAACAAAATATTAACACAAAAGACGTTTTAAAGCTCGCAACATGAAAGCAGGAGCCAGGTGTGCTTGAGACGCTATAATAAAGATGCCGTGTTGTAAAGGTATAGCAGAAATTTACTAGCGAAAAGCATTTCCTCCTAGTATAGCGTTATCTCATGCGGCTTAATTTGTTACATAAGTATCCGACGCGGTGTCAGTCACAGAAGGAAAGCTTATTTTTAGCACAGGTGATTCCAGATATTAAAAGCAACATCTGTGGTTTGAGGTTAACGGCTTTGGGATGGGCTTTCAAATTACATTAATCCGTCACTGAAGGAATTTCTCCCACAAAACAAAGCTGTCAAACGGAGCTTAAATTACACATTCATGCTCTATATTCATATTCAGCTTTCCCATTTAATGTAAATATCCTCCGGGCCGAAAACATCAGCCTAAATCCCAGTGCTCTTTTATGTTGCTAACTCATTAGGAGCACTTAGCCGTCTATTTCAGGTTAATTTGTACGAAGTGATACTGCAAGTGAATGACAGGAAACTCCTTCTTTGTAGAATATTTTTTCATTTCTGGTGATAGGTTGGGTCCTTTAGAGGCAGCACATCAGTCTAACACAAGGGGAGTCAAAAGAGAGCAAAAAATATATAAAAAATCTATTGCTATCATTAAACACCGGGCAGACTTTTTGAGTCGTGATTTTAACGCTGATTTGGTCACTCTGGCAGGAATGAAATCATTCCCACTTCAGACACAAGTGGCATCCACAATAGGAGGGACGTCGAGCCTTGGGCGACAGAGAGTAAGTGTTTCAGTCCATTTTTTAGTCGTTTGATCGATATCAGTCGCAAGAGAGTGAAGATTGGTGACTACACACACCAGGGCGCTTCAGCCGGGCCTCTCCGAAATGCCAGGCAGTGAAGAGCCGTTGTCAGAGGGTGTTACTCCAGACCCCTCCGCTAGCAGACACCCACAGCCCCCTCTTCACACATGGCTACAAAGCACACAGAACCATCCAGAGCTCATTATCATAAAGCATGACGCCTTCTTACATGAAGAGGTGTAGAGCTCTGCACAGGTTATGGGTCTGCATGTGACCATCAGCCATGACCATCAGGAGCTTGGCGTGCTCCTCTGCTATTCCTCCCTGCTACCCCTGTCCTCTATCACACCCACCGCATTGATCACTCCCTCAGTGACTGCTGTGAGGGCAGTCATGAACATATGCAAAGGCTCCTGGCTGAATTCTACATGGCCCTGCATCCAGACGCTTTTTTGAGCATCATTTTTCTCCCGAGTACCTGGTTAAAGCAGGACATTACCCCTCATCGGGGGGGGGGGGGGGGGGGGGGGGGGGGGGGGGCGGGGGCGGGGGGGGGGGGGG
>JAODKN010000016.1:14111073-14125105 GCA_026774425.1 Petrocephalus zakoni | reverse complement strand
AACTGGGGCACACTCCTATACAGGACTAACGAGGGAGCAAACGGGAGGCAGCTGGGCTGGGGAGCACACAACTGGGGCACACTCCTATACAGGACTAACGAGGGAGCAAACGGGAGGCAGCTGGGCTGGGGAGCACACAACTGGGGAGCACTCCTATACAGGACAAACGAGGGAGCAAACGGGAGGCAGTTGGAGTGATCCACATGAGGGCTGAAATGAGAGGCAAGACAAAACAAGCAACAGGCCTGGCTCGTTAGCCACACGGGAGAGGGGGGCAGGAAGGCAGGCCATGACAGTATATGGTTAAATTACATGTATTTTTTATACACTTCCTATACCAGTACTTGGCATTCAAGGTCTCCTTCAACACCTGTCTTCAGGGATGCTAAACAAAATGGAGTCATTCCCAGGAGTCTCAAAGCCCAGGGGGGCTTCCTGAGTTTTCCTCGAGTATAGTTGTGTTTCTATCAAGCTGTTTTTCAGCCCGGTTCCTGGGGGAGATGAAGCCGTGGCCTGTGATGGGGGTGGAGGGGTGTCTGATCTCGATTCCACTGTAATGTTTATTTCCCTGGCAGCTCGTACCCAGACATAACTTTGTGATGTAACCTCAGTCAAGCGATGAAGTTTCCATTTACACGAGAGTCCATTTTTATTTTTCTACACTGACAGATATCTCGCCCCAAAACACTTCCGTGCTTCTGGGTTTGAGTAGTACAGGGGGTACCCGACGGCCTCTAGAACAGTCACAACCCTGGCAGCTAGCATCCAGTCCTTCCTGAGGGTGATCCTCTCTTGACCCAGAGCCTAATAGTCTACAGTGGAATCTTTGGTGAAACTAAGTGGTCACTGCAGGAGGTACAGAGTTATAATAAAAATATAAACCGAGACACGGCTCATCAGAGCAGGCCACATCCCACAGAATCCATGGGGAGGGCAAGATCTGCACTGGGAAGGAAAAACAGCCACACCACACTCATTTCAATGGCTTTTTTTGATGGTCGATCCGCACACAGGAAGGGAGAAAGACACAGTGCCATGGTAGCATTGTATCCGTCAATTAACAAGCAGTCAATGCTGAAGTGGCTTCCCTCGAAGACTCCTTTTACAAAAGACTTTTGCCTGAATTGGCGCTAGTCCTGTTCCCACACAATAGCGGTGCGGTGCGTAGCAAGGCCCCCAGAAACACATTTAAGTGCAGCCATTTCTAACTATAGCCACAGGAAACTTGCATATGGCTGAATTATGTGCTCACTGCCACGTTTTCATAAACACATCTTTCGTGCGTAAAAAGGTAATACTAAACAGGGAACTTTCTTGGAACTATCCGAGACATTGTGCGCCGCTGTGCGATTAACACCTCACTCCTCATTAGTCAGTCACGACTGGCCCACGGGGGCAGCAATTAGGGATGCAAGGAGACTCGCCCACCTGTGGCTGGCATGTCCCAGGTAGCTGTCACACTGAGAGCTACAGTGCCATGGCAAGCGAGAGCCTCTTCAGTCACTGTGAGTCACTCTGACGACAACAAGGATGTCTGCTCCCCTCAGTCACTCACAAACCCCAGGTGACGCATTGCCCCCACCCCAGAGGTGGCAGGTCATATTTCACATCTCTGTCCATTTCTCTGTCCAATGATGTAATGTAAGTGATGCAAGTAATGCAACGTTGAGGTTTGAAGCATTCATTTGAAGCAGAGATCCTTTCAGCCAATCACAATCTATGTAGGTATCACCTGATCAACACTGACTGCTCCATAAGTTAGCTGGGTCCAATGTTACGTCCTAAATGCCTAAAAATCTTCAACCATACAGGTGAATGGTGTCTGCATGTCAGCCTTTCAGGGGGCACTGCTGTGCACACACAGTGGCTTCACTGGCACCTCGAGCACTGATTGCTTTGACTGCAGACTTTCACAAGATATCTTGACCTCAGAATTTCAAGTCTCCAGCAAAATCATAATTTATCAGCTTTTCGTTAATCTGCCAACAACCCCCCCCTCCCCCTTGAAACCTTTGTTGGCAAAGCTGTGAACTGCTGTGGGGGACAGAGTTGTCTCAGGGATAATTGCATTGCAAAGAACAGCAGCGGCATCAACGGCTCTTCTCACGAGGGTTAGAAAGCTCATCTTCAGCACTGCAAATGAGTGTTTGGCGAGATATACAGCGCCGCCGAGCATTAGCACTTAGCACCACTTGCTATTAAGGAGGGATGATTAACAGCTACCCGCAGTCTTCCAGCAGCGAGAGGCCTGACAGGCATCCCCCTGCCCTGCATTTTCCCCCTTTGGGAGGAAAGTGGCTGGAAGAGAGAGCTGTATTCTGTTCCTAGTGTTGGGGAAGTTACCCACAAAAGGAGTAGTTGCTGATGAGTGGTTCCTCACTCAGAAAGTACAAATCCAGACCAAGGTTTTGTTTCAACAAACCAGTTGATTATGAAGAGTGGGGAGGTGCGTTCAACATCGGCTTAGGGCTGTCTGCAGCTGTCGTGACGTAGCACGAAATCTGCCCACGGCTGCCGGGGAGGAGAATAAACTGACTGGCGTCAAGTCGGACAAGTTTCACTGCTCGAAGCGCGTGAGATCTGACTGCAGTGGCAGACGTGGCAGACATCGTGGAAATGCCAGTGTTCTTGCATGGAGAATACGGCGAACAGCGAATGTTATTTTAATTTTTCAAAAATATGCTTCAAATTATATTTTACAAGCACTGCAATACACTGAGATGAAAATACATTTATTTCAAGGATTCAGAGTTTTTATTGTCATATCTACATAGTACAGTGTACAGAGTACAATGCAGTTCTTAGTTAAATGCCTTCTTCACAGACTAGACAATTAGACAAATAAAGCAGTGCTACATTACAGTAAGTAACAATAAATTAACAACTAATAACAACTAATGTGCACTATTAAAGTTGGCGTTTCTTTTATTTATTATATTTTATTGTGTTTTTTATTTATTTCAACTTTATTTTACCAGGTAAATTAAATGAAAACCAGTTCTCACTGCTTCGCAATTCTTTTCTGGAGAAATAGCAGATAACACATCGGAACTTATTGGGATACAAACGTCACACACGTCAAGCGTGTCACAAAAATCTTCAGCCAATAAATTGTGTCGTCACAGAGGCGGTTCCCAGTTTGTGCAGCCAGGTGAGAGGCGCTGTACGATCTGTCTTAAGTCGTTTTGCTCTCATGAGAGTATTGTACCATGTGACATGGTGACGCCGGGTGACATTTTGCAGCGCCGGCTGAAGACGGACAAGAAAAACTAACCATCATGCATTGCGTCAAGACCAGAATGCATCACTTTAAGCCTCTGTAAGCAGCTGCATGAAGTAGAACACACCCATTGTCACAAAGTACTCAACTGGTTGGTTGAAACAAAACCATGGTCTGGATTTGTACTTTCTGGATTACTTTAGTGAGTAACTTTCCCAACACTGTCTATACCAGTGTTTCTTAATCCTCCAGAAAAGAAGGTGGCAAACATGTCTGGGGTTGCCTGAGGACTGGGTTGAGATACACTGCTTTATACTATTACACTCCTGAAACTCTGGGCCCCATCACACACACAAATATTCAAATTAAATTTCTTTCTACAGGCACATGCTAATCAATCTAGCCATGTCAAAACTTATATCCATATAGGCTCTAGAAAACTTTCACAGCCACAGAGACTTTGCTTTTCATCCAAGTTCCAGAAAAACCGAACTGCGGAAAAACACCCATACCGATCATCCGTAATTAGAGCGATGTGAACTGGGGAGAAGGCCTACAAACACAAGCTGATTGGTGGGCCCTGAGCCGGGCTTCCCCCGTGATTGGATGGTGTTTGATCATAAGCCAGGCTCGCATTTTACCTGGATGCTGCCCCGTGGGGAAGCCCATCTAACCATAGACTCTTCTGAATGACAGTGAGCCTGGGGCCAGCTTCAGATCAAAGACAAAAGAGAACTATTGTGATCTGCTCAACCCCATGTGCATCCCTTACCTGCCGGTTCATGCTCATCCCCAAAAATCACACTAGGGATGGACTTCAGCTACAAAGCCCCCCCCCCCCAAGAAAAGCAACAACCAGACAAAGAGCAAGAGCAGAACATGAAAGCACCTTCTAACTTGATGATCTGTGTCTAAAATTTCCTGCTACAGGAACCTTCTAAAGACCTGATGATGAAAGGGAATAAAATTCGGCCTGCAAACTGCATATTCATGCACACAACACAATAAGAAAATCCATGATCTACTGAAATAAAGTAAACAGACAGCATACGGTTTTGTCTGATTATACAACAAAGCTCGTTTTGTATTAATCCCTGTCTCTAAGCCTCTAACACCATGCCTGCTGATAAGGAATCAAAGACTTATCAGTGGTCGGGACCAGGCCCAGCCGTGGATTCCATTCTGCTAGTCGGTCAATGATGGTGGTGAACCTCTGCCAACGAGGGCACTAATCTTGGTTTACGGGGAGCTTACTGGCACCTGATGGCTGACCCTCCGCTTCCTCTGGGGCCGGTGCAGCCCGTAATGCAAAAGCGGTCTCCGGCCAGCCTCCATGTGTCGCTGATGCTACAGCATATGAACATGGCAAGCCCTGCAGGGTGGCACTCTCTGCTGGTAGCTAGGTGCTTTGGGGCCTCTGCTGTCTGCACAGTGTTTGCACATAGGGGAGATGGGCCTGCTTCCCAGAGCCTTCAGCATAGCAGAGATACCCGAGATTTGCTCGGGATGCAAAAGCCATGCTATATGTTACCCACAATCCTCTGCAAATTAAGTCATCTGTAAACAGTTACAGCGACGCTTGTCACCTGCGAACTAGCACCATAGGTATGTCTACTACAGTCACAGAGCAGATTTGCTGAGGTCCCTCTAAATAGGAGAAACATCTCAGGAGACTGGCTAAGTTGTAGGGTGACAGTGTCTCACAGAGGATGGGAACGCTCCCCTCTACCTGCAGTGGCAGTCCAGATTTCATTCCAGGTGGGGTGCCTGAGACAGCCCGCTGCCGTGACGTCAGACCACAGCGGGTAGCATCAGCGGAAACGGCCCGGAGCTCTCGGGTGGTCCCCATTCCTGCGCCAATCTGCTCCCCGCAGGCGAGCTGGAGAGAGGCTGGCCGGCTATAGGTCGCTGAGAGCTGAATGGACGCTTTTTCTCTTTTCCGTGTTCGTCTGCCAGCAGACCATGCGGCTACGTCAGCCCCTTCAGCCTGCCCAGAGCTTTTACTGCCATCCTTTCAGTAAGGAAAGACAGTAGCCACTAGAATACCAGGAAAGGTCAACGGCACCAAAGGACTGCGTTTGAGAGCATGAAATAACGAGACAATAAGCCAACGTGAGTCACGCCCATTCCTTTGCTGACAGGATTAAACCATAAAACGGTGCAGGCCAGCATCTGGGCCTGCAGACCCCCAGAATGTGAAAGGCTGCTTGGCAGGACATCCAGGCCAGCCCATGAACAAGCCCCGTGCCATGCTCCCAAGTGAAGCGACTTTCGGTGTGGTGTCAAGCTAGGCTGGAGCATTCGGTCAACCTCGGGCCCGGGGTGCCACTCTACAGACCTCTGAAGAAGTCACGTGATGCCAGCCTGATGGTAAATGCTGACTCGGTGAAGGTGCCGTCTGGTCCTACTCAGCCTGTCCATATTTAGGTCCCAGGTGCATTATATGCAATGGTCTCTGTGTTAGCAGTTAGTGAAAAAGTCCATCCTTGACCATGTGTGTCAAAGGCGAACCAACACAGCTTCCAATACTAAAGGTCATGCTTTAGTGTAAGGTTACTAGTTGAAACAACAAATGCTTTTTGAGGGGCAACTTAACCTAACCAGCTTCAGTAATTACTTGTATTACTGACTTGGACATCACACCTTCAAAGTGTGGTAGTGTGAAGCTAAAGAAGATTATAAACAAAACCAATCCTTCTAATGCAGTAACAAAATAAAACAGAACTGTATTATGTAGTTACAAACCAAAACCTCTATATTAAGTAGTCACCAAACAAAACAGAACCCTATAATGCAGTCACTAAACAAAACAGAACCCTATAATGCAGTCACTAAACAAAACAGAACCCTATAATGCAGTCACATTTGTATCCCCAAACAAAGCAGAGCCTTATCTGCAGGTTAGATCACACTGTTCTACTATTCATTATATCTGAGGACTTTTTGTGCCAATTACCATGTGGTAAAATCTCCTGATCCTCCCTTTGGCGTGAATGGGAGCTTCTGCCGAGAGTACTGACCAACCCCCTGAACCGTGCATTTGGTGAACCCCAGGCGCAGGAGCGCTTATGTATTCAGTACATCTTACTCTGAGCTTAGATCTCTTGCTTATGATCTTCGGATTGGCAAGAGCTCAGCAGCCCCTCCCCATCCCTCCCCCCACACTGTGTGTATGGTGCCGCCGTTCCCGTGAGGGCGCCCCCTGATGGCGGATAGGCCACAGATCCCTGTGACGCATCATTCAGGTGCCTTGTGCTGCCGCCGTTGGGGGCGATGACTAATTGCCTGCCGTCGGCGCATGTGAACGCCGTGTCACGACAAGTGCCACCGCAGGACTGGCAGCCAAACGTCCCCAGTCCCCCAGCAGTGAGCCGGGAGCCCTCGCTGACGGTGTAATTAGGGGAGAGAGTTGCCGCGGTGACCAGGGGATGGCGAGCTATGGGCTATGCGCACAGCTCCTACACGGACGACCAGACCAGCGACAGCAACAACAGCCGAAAAAAGGCAAAGGCAGAGAGAAAACGGAGATTCCAGCTCCAATTAGCAGCAGGCTCTCAGCGGGCTTCGGGAACGCAGGCTGCATTCAGCAGGTGCTGCAGGTTGGGACCTTGCGACCCCAGGAAGGACGCTGCAGTTGTACCTTCTGTGAAAGTGCTCAATCTGGATTTAATCCAGGAATGAGAACATTATCTGGGAAAATTTAGCAAGTTAAGCACAATGGTGATACACCTATAATGTGACAGTGTAGTGAATAATAATGTAATGTCTTTCTTGGCTCTGTTCCTGCATCATCTGTTTACTGTCTAAACAGCATGGTGCCCCCTACAGAGGAATGTAGGAACTGCCCTCCATTCATCAGGCTCCTCCCCCCAGAAGTCTGCCCGACAACTTGGAGAGCTTCCAGTCAGAATGAAAACAGCACAAAGCATGGCTTTAGACTGATGGGCTTCCTGCATCAGCTGACCCGGCTCACTGAGCAGTATCCTGGTTACTTGGTTACTCTTAAATCTCACACAACAGGCAGGAGCTAGTTTTGTCCCAAATGACTTTGTAACGGAGAAGCACTTTTGCGTAACAACTTGTGTACGGAGGTGGTGTGTGCCTATAATCAGAACGGCGTTGGTTTGAATCCCGTGCTTGATAGAGTGATTACACTGTTGGGTCTTTGAGAAAAACCCCCTAATCATTCAAAATTTGGCATTAGCAGGAGTACAGGGATATGGTTAATAGGAATGCTGCCGAAGAAACTGCACTTTAAATCTTCACTCGGGCAAAGGAAGAGCATCACTCTGCAAAACATGAAGAGGATCTGACCACCCCTGCCAAGTGACAATAACTTGTCCTGTAAAGAAGCCCAACTATGCAGGTATCCCAGCATCCCCACCGGAAGCTTCCTCGGATCCCTGTCTGCGCGGGATGGGCATAGCTGCAGCACATCCCAGGGAATGCCAGACCTCCATATGCAAAACCAGCATTTATACATCCTCCCAAGCAAGCGGGTGTGCTGTCGCAGTGTCTGCGTCACGAAGCTGCAGCGTTTAACAGCCATCTCTGTGATTCAGAGGGAGCGACATTCTCTGAGCTGTCTGTCACGGGCGCTGCGGCCTAGCGTGACAGCCGCTGATTGGGGCTCGCGCCTCCGGGAGGCAGGATGGATCGCCGCAGGACCCTCAGACTGTGGCGGAGCACGGAAGGGGGTCCAAGCACACTTCCTGTAAAACATGCCCCTCCACACACACACACACACAGACACAGAGGAATCCGCAGGAAGACACACGTACACTCGCAGGCAAAGGCAGACTGAAAGCCCCACAGAACAAAAGTTCCGCATTTTCCCTAAAGATCCTGAGCGTGTGCCCATCTGTGTGTTAACCGGCATGTGCTTTCATGCACGCGCTTGAGGGTGGCGTGTAGCAGAGGAGCTGATGCCTCAGCCATGATATAGGCTCCTATGCTCTACTGTAGGCCTAGTTTTGGGTGCTGTCAGCCTACCAGCTGCTCTGACAAGCCCCTCATCCACACAGGCTCCTCGCACCATACACAGTCCCATAAACATCTCCCACACTGCGCCAGAAGCCTGCTCCATTTCCCCCGTCACCTGTCGAATGCTGCTGTCTGCGGGCTCCTTGTTAAGGGCTCCTATCACATTTAGATATATCCTTAAGTACGCCTCTCCTCTGACACCGAGGAGAAGGTGCGCCAGACGCACATGTCATGCGTTTTGCTCACAAACAGGGCCCGTCACTCGTGTGCCGTTATGAGGCTCCGTCAGAAGAGTGCCGGATGTTGGGGGTGCTCTGTGAAGCCAGCTCAGGGCCTAAACAGAGACACCACTTGGGGGAGCGGGTCACCCCATAGGGGCAGCAGCAGTAAATGGAGATTAGGCTAGTGTGGGCCTAGAGGAAGTGTGTGATGGAACAGAGTGGGGAGGAACATGAAAGAGACCAAGCACAGCAAAGAGTGCAAGAAAACAATTGCTACAGGAGTAAGAATGTGCTATAATTACTGCACAGGACAGCATGGAGACTCAGTGGGTAGCACTGCTGCCTGATACCTCCAGGGCTGGGGGTTCGAATGCTCTCTTCTACCAGGATAGCTGCTCTACACTGGTGAACAAGAGAGCAGAATAGCTACTTTACACTGGTGGGCGGAAGAGCAGTATAACTACTCCACACTGGTGAACAAAAGAACAGTATAGCTACACCACACTTGTGAACGAGAGAGCAGTATAGCCACTCTACACTGGTGAATGAGAGAACAGTATAGCTACTCCACACTGGTGAACAAAATAACAGCATAGCTACTCAACACTTGTGAACGAGAGCAGTATAGCTACTCCACACTGGGGAACGAGAGAGCAGTATAGCTACTTTATACTGGTGAATGAGGTGGCTCTATAGCTACTTTATACTGGTGAACGAGAGAGCAATATAGCTACTCCACACTGGTGAATGAGAGAGCAGTATAGCTACTCCACACTGGTGAACGAGAGAACAGTATAGCTATTCCAGTGAAATGAGAGGCTGGTGAAGTTAGCTCCACCGCAGCGAGACAGAGCAGTGGCTAGGAGAATCGTCCAAGCAGGAGAAACTGGCATAAGCATGTTTTCCATGCAATTCAAAATCCCTCCGCCCGCAAAACAACATTTCGTTCAGCTGGACATATCCTGGATGCTCATTATCAGCAGCAACAAAAACATGGTGGGGGGGGGGGTCTGTCACTGTGTGTTAATGTGTGTCCTCACAGCAAGAATGTGGCAAGAGAATCCCATTTTAGCAGGAAGTGAACCCCATCTCAGCTGGGGCGATGCAGACTGCTATGTAGGCATGCCAGCCAAACCTGGCCTGAATACTGATGTGGGCTTAGAACCAAACAAAAACATCTTTCTGAATAACTACTTATTTACCATATATTTATGGTTATAGGTTTCTGATATCACAACTACTTGCGCTGCTCTCTTCATTGTTTATTCCTCCGTTGCTTCATTCCCTCTTTCATTTGGGGTTCACTGACGCTGTTTGATACCATTGCTAAGGTCCTTGTCAGACTGTACAAGCAGGCTGGAAACAGAAGAGGAGAGACCGGGGAGCAGAGCTGCCCTGAATGCCCAAGAGAGCTGAGTTTCTCTCAGTACCTGCCATGTTTCTCCACGTCTGGGCTTTCCTGTAGATCCTGCTGGTACCAGGTCCTGCCACAGCCTCTGTCTTGTCTCCCTACTTGGTATCTGGCAGGTACACATAGAGGGGTGGGGCCACAGAGGCTGATTGGTCCCCTCTCCTGTCACTCAACAATTCAAAACTATCATTAGCTAATGATGAAGCTGTCCCTCTGTATGAAGTACGGTATCACTTATGCCCCCCATCTTAAGGAATCCTAGAATCGGCCCTGGTGTCTCCTTCCCTGGGCAGGTCTGTACACCCTTCCAGTATAGGTGGTAGACAATATGGACAAAAGTATTGGGACAGCAGGACATTACACATACAGGAACTTTTATGACATCCCATTCTAAATCCATAGGCATCAATATGGAGTTAGTCCCTATATAACAGCTGCCACAGCTATACTGCTCTCTCATTCACCAGTGCACAGCAAATGTGCCAGTGGGATGTTCCCATATTAACACCATGCAATGTTGATTTAACACTGGAACATTAGCTGTGTGTAGAGTAGCTATACTGCTCACTCATTCACCAGTGTAGAGCAGCTATACTTCTCACATTCACCAGTGTAAAGTAGCTATACTTCTCTCTCATTCACCAGTGTAAAGCAGCTTTAACACTCTCTCATTCACCAGTGTAAAGCAGCTATAATGCTCTCTCTTTCACCAATGTAAAGTAGCTATACCGCTCTCTTGTTTACCAGTGTGGAGTAGCTATACTGGGAGAACAGAGCATTCAAACCCCCAGTGTACACAAAGCAAGGTGTGATGTCCGAAGCTCACAGCGCCCACGGGTTTCCTGTGACGCGACCATTATCACTGAGCGGAGCGGAGAAGACCGGTGAGGGCAGGAAGGAAGTAATTAAACAGATCGAGCAGGTCTCTGGGGTGCACCTGTCCATGATACCTGTCTGGGGGGGCCGGGGGGGTAGCATGTACAGCAGGCATTACAGGAAAGAGAGAAGACATGTACATCTGTTCATTCCCAGGTGGGAGTCCTGTCAGAATATAACAGGGACCTTCAGGCAACATTGAGTCTGACAGCTTGATTGGTGATACGAAGCAACACTTCCCATAAATAACAGTCTGCTTCACATCGGCAGCTTTTAAATTTCTTAGTAATATCCGTATTCGGGCATTGGCGGGGGCAGCTCTGTGGGTTACCATTTTACCTTCATTTCAATAAAGTGACTCATTTGGTGCAGCAATGGAACTGGTTTGGGGGGGTTCTGTCCACTTCCTCAATCACTCAGCGGTCACAGAATTATGTCTGACATTAAATGGCACCAAATATTACCTTTTGTTCCACTGCATTACATCTTAAATGTAATTGTTTTTATATGTACAAGATCACAGTGAGACTGGAATCTATCCCATAAAGCACTGGACTTCAGGTAGGGGTTCCTGTAATGCTGTGTTTCCCAATTTGGTCCTTGGGGACCCACAGAAAGTCCATATTTTTGCTCACTCCCAGCTCCTGGGAGCAAAAATGTGGACTGTCTGGCAGGGAGCACGGAGGAAGCAAAAATGTGGACTGTCTGGCAGGGAGCACGGAGGAAGCAAAAATGTGGACTGTCTGGCAGGGAGCACGGAGGAAGCAAAAATATGGACTGTCTGGCAGGGAGCACGGAGGAAGCAAAAATGTGGACTTTCTGGCGGGGAGTTTGGAGGGTGCAAAAACTTGGACTAGCTGTAGGCCCCTGAGAACCAGATTAGGAAACTCTTATCTAATGGGGAGGACAGTCAATTGCACACATTCAGATGTTCATCAGACCACATTGTTTTGGACCCTGACAGGACACCTGAGTCCACAGAGGAACCCTTCATGAACATGAAGAGAACATGCAGCCTCCTCACACACTGAGCTGGGGGGTAGGATATTGTGGTATGAGATTGTTGTGCCACTTACTGAAAAGCCATAGCAGAATTCAAATTATGCCAGGCAGCACCCACAAGTATGGACACAGCGGCCAAGCATCAGCTCTGAAGAAGGCGGCCCACAGGCTCTCGCACTACTGGTGGGGTGAAGTGAGGCTGCCTCGGGTTGGACCCCACCCCAGGGTAGTTCTCTCAAAGCCACACCAGACAGCATAACCACAAAATCTGAATTTTTTTGGTAACAAGAATGGCTGATCAAACCAGGCCAGGACCTGAGATACAGACACATTCTTGTCATATGTGCTTTCAGTCAGTGCTGCTTCTCACCATGACAACGACCTTATGTCTATCCCATAGTAAAAGTGATTACAGGAGAGGACACCACCCAGACATGTGTGTAAGAAATCAATAAGGAGATTCTCAGGCATAGCACTAGAAACTGCAGCCAACCGGCATCATCACCAAAGAACATCTGCCTGTTAACAACAGCCATCCATCCATTCTCAATAGCCACTTATCAGGTATGGACAGGATACCAGCTGACTTTCACCACTTTCAACACTTTATGTGTCCTAACAGGACATTCAGAACGATTAACTTCTGATTTATGTATTTGGTAAAAGATTGCGAGTTAATCTAGCACTGATCCCAGTGTTATTCCGCTGAATTTATATTCCCAGGGAGAAAGAAGGATACACCCCCCCACAAATGCTTCTCCTCAGGGTGGGAGTGCAGAGGCCAGGACAGCTCCCCCCCACCCCTCCACCTGCCCACAGCTGTGATGGCAAATCGGCAGCGAATTACTCAGTGGCACGCTTTGCCATCGCAGCCCATGAGCAGGAAAACTGGGAAAGAGAGCCGGAAAAGCCGGGAATTCTGGGGGGGTGGGAACTGGCCATGTTCCCTCCCCTCACCAAAGGCCCACACTCCCATACGACGCTCCTCCAAAACGACCAGATCACACTTTATCTTTATTTTCTCACCAAGCCTTGTCTTTGCCAATGAAGTCTGGGGGGGGGGGGCTCCATAAAACAGCTTATAACCCTGCGGCCCCCTCCTTCTACAACACACAGGGACAATTTGTACCCAGACTCTGGCTCTGAAATAAGCTGACAGGCCAGCCTGGCAGAGGTGCGGCCGACACATGTGCTGTACCACTCATGAGGGACCTGCTGCAGACTCCCAGAGAGCCCTGATGTGTCATTCAGGAGGCCGGGGCACCTGGAGGGTGTCACACCGCTGGGCCGCCCCCCCTTCCCCCAGCGTGGTCTTAGCCCCTGCCGCGAGAGGGCCACGCGACACCAGCGCCACATTCGACGCGGCTACATTTTTAGCGACGGCGGGCGTGTATGACGCAGGAGTGCGTTAGAGATGTGACTGCTGTATAATCTCTCTGGATGACTCAGGACAGCTGGCTCAGTCACACTTACACGGCTTACAAAGCAGCCAGAACAAAACGCTGAGCCCTGCTTACCCGCGGATTCTCCCTCTCTACTTATCTCTCCTTATAGCTCCTCTCCTCTTCTTCCTCGCACAGATTAAATTCAATAAACCGATCCGATAAAAACTAGCTGTCAAAACATTACAATTCCTTTGTAAGAGCTATTAAGATTAAAATTACATTTACAAAAATAAACACCGAAAGGTGAGCTGATAGACATTCTTATCATCATCACAGATGTGAGCATGTCTCTGTTAGCAGCGGCCACTGGGGGCAGCAGCGAGCCCCTGCTCTGGAGGGATGGCCAGCAAACCATGTCTCTGTTAGCAGCGGCCACTGGGGGGCGGCAGCGAGCCCCTGTTCTGGAGGGATGGCCCGCAAACCGCGTCCCTGTTAGCAGCGGCCACTCGGGGCAGTAGCGAGCCCCTGTTCTGGAGGGATGGCCCGCAAACCGCGTCCCTGTTAGCAGCGGCCACTGGGGGTGGCAGCGAGCCCCTGTTCTGGAGGGATGGCCCGCAAACCGCGTCCCTGTTAGCAGCGGCCACTGGGGGGCGGCAGCGAGCCCCTGCTTGGGAGGGATGGCCAGCAAACTGCATTCCTGTAGACGGCGGCCACTGGGGGCAGCAGTGACCCCTCCAAACCACGCGGGTCCCTGTCGGTGGTGGCAGTGAGCTCGGGAGGGATGGCCAGCCTCACTTGCTCAGGCACCACAGTGACTTCATTAAGACACGTTTCCCTCACATGGCAGTACTTCTTTGACACTGGAGGAGAAGCCGAGTGTATCTCTGCCCCCACCTTTCCGGTCCCCTGACCACAGAGCCTCACTTCCCCCGTC
>JAODKN010000016.1:14097038-14107162 GCA_026774425.1 Petrocephalus zakoni | reverse complement strand
TTTCTTCTGGACCCATTCATTAGCTGGCATCCTGTCTCATCCAGCAGTCTCCAAAGACAAGTTGACAAAACCGCAAGAATGAACACGGGGTGTAAATTAAGGTCTCGTTTTTTTGACATGAAGAGCTAAACGTGGAACTTTTATTGCGGGGGGAGGGGGCCGTGAGCGGGAGCGCCGCCGTTGTGCCGCGGTGCGGACTCACAGCCTGTTTCACACTTCCAGCTCATTCACACCCAGCAGACTGACACCTCGGGCTGAACCCTGGGGGGGCGGGCTCACAGCTGACCACACCCACAGCGAGAGCCCGCGCCGCCCCCGCGCAGAGAAACCGCGGGGTCTCTCCAAAAGCACCAAGCCCGTCTTAGCTGGGAAAGAAAAACAACAAAAGTTCAGGTAACACATGAAATGAGGTTACATGAAATCTTGGTATTAGAAAGCACAACAACACCTGTGTTATGCATGGATGGTCCAGATTCACAAATAATCAGCATGACAACAATTGAATTATGTAAACAAATTAAACACAGGTGCCAGCTGTAAATAACAGAACCTTCCCACAGACATGGAGTCAGTCTCCCCTACTTTGCACCGGACTCTTCGGTTTGACACAGAGATAAACAATCTCTCACCCCTAAACAGCAGAGCTGCAAGGCAAAGCTGTGAACCAGGCAGAGATGCTGCCGCCCGTCCCAGCTGGGGGGGTGGGGTGCAGTTCCCACAGTCGGCTCTCAGGCCTCGGTCACAGACACACAGGCTCAGGAATGGTGGGCTCCCCGCAGGGGCTGGCACAACACCAGCGGAGTGCTGCTACGCTCACAGCAGCTTAACTATGCACTGACGTCGGGGTGCCCTCTCCCGGTCCCGAGTCCCAGGGCTCTCCTCCGGACTGTGGGAACGATCACAGCGCCATCACTGCGGCCCGCTAGCGTAATCTGTCAGCGGGAGTCCTGGCAGATTAAACAGGCCCAATCAATTGCATGAGAAACAAAATAGGATTTATCACGCCATGTTCGTCAAATTCTCAGCCGGGCTTGTCCGTTGAATAGCCACTCAACATGCAAAAATAAGCAAAAATACTGGCTAAAATAAGTAACGTCAAACAATGTAAGCAAACAGTGATGGCACAGTGCTGTGAGGCTGCCAAAGCGGGCTGGCGTCCCATCCGGGCCGGGTCGGCGTCTGGCCCGAGCTGCTCACTGCGACCGGCAGTGGCTAAGCCGAAAGAGGGATGGATGGATGGAAAGGTGGATGAATATTGCCAAAGATAGTGAAATGCCAGGCTTCCTTATCGGCATACTGCTGACTCTCAGTTTGTCCCTCTGGTGCAGTGTCAGACACGCTGGCTGCGGGGTCTGGGAGGCCCCCTCACTTAGGGACCGGCCCCAGTCACCGTCAGCCCAGTCGCCCACCAGTGGGCTTTCCTACTCTCACACATCTGGCGAAACACTCATGCTTTCAGACTCTCCCTCAAGAAATCTTACAGCAAATCTATATTATTCCATGATACACCTAAAATTAGCTACTTTAAAAGCGTTGGGGTAGTATGCAAACCATACAGACTATTTACAAGATAATGAACCTCTTACATACATGTAAATGTGTGCACATGTGTGTGCAAACCAGAAGTGGATACTTCATGTCCAGAAAGTAAGCATCCAGACCAAGATTTTGTTTCAACCAAGCAGTTGAGTATTCTGTGATTATGACTGTGTATGCTCAATTGACCAAAGTTGTCGGCTTTGTACTAGGGATGCCATTTTAAATCCAAAGAAAAACGAGGTGGGGATTCCCAATAATAACATAAGTGGATGGGGGGTCGATCGAGTGGCCGGGATTAAACAGTATTTCGGTCTCATGAAAATAGAAGCTAAATCACGCCCCATATTGGTCCAAAACAGGACACAGAATTGTATTTTATAATGAAGGACAATCTCGTAAAATATGAAATGACTGGAGACTCTATGTGCCACTCCCCATGATGAAGAGAGACCCAAAGTGATCAGGGCCCCGAGCGTGATGGCAAATCAACCCGTCCCTTCTGCTCCATGATGCCCTGAATTCACCCACAATTCCCCTAAACACACGTCCTCCGCCACGCTTGGTGTTAAAGATCCATTTTCCTAGATAAAGAGAGGCCACGGAGAAATCCATATTAACCAGAACAATACAGCTTTAATTAAAATGTCATTAAGACTCAGTGCTGTTCCACTGAAAAACAGCTGCTCTACCCCTCAGAGCTAAAAACCCAACCAGCAATTTGTCAGCACCTCGTTAAATAGTCACTCTGTGCATTACGTAACGGCTTGTATGCGGCGATAAGCGATGCTCCGCGATGGCCTGCAACTGGGCTGAGTGACTGGCACTTAAGAAGCTGCCGCCATATGGGGAAGCAGGCCGCCGAATGGGGATGCTGGCCGCCGTATGGGAACACAGGCCGCCATACGGGGATGCAGGCCGCAGCACAGAGATGCAGGCCGCAGTATGGAGATGCAGGCTGCCGTATGGGGATGCAGTATGGGGATGCAGGCCGCCGTATTGGGACACAGGCCGCGCCGGCTTCCTGTTCGCCGCCAGCAGTAGTCATAGTGACCGCAGGCCCGCAGCCTTCCTGCTCCTGGGAAAGACCCCGGGCCAGTGCTCTGGCACTGTCCCATCCCACCAGGAACCCTGCCCAGCCACAGAAGGCCGGTGACGGCCCCCTAGCAGGGCCTGCTGTTTGTGCGAGTGTGCTGAATGAATGACTGTAGTCGTGTTTGGCTGTGATGCTGGGGATGCCGGCCAATCTCCATGCCATGGCTGAAAGCGCCCCCAAGGGGTTGGGGGGGGGGGCTATCGCAGGAGTCTAAAAAAACAGGATGAGTGACAGGTGGAGCCCCAGGCTTGGCCCTGTCCGTAGAGGGCGATGTTCTCATCCACATGGTTATCAAAGGCTCATCTGCCCTCTCATTCACCCACACATGTTAAAGCGATTGGCCAAGCCTGGCCCTGCCCCTCCCCAGCCCCTACAGACCAGCCTCAACTAGTTTTTATTCAGGGGGTAGTAGTCCCCTTCTGCTCCTCCCCCCACTTGCAATTACCCTAATAGGAGTATTTTAATTGAAAAGCGGGATAAATAAAACAAGCAATAAGGCAGTGCTAAGTGAGTTTCATTCCCACACTGGGGCTGTGGCGTAATCGGCGGGGGCCAGGTCAGGCCGGGCCGCGCGCCCACCGATTCACCGAGTGCCCAGAATCTGCCAGCTGCTCTCACAGTCTCAGCAGAACCCCCCCAGCCATTCCCACTATCCCAAGAGACACCCCGCCATATCACAGAGTGGTGAGAGGCATGTTAACCCTGTAATAAATGTTTACAGAGATCATCTCACCATGCTTGCCGAAAGGCTCATTGTTGCCGCATAAGCACCCATAAACAATTGCATGATAGGCCGTGAGCGGGACTTGATGGCGTCTCGAGCCTATTCATCCGGCAGTGCTGGCAGGACCTGGTCCAATGCATTACACTCCACACTTCAAAGGGGTCATGCTGCCCACATCACTCAGCAGCGACTGGGTGTGAGGCTCCAGTCACCCCACTGCATCACAGCACCGGGCCGCACAGGGGGCATGACAGCGCGGCCTGATTTCCCTCACAGGGGGAGTGCTGTTGCGGCCCGATATCCCTCACCGGAGGTGTGACATTGCAGGCCGATTTCCCTCACAGGGAGCGTGACGTCGCAGGCCGATTTCCCTCACAGGGGGTGCAGCGTAGCAGCGCAATTTTCCTCACAGGGAGCGTGACATCACAGGCCGATTTCCCTCACAGGGGGTGCGGCGTAGCCACACTCACACACACAATGCGTTTCCTGTATCTGCTGCACCCACGTCTCCTGGGACGTCATTAAAACCGCAGGTCCCGGGTTCCGAGGCCACAGTCTGCTCCCGTCTTTGTCTCATGTCAGATCCTGCCTTTTCAGTACTGGAATCTGTCTGCTTCTTCTCTTAGCACCGTATCCTGGCTTCAGTAGTGCGCCTCATTCCGGAACCTTCCTTCCAGCGGTTCCCCGTTTCCTGCAGTGCCCCGTCCAAAAGAATCTGGGATCCCCGATCCGAGAAGCTTGCGGGTCGTTCCGGTCGGCCAGGTTTGGGGTGCTCTACCTCATCTGATCTTATGATAATAAAACAAGATTCAACGAAACGTAGCTCTACAATCTTCATGTCAGAGAGAAATGGCAAAATTACTACAGTACTTGGTGGAATACTCAGAATTTTTTTTGCAGTTGCTTATGTTACAAAATACTGCTGCTGGTGTTTTATGAGAGCAAAAGGTACTTAGCTTGGCCAAAGTGACGTGCCGTGCACACCTCAGCTTCTCAATGTATCTGGCCCACACACAGTCAATGTGCCAAACACTATGGTGTAAACCAATGTTTCCCAACCCAGTCCTCTGGGACACCTTGGTTCATGTTTTTAGAAAAACACGGGCTGTCTGGAGGGCCCCAAGGACTGGTTTGGGAAACACTGCTTTAAGTGATGGCACAGGCAGGTTGGGTACTTGTCGGCTGGCTGTGACGATGCGGGCTGTCACCCAGTGTGAAAAGGAGTTTTAAAAAAGCAACCTGGCTACTTGAAAAGAAAGTGTTCATCAGGAGTACTAGCCAGGAGCCTTAAAGCAGGGTGCCGCGATGGTCGGCTTCCCCGAAACCAAAAGGTGTCACGGAAGGCTTTCCTGGAGGCTTAACTAGGGCCTCTAAAGCTCATCCGTGACTCAGAACACAATGGACCCCCTGCTGGTTAAACTTCCCGAGACAAGTTACGAGTGAAACAAGCATCCCCAAATTTTCCCTTCAGTTAAAGAAGCCGACGGACAGGGACAGAGGCAGAGCGAATCGGGCCCCTGCTTGATCTTCTAGGATTGGTGAAGCACCATCACAAAAGCATAGGGGGTCGCCCGTCGAAACACTTGCTCAGGAGAAGATTGGGCTGACAGCTCGCTCTGTTCCCGCTGTTGGGCAGCGAGGCAAGGCTGGCAAACGCCTGAAGGTCAGCAGGCCGGAGATGCCCTCGCGTGAGAGCGGTACTCTGGAGCAGGCCCGATCCGGTGCCTGAGCCATTCAGGCGTTTGTCCCTCAAAGTGTGCGGAGCTCACTGTTAATGTCCCACGTGCCCGCGTCCCTCCTGGGAGCAGCAGCAGCATCCAATAGCGTACTCACCAGGCAGGTAGTCATACATCATAAACGCTGCTTACATTTACTGCAGCTCATAACACCACACATAAATAAGCGTGACCTTACGCGGGCCCTGTTTTAATGACTCCCCACGCTCGCTCGTTAATTAATGACTCATAACGAGCTCGTGCCTAGCTGACGACCCGAAGCACACTAATAAATTCAAAACTCTTTCTAAGGCTCGCATCCGCAAACTCGGCTCCCCCCAGCACCGGATCCCCCCCCCCTCAGTCCCCAGTCTTTTTGAAATTTTTCATACATCCATCCACCCATCCATCAGAAGGACCACTCTTCCTCCTCTTGGGTGCAGTGCCAGCGTCTGAGTCACTGGAAGAAGAATCGCAGCCCCCCCTCCCCCTGCCCAGAGGGCTCAGGGCACCGATCCCGTCCCTCACTGCTGGGGTGCGCATGGCCTCTCTGACAGGAAGCACTGTTTATATGGCAGGAGAGCGCTGCATTTGCTCGCTTAACGAGTCGCCAGTGCAGCCCGATGCCTGCCCGCCAGGCCGCTCGCTCCCTGTCCCTGGCTCAGCTTATACCTTCCTCCGCTGCTCGCTTCCATCATACCTGCTTTCTCTATCCCCCGCTCTAATACGTTACGGCATTAATACGGCTTTCCGTTCCGCCTGCTGACACCCAGACTGAGCGGGAGTGACCCGGACTCCGCCTGCGCGCTTTAGATAAACACCCGTAATAACCTGCACATCAGCCGGACAGCGGCAGCGGCGCGACCCTATTGCCAGAGGCGTGCACCTTGGCGTCAATGCCACCAGGGGCATCCCTGGCCGCTTGGGCTCTCAGAATATCAAACCGGAACAGACCCAAAGACTGATTTACCATATTTAGCCAAGTCCAAAGCGATCCAAAGCGATGTTCATTTTTGAGAAAGCAGGGACCGCCCGCCCGCCCACCCGCCAGTCCGCCTGCCCGCCTGCCCGCCTGCCCGCCCGCCCGCCGCCGGCTCCACCAGGCTGACTCACCCTCTCAGCGACCGTGGGCTACTCGTTCAGCAGACCTCTCCTCCTCCTCTGAGGCCTGCCGCAGAGATAATTAAGCCCAGGTGCCTTTTCCGTTAAAGTGACAAACTGCGTGGCTCAGAGAGGGGCCAGCCCATCCAGAGCAGGCATGGTACGGACCGGTCGGCGCTCGCGCCCCGGCATCGACCCACAGGCTGCCCGGGAAGTTCAGTGTGGTCAGTAACATTATCGCTCACAGCCGCTGCCCCTGCTAGGCCTCGCCGCACTTATGGCCGAGAAGGGGAAGAGTTAATGGTAGGGGCTTGCTCGCTGCCAAGGATTTTTCCCCTCGGCTCTGAGCACTTTCAAGGTTTTCTTAAAGGCAGAAGAGGACAGACCCGGAGCGGTTCTTTTTATTGTGGCCAGATGCCGGTAGTTTGTGTCTGTACTGTTACTGCTCCCAGAAAATATGTGAGGAAATGTGAAACAGCTTCCAGATGGGCCCTCGCTCGCTGCGGTCCACAGGAAAGTGATCAGGAGTTGAAATTCAGCTCCCCCCACACCCACACACTGAACACACCTGGATAAGTGGGCCGACGTAAACACACACACCTAGACACCTGAAACTCCCATCAGAAATGACTCATTTCTCCCACCCTTGCTTGGAAGGTCCATTTAGGGAAACCGCATGGTGGCACCTTTCGCACCCGGAACACGGGGGCCCCAAATCCCCCCCACCCCACAGACCTGTGCCTCCAAAGCTGAGGTGTGCTGTAGGGCTTTCGGCCCTGTTCCAGCATCACACGCAGGAAGAGGCCCCCAGTCTCTCGTGTCTGTTTACTTACATACCACCCCACACCCGCTATGGCCAGTCTTCCCTTAATCACAACAGGTGCCTAAACCTCAAGGCCTCACTGTCCCCCGCCCCCCCCAGGCCACAAGGAGGCAGACATTGTCAGTCACTCCATGCGCTGGGTCTTGCTGACTTATTCATTCCAGAGGTCTCCATTTTTTTCACAGTGTATGCAGCCCCCCCCCTCCATTCAAAGGCCATAAAATATGCATGACGGTCTAGAGCGATTGGGGGGGGGGAGGGGAAGGTGCAAGCCGTCCAAAATTAACTATTTACAACACGGCCCCATCTGCTCCTGCTGGAGAGAGCGGGGGCAGGGGGAAAGCAGGAGAAGTAATTCTGTGCGGATTCGGAGATGTGAAACTCTGTGCACCTTCTACCTCCAGTGTCTGTCCTATCTCAGGGGAACAGAGAGCAGACAGGCTGCTTTGGATCGGTCAAGTTCTGATCCGTAAAGACACCCATTCTGGGGGAAAGAGTACAGAAAGGAGGACACTGACAGAGAGAGCGACAGAAAGGAAGACTAGGGACAGAGACAGACAGAGAGAGCGAGCGAGAGAAAGGAAGACTAGAGACAGAAAGAGAGAAAGAGAGAGAGAAAGGAAGACTAGGGACAGAGATAGACAGGCAGAGAGCAAGAGAGAGGGAGACTAGGGACAGAGACCGAGAGGCAGAGAGAGCGAGAGAGAGAGTGAGTGAGAGAGAGAGAGAGAGAGAGAGTGAGAGAAAGGAAGCCTAGGGACAGAGAGCGAGAGAGAGAGTGAGTGAGCGAGAGAGAGAGAGAGAGAGAGAAAGGAAGCCTAGGGACAGAGACCAAGAGAGCGAGCGAGAGAGAGAGAGTGAGAGAAAGGAAGCCTAGGGACAGAGACCGAGAGGCAGAGAGAGCGAGAGAGAGAGTGAGGTGCACCTCTATGCCCCGCCCTGTTCCCCCGCATGCTCACGCCTGCCCCCTATTGTTTGTCTGTTTCTTGGCATTCTCCAGTTTAGAGGTTACGGCCCTCGTGCTTGATAGTGGCCCTGTGCTTCCTTTAATGCATTATTAAGGTGCCAGGAACTCAAAGGCAGAGTTAAGATGTCGATTGGGCATGGGAGGCTAGGGCTGTTGGAGTGGAGGTGAAGTTCTGGCCTTGGGCAAGGATGTTCAAAAGAAGTGTGCACTCCACATGAATAATGCACTTCTTCCACACTGGCAGCCAGGAGGTGTGTGTGTGGTGGGGGGTGCTGCTCTCTCCAAGCTTAGCTCATCTCTAAAGCATGCAGTGACACTAAGGAGCGCAGACGGACGGACAGCGTCGGGCAGACACACAGAACCGAAACCCTGACAATACAGGCTGCAGCAAGCAGACAACCAGCAGCCCCCTGGGGTGATAGGCTTTGTAGTCATGGTGAGGTCAGGGGTGGACCATAGCCATGTCATGCAATGATAAAACGAACATTTCAGGGAGGGTAAGGTCCATCAACAAACAATGAATTCATTAACCAATGGCAAGCAGCTCATTCAGGGGACTGAGACCCTTCCTAGACAACATTAGCATAGTTGGGCATATGGCATTGACCTGCGGTCACACAGCTTAGCCTTAGGACCTTCCAGTGGATCAGAAGAACTGGACACACTGATGAAAACTCCCCGTGTGAGTGGTTGTGGGGAGGGGAGGGGGCTAGCAAACTATAGCAGCCTGGACTGAAGTCATCCAAGATGCACAGGGCTTGGAGGGTGCATTACCATCTAAGGGCTAGGAAGGCATGTCTGCTTCTGCTCTGGGACCAGGAGAGGATGTTCCTCAGAGAACAAACCCAGCTAACAGCCAAACCCGGGACATTCGGACAGGTCCCCTTTTTCTCGATTGTGACATCAGACCAAAATTAAATCCACCTTGAAATTGCAGACCGTAGCCTTCAGCACATTGATAACTATCCATCCATCCATCCATACCTGCTTGTCCTATTCAGGGTAGCGGGGTGGGGGTTTGGGGAAGAACCGGGAATGGAGCGCCCCCCCATCACAGGGCACACATTAGAGGAAAACCGGAGCACCTGGAGGAAACCCCACAACGAAACGGGGAGAACATGCTAACTCCACACACACAAAGCCATGGCGGAGACTCAAACCCTGGCCCCAGGCCTGGGAGCCAACAGTGCGAATCACAGCACCACCCCGTTGATAACTATCTGCGCCATCTACTTTGTAAGACACAATCCCACATTTTGAGTAGCCGAGTTATGTTCAGAAGACCCAGCTTGCTAATGTAGGCAGCATTTAAGGACGGGGCCGCCGTTAGCATCTTAGCATCTCCCGTTTATCAGCACGTGGTGTGTTGTATAATGGTACATGGCCTTGGCTTCTGACAGGTTGCCAGACAGCGAGCAGCTGCCCAGCTCCAGCAGACACATCGCTACAGCGAGCCGGATCCGGCCCGTACGGCCCGTGCTTTTGGCAGAACGGACGAAAAACAGCGTTTGTTGTGGAGAGAGTGGGACCAAAACACACAGCAGTCGGAGAAGGAGGGGGGGAGAGTTCATGGCGAGGTGAGAGCCTTTTACGGAACCCCCCCCCCCCACCGCCAAGCCGTCCCAGACTGGAAAGAACCACTTCACTTTAAAACCTGTCACCACAGCGACGTCATCAATTATTGATGCCCGTCTGAGCAACGCGTCCCAGCATCTCCGGCTCCTGTGCCGGTCCGCACAGAAGCACACACACACACCCGTGTACCTCTACATCTAAATGGGGACCTTCCATTCATTTCCATGGGAAAAACCCTAATCCCAATCACAACACCCTTAACCCCAACCCAGCCATAAGTAACCAACCAGCCCTTCAGAAGCATCTCAGTATTAGAGTCAGCATTGCTTCAACATAGCGGACTCTAATTGAGATGCTTCTCAAGGCCCTGATTATCAGTATCAGGTGTGTTAAATTAGGGCTGTACCTAAGCTCTACAGGGTTGTGGCTCTCCAGGAGCAGGGTTGGCCAGCCCTGCTGTAGATGATTCTTCCAAACATGCTGAGGATCATGGATCTTACTAAAGCAGTAAAATAGCAGCCAAAGATGTATATTCATACAGGATCACACAACATGCTCTGCTGCTCGACAGATCTGGAACTGAAGCA
>JAODKN010000016.1:14085708-14096938 GCA_026774425.1 Petrocephalus zakoni | reverse complement strand
AAGTGCCCCTTCGCCAGAACTGTATCCCCTGCCCTGCCAACATGGAGTCTTTGCTTTGGACAAAGACTTGAGAGTTTGAAGTTAGAGGTCCTCGAAGGGGACACCACCCCCCCCGTTGGAGGCGCAGAGCCTGAGCCCCGGAGACAGCCGACGCAGCCGAGCAGAACACCACTTCAGCCCACACACAGACACTCATCAGGACACTTTTCTGGGCAAAGTCCTGCTGTTCACCCTGCATGTTTAGCAAAAGCATCTCCTGGCCAAAAGCCTCCTGAAGTGGCAGCAGAACAGCAGAAAATGCAGAGGAGACCTGATCACCTCCGAGCTGGAGGGTGTTGCAGGTGAAAATCAGCGCGGTTGGGGGGGGGGTGTAAAACATACAGCATACAGTGTTCTGAGGAACTAGCAGGAGAACTAGATGCTATGCAAATTATAGCATGCTAAGAAAATGCCAGCAGCACAATTAGGTATACTTTAATTGAGGAGTCTGACATTCGCATTGGACGTTTATCTCAGGACGGTGAAATCCAATAGGCTGCCCGAGCACGGAAATGCGTAATGGACAGGGAGAGAACAGGGAGAAAACCTTTAAAACATCTCTCTCAGGGTGAAGGGCAGCATCTTCCATGTATTGGGGCTCATAATTGGAACAATCATCCCACCCGCAATATAAATCACATTGATTTACATTTACAAGGCCTGGCCACTAGGGGGCCATACACAAGCAGACTGCAAAAACAAAAAAGAACACACGCACATGACAGAAATTGAGCGGGAAGTGTCAAATCGCCATGGAAACTCCTCGCAGGGCAGATGAAGTATGACCTACCTCCACAGGGAGCTTTCCAGCACCTTCGTAGAATCCGCATGGTAGTACTTGGTGAGGATGAGAATGACCTGAGGAGGGCACAAGGCATGAAGAGGTAAGTCAGGGTGAGACGCATGTGAAAGGACAACCATATACAGAACCCCTGAAGGACATATACACTGAGGGTATGGAACAGAACCTCTTAGAAACTGCACACAGAGAACATCTCCGAAACAACCTTAGCCTTCTGCCAGCCAGAAAAGGAGAAGAGAAGTTTCGTTGTGCACAATGAGGCTACTTGTTAAGTAGCAATTCATTATGCAATTAACACACAATTAGAGAGAGAGCAGCAGAAAAGGTGTCCCAACACTACCGTGCTGCTCCCCAGCTTTATGATACCTGATATTTTGGGTCATGGGGGAGGAGAATAACTTCAATTTATTCTCAAAATGCCAAATTAGGTCCCTCCAAAGTACATTGATTAAAAACAAATGAGCACTCAGGCCCGGCCGCAGCAAACGGGCACTGACAGACAAGCAAGGCGCCTGTAATTTCATTTCCGTAACAGTACACCCTGATGTATTGTTAAGACAAGGATGCAAAAGAGAAAGCGCCCAGCAGCTGCACCTGCGGCACTGTGCGCTCGTCCAGCGTGGAGACCTGCAGCACCCTGGGACTTCAGCCAGGACAACAGCAGCATCCTGGCACCTGCTGGGGAATGCTGGGCTAAACCAGTACGCCATGTAGAGGGAGGGAAAGCCAGAAACGGGCCGTTCGTGGAAGACCAAATGAAGACAGGGACTGGCTGAGTGTCCTGGTAGCTTAATGGCCCGATACCGCCCAGCTCTTAGTGCTCAGGGGCCGGAGACAGCCTGCCAAAGCAGGCAAATGGAACAGCAGCCATCAGCTACATCAGTACCGATCCCACCCCGTCGATGATGGATGCAGGGCAGCGACTGCGGGGCTTGTTTGGCACATGAGGAAAGACTATCATCTTACACAAATAGCTGTCTAGTTGACTACTTAGATTTCAGATAAATATTTACCCCCAACCCCCCCTTTGCATAACAATCAGACATGCTCAGAGGAACACAAGCAAACAGTTTTAGAGATGACAGGGGCTTAGCAACCTGCAGCATGTTTCGACTTGATATGGGGGGGGGGCATGCTACAGTGAGACTGATCCCAGGAAGGCATAGAGTGTGCTAATCCATTATTCATCTCTAACGACACTAGAGAGCCCCCTTTGGGCACAGGGACTGCTGCTCTCCTCACGCATACACCTCCAGCTACAGCTTTCGCTGCGGCCACATGACTTGGGGCTGTACCAAGGCGGGCGGGAGGGGGAGCATTGTGTACTACGCAGCCAGAACCACTGATGGGGGAGGGGGTGTTTAAAGGCTAATGGGGAGAGACAGCTGGGGCTAGAGGGACTAATGGTCAATTTGGGACAGCGATGAATGTTTTGACATGCTATTTAATTTAGGATTAAAAAAATAACTTTAAAGCAGTCAATAATTCTGAAGAGTTCGATTTAATAAGCATGACAAATGTTTCACCAGGGGAAAGGCTGGCATGGTTTACCGGGCTGGATCACTCTCCCTAATTGAATATTTATCCTGACAGGTTAAACGGGCCTCTCGAAAAATGCTAAAGTTGGACTTTCTGATGGCAGACATCCTGGCCATATGCTGACACTGAGATGCCACAAAGCTGGATGATCAGGGCCTTAACAAGATCTCCTGATCAGAATGCCCCCCCCAAGCCAGCACCATAAAGTCTCGGAGGGGGTGAGAAATATAGGGAGGGCTCAGCGGGAGCCGGCTTGATCTCCTCTCACTAGGAACACAGACGGGCACAGGAACACGGTGGCCGGTCAGCGTCCCCTGCCACGAGCAGCTGAGCCACTGGCTGACCGGAAGTTTGCCAGTGTACGCTAAACATGCCAAGGGAGGTGTCGCCTATCCAGGTAGCATGCAGCGGTTCTAGAAGCATTCGTCATGTACGGCCAGGCTTCTTCTTCTTCATGGGGGACAGTAAACGCACCAACGGTGTCACGTGCCGGGTAATCACATTCAGCATCAATCATGCACGGGCTGCTGGTGGTGGTGATGCAGGCCAGAGAGGCTGGGGATGGCTACGTAACAGAAGACAGGGAGGCGAGGCAAGAGCTCCTCATGACCCCAGACTGGCCAATCACAGGGGCTGTACAGGAGAGTGGCAGTAAGTCATCAACAAGGGATGCTTGTTCCGAGAGGAGAGATCTGCCTGCGCCGTGGGCACCATTTGCTCGACATCGGTGATGTCGGCGTGACTCTCCCATCAAGCCGTCGACTTAAGGGACCCCGGTTTTAACAAACAGGATTTTGTTTAACAGACTACAGTGCACTGTGGCCATCCTGTTTACTGTTTGCTTACTTGGGGATTCAAACACACAATCTTCCGGTGGAAAATCCACAGCACGCACGCCTTGACGCTGGTATGTGGAGGAACCCATGAAGAATGCTTGGATGCTACTGTGTCGAAGGCCCTGAGGGGGCTCCTCCCCCACCCCCCCAACACAAGGGAAGAGGATTGGGAGGGGGTACAGGGGGTCTCTGGCAATAACCATCAGTCACTGGGGGGGGTGGGATGTGGACGACTAGCATGTGACCCACAGTGACCAGAAGCAGAGGACCACACACACACACACACGGCACCACAGTGCCAGAGTAATTGCTTCCTACAGCCTGCTTTTCATTAAGGAGACAGATTTGATTCCGAAAGGCCCGTCTCAGTCACGCAAGAGGCCTCCTGAGGTCCAGCAGAACACATCTGGGCAAATCAGCACTTAACACAACCCACAGCCATAGGTGAGGAGCAGGCTGGACGGATGCTTCTGATGCAGCAAACGGCACCTTTAAAGCACCACTAGAAATGCTCCAAACTCAGCAGCGGGCCCTGGCCCTCCTGGGCGCCTTCAGCACCCCGGGCACATTCCCGATCCGCTCTCTCATTTTCTCTCTGCTTCCTAATTGTACTGACTGGTCATTTTATTTGACTGGAAGAGGCCCCTTCAGAGATAACGGCACCGGGAACCCAAAGGAAATTAGAAAGGACCCCCCCCAGCGGGGCAAGAGGATGGCCGTGGGAGACGGCAGTGGGGATCTGACCCCCAGAGGGAGATGTGTAGGTGGGCCCAGTGCTGGGACGGACCCTGAAGCTGGTGCTGTATCATCGCAGACAGAGAGACAGGGAGGGATCCAGCGGGCAGCTGCCGGAAACGGGAGCGCGTGCTGCAGGGGGAGATATTCCGGGAGCGACTCCAGCCAAGTGCGAAACTACCAATTGTTATTGCAGCTCTTCTTGTTCTTTTTCTTCCTCTCTCCCTCCCTCCTTCTCTCTCGCTCCCTCTCTTTCTGCCTTTCCTCTACCCCCCCATTCCAAACAGATCTAGAGCTATAATTATGGCTCTGATTCCGCCACACCTGCGGGTTAATTATTTTTCACGCATTAAAACGTGTTTATCGCAGGCTGTTACCTATTTATTTTGATCTTGCGGTCGGCCAAGATGCGCAGCGTGCAAACAGGAATAACAGACGCATTCGCAGAGGCAGACAGCTCTGCTTCAATTTATAGAACCCCCCCCAACACCAAAAATACCCTACTCGCCATTCACACAGTGGTAATTACAATAATCAATATCCACACAAGACGAAATGCTTCAAAAACACTTTTGCTGAAATTACCCCATCTAAGCAAACCGGAAACCTCTTAGCAACTGGAACAAGGTTACAACCAGGAAGCATACAGGAAACCGACACAAGTGTCTAATTCGCCAAATGATCAATCTAACGACCGGGGGAGAGGAGGCATCTGACCCCTGATTGGTCAGTCAATTTGCTAAAGGGAACATGAAGGTTGGTGACCCTGAAATCACACCTACTCCCCCCACAGGGAACACAATCACCCAGACCGCAGAACACCCTGTGAGACTGCTGTTACGCCACACACAAAACAGTTCCCTTTTAAACAACGAGACCCGGGCAAGTTATGCTCAACAATAACCGACACAAACGAGGGTAGCCTGAACCCATATATGACTATGGGGACAATTAAATGGTGGCATGAAAAGAAAAAAGTGTTTCCCACTCACAGGCCTGTCCTGGTTTAAACAGGGCCTACTGAGAGATTTTAAAATGTAGCAAGGAATTGCCACTGATTCTGCATTTATTTATAGATGCTTCCACTATCATCAGTTTGCCTTTAGCGCACGGAAGCTTTCAGGCATAGTGCGGTAGCCTGGATCGCCTGTATCTGTGAGTAAGCACTGACTGTCCATCCATCCATTACGCAGTCCGTCCTTTTGGTTTGCATTTTGGACAATAATGCTTAGATGTGCCATTCGAGCCAAAAGGAAATACTACAGCTTAAAATGTGTTAAATATCCTCATGGCAGCAGAAAGAGCCAGACCTAAAGCCTCTCCGGGGCTGGCTGCAGCCACAGATGCATCTGCAGTCATCAAGGGGAGGAAAACAGCGCAGAGGAAGGATACAGCTGGCTTTTAAAGGCAAGGCTGCTAAATCATGCTGTGGGCTCCCTCTGATCTTCTCCATTGCTCCCTACTCTTGTAGAGGTTTCAAAAATGGAAGGGGGGTGCAGAAAACATAACCACAGTGCTAGAATGAAACAGAATCCTATCTGGGCGCGACAGCCCCCTCTTTAGTGGCTACAGCTGTTAGCGCCATAAGCAGCTGTCGGGTTAGCGTCACGCTAATCCAGCTTCCCGCTTGGCAGACGGCCTGTCCCACCGGCGAGGTCGTGGCTGCCAGGACAGAGGGCATGCTGGGAAACACGGTCACCTTTAGCTCTCAGTCGCCCCATAGAATTACACTTTTATGGGTGGGGGGGAGATGGTAGTCAGAATTCTCCAGAAGATAACAGAAGATTAAAAGGCTTTCATAGCTCCCTGAGGTCGTTCATATTACTCTACGATTAAATCTTTAAAACTTGCATCTAATGGGAGACATGAAGCTATTAAAGAAATTCAAAGGGGAAAAAAAAGGAAAATCCATTCGAATAAAACCAAGAGTTGGGCCATACTGGATGCCGCTCACACAGGTCTAATGTTGCAAAGCAGTGAAGCTCGCGCAATACAACCTACTTATCCTGGATGGTTCCCAGTGACATCACCTTAGAAGACTGTCAGGAATTCATTTGTGCATATTAGCTAGGCAGGACCACACCGATCAAGCTAAAGAGTTTGATGGACACATCCTACAGCTGGGGTAGGCAACTCTAATCCTACAGTGCCAGTATCCAGCAGGTGGTCTATCCTACCTGATGAGTTACTATCAGGTGTGGTTCATCAGAGAGCAGGTAGGATGGAAACCCTGGTGGGTACCGGCACTCCAGGATCAGGGATGCCTACCCTTGTCCAACAGGGATGTCAGAAGATACCTTACCCGATGTCACAGCTATCTGCTGGGGCTTAGACTTGGTGGTTTGGCTTCTGACAGCCCGACCACCGCAGGTGTGGTGTGGACACGTCACTCACTGGTATCAAGGCCACAATGGTTAAGAAAAAGTTTTGTTGCAAAAAGGAGGTCTAGAGCAAGAATCGCTGGCAGCAGGACCTGGACACGCCCCAAGCTGCACACGCATGTGATGCCAAGGCTCCAGCCTGTCAGACGCTTCTTCTCTGATAGGCTGGTCTCCAAGTACTCAGTGCAGGCAAGACCAGGGCCACAGAGCACGAGACACACGGACGAGACGGTGCAGCTGGACTCCGGCACCAGCTGGCACAAACCAGAGCAGAGCCCAGGACACTGAGATAGGCACAGAGCCAAGCAAACCAAACAGAACCAAGTATGAAGAAAGAGTTCTGGCCCAGAGTCAGCTTAAATCGACTAATACATTGACAACAGGCATGGGTGATTACAGATCGGAACCTTCTAGGGGCGGCCGTGGTGGATGGCAATGCCGGCCACAGGGAGCTTGTGAACTGGACTCCAGCCTGCATATGGAGGCGTGTGGCTCTGCAGTTTAGAACTGTGTGCTTCTCCTTCAAAGGTGTCTGGTTAAAATCCCATGGGTGGGAGTGGATTAACTACTAGGCCTTTGAACAGGGCCATTAACTTTAACGGACACTGCTTTGGATGAAGGTGCTAAATAACTGTATTACAAATGAATGAGACAGATGGATTCAATTCAGTTAATTTTTATATAGTGCCTTTCACGACCGAGTCACCCTGAGGCGCTTTACATGGGTGTGCTGTGATAGCATTAAGAGAGATTAACACAAAATGTCTCTGCATCTCAAAGTATCTCAATGAGGACGGTCACAGGGGACGCTGGCTGAGCCTCTGTGATGGAAACTGCCCTTCGGCCACTATTCAGCCGTAGGCCTTCAAAAAAAAGCCCAGCATTTCGCAGGTTCAGATCCCAGGAAACTGGACTTCAGTGACTGAAATGTCTGGTTTTGAACAACAGTTTTGTAAAACTATAAGCTAAGGGCATCATTTAGCCGTCATACTGCGGCATGACGAAGCCTCGCCATGATAATGGTGTACGCCACACATGAGCGGCGACTCCTCCATCCACAATTTACTCTGCCGATTATGCTTCCGAGCGCTTCAGTGTGAAACTGAGCATCTGCGCTCCAAATAATTCATGTGTTTTAATTATATTTTTAATATGTGCCCGTAAAAATGTGTCACTTTGCAGCACCCATCCTATTTGTTAACTGAGATTCATTTATTGTTAATTGAGGAAAAATACAAATTGGCTTCTTTCATAATTTACCCCCCGGCCTCGCGCACACACCCCAAAGCCGGGCCCGCTCGCGCTACGAGTTTCGTGTCAATAAACTTCCGGGCGTAGCAGATGCTCCGGTGGATATTCCGAAGCTCTCACCGGAACTCTTTGCGAACAGCCCCACTAATCAGGCCGCTTGAGGCTAACTGAGAGTGCCCTGAGGGGAAAAAGCAGACACACGGGCTGTGATCGCCTCCGAAGAGTCCGGCCATCATCACCACAGTCATCTCGTCTGAATGGAGGGCAGCCCGTAACAAGCCTGGCCACGGAATCCACTGTACCACGTCCCAGATGATGTTCACATAGATAAGCTTTAAAAACGACATGCCGTTACTGTATGCTACAGTGGCAGACACAGCTGAATCCGGACGATGGGGGACACATTTGCCCCACCCCCCCACCCCGAGTCTACAGTGGGGTGGGGCTTGGCTTTGTGTTACTGGCAGTACTTGGTCCTTGAGGAAAATACTTGAGGACCCTTGGTCTACAGTGTTATTTCCAGATATAAATTTGATTAATCTGTCAGTGATATAATTTATTATACATGTATCACTGATTATTTACAGTGATATAAAATGTCTTAACATATTTATCTTTCACTGACAGCTGAATCCACATTAAGTCATTGTTTTCCTGGGAAAATCCCTTCAGGATCCAGGATGCTTGGTCCCCACGGGTCCCCAATGATGCAGGGCGGGAGAGCGTGTACGAGGCTGGCGAGAGCCTTAACAATGGCTGTCATCCCTGGAGAGTCCAGGACACTCAGCTGAACTCTTCCTTATAAAAAAACAACCCTAAAGCCACCTGAAATTAGCATCAACCGAAAATGATGAGCTTATAGCAAGCAGGCAGTGGAGAGGCATGCTGGGAACAATCAACTTCCTCTGTGCGATCTGTACTCCCCACCTGCAGCCTGCCCCCAGCCACAAACACACCCCCACTGACCTCCTATCCTCCGTCCAGCTGGGCCCAAAGGTGCAGAAGCAGTGAGAAAGACGTTCTGCTTTCAGATGTACCGGACGGAAAGAGGGACACACCCCAAGGGCCAATATATCATCCCGTGCTGAGAGCCCCCAGCTGAAGCAGGCTGGTTACCCCACATTGCGCTTTACCACCTGCGCCTGGAATGGCTTTAAGACCAGCCAGGAGACTGGGAAAGGTGAAAAGTTAGCTATGCACATTCTGTGGGGAAGGGGCACCATAAATATGCCACTAAACATAGTGTGCGGGAGTCCGTGCCTGCACTGAGCACACCCCTTCCTGTCCGCGCTCTCGCTGTGGTGTCCGTGAAGTTCTGTAAAGGATGCGAGCAAGCGCCCGGACTGGAACATTCCACAGCTGTGCTCCCAAAAAAGCCTGTTTAGTCTGAGAGACACCTGGGGTGTCATAGACCAGCATTCCGCCATGGTATGCACCCCCACACCCCGGCCTCTTATCGCACTGATAATGGATCTGGCTAAGCATTTCTTCTTTAATCTCGAAGGAAGTTCCCCTGCTTACCTCTGACAAACGGCTGAAGGAGGCACATTCAGGCCAGGGGGTAGGTTTCCTTTATACGATGTAGATGGCAGACAAATCTTTTACCCATCCATCCTGATCTCCTGTGTGTCCCTAATCTGAGGCAAAGTAAAACTGGCTGGTAAGTTGGCACTGCCACAGAAGCTGGCACCCATTCCAGTCACCTGTGTCACTCATAGGTCTGACCGGCCCCATCCGTCAGACACAGGTGATGAGTAAGGCGGGTTGTATCCTGAGAGGAGGGTGGGCTCTGTGACTGAAGATCCAGCCCACTGACTGTGCACCTGTGTGGAGAGCCACGTAGACCTGATCATACCCCATCAGGAGAGCCATGATAACAAACCAGCATCCTCTGCCCCAGCCACAGCATCCAGGACGCACATGCAGCAGGAGGAAGCAAGCGGAGCAGTAGTTAACGACTCGCAGTTAACGAGCTGGACCTGTGGCTAACGAGCCGGATCCGGTGACGGCAGGGAGCCGGTGGCACAGACCCTCCAGCTGCACTGCAGAGTTGGGCTTCATTTAAACTTCTATGTTTCCTTAAAAGTCTGGTAAGCAGCCAAAACAAAAATACATTCCCTCTGAAAACATTGTCTGTCTCGAAGCCAAGTGACAAATCTGAACTAAAAAACTATTTTCCTTGAGATACAAAAGGTGTGGGCGGCATGATGGCTCAGTGGGCAGCATGGCTACCTCACGCCTCCAGAGCTGCAGGTTCAAATCCCGCCTCTGCTTGATTTGTGTGGAGTCCGTGTCCTCCTCATGTGCTGTAGGCTTCCTCTCTGGGTCCAAAGCCATACCCTGAGGCTGATTGGTGTCTCTAAACTGCTCATGAAGCCTGTGATGTGCTTGTGCTGGTACCGGCTTCGGGTAATCCCGACCAGGATAAGTGCGTAAGATCCAGGGACAGATGTGGGGAAAATAAGAGGGCATTCTGATCAATGTGTTTCTTCAGTGAGGGCTTGCAGATTAAGCTATGGTGCTTGCTGGGTACATCTGAAGGGAGTTCAGAGGACACCTTGCTCAATGGGGGCTTGTGACCCTTCAGTCAGAGGCCATCTGAGCTGCTCCTGAAATGCTAAGCACCTAGAAGGTGCTGCTTGTCAGCTAGAGATGACAGCAGCTTGTAGGGGAGGGTAAAGTTCTGACTTTTTTTTTTATACTATAATCACCCCAGCGGGAGTTGCACCAGCCCTTTCTGGATGGCTTCTAAGCGTGCTGATATTGGGGACCTTTCAGCTTCTGGGTGGGTAGATGCAAGAGGCTGGGATCCCTGCAGAGTGACGCAGTGGAGAGAGACAGACATGAAAACAAAGGCTTCCCCGCGGACGCCGATCTCTGGGAACAAGGCAGCCTGAGCGCCAGATTGTTATAAAACCAAACTTTGGGGTGTGTTGCTATTTGGGGGGGGGAGGGGGGTGTCGGAAATGTCAAGCAGATGGAGGAATTTCTCTGGTCCACGGCCAACCCCAGAGGTTTGCTCATACATAAACACGGGCCACCTTGTAGAATTAAAACCAAGAGAATAATCATTTATGGAGCCGCAGACCGAGGGCCACAGGTACGTCTGCGCTGAGGGTCCCCCAGCCTCATTCATCAGCACTGCTCCTATTCTCACTATGCAAATGGGCAGAGAGTTTTGCGGGCATCGGAGGTTAAGAAAGGGAGATGATTCAACTAAAATACATTAAAGGGATGTCAGCTGTTTGCCTGACGGCTCCTCGAAATTCCTGATGGGAGAAATGGCATCTCTAACGGGTCTCTACGTCATTTGATGTTTGTGAGCAAACGGTGGGCGGGTGGAACCGACGAAACAACAGGGCCAAATGGAGAGGCCCGTAGCAAGCCCAACCAGGCATGGCAGACCACATAGAGAGTGTCACGGCAACCATATGCTGGTGTCACCAGGGACACACGGTGAAGGACGTATCGGTGGCCAGTCAGAACTCACGACAGCAAACGGCCCAGAAGACGAATGACACGGTCAGCTGGCCGGGAGCCAGGCAGCTTACGGCTCCAGCAGCTGCACATCAATCGTTCTCCCTGACTTTCGGTATGGCTACGAATTAGGACGGCTTCATCGAAACGCGCTGCCATGCCGCCGGAGT
>JAODKN010000016.1:14069637-14084621 GCA_026774425.1 Petrocephalus zakoni | reverse complement strand
GCCTCCCAGTGTACATGACGGGGATGGATTGTATCGCTGCGCGGCTCGAGCGAGTGATTGGCCAGGGTGGGGGGTGCGGCTTCAGAAGCAGAATGTGAGAGATAGCAGCAGCGGGACGCCCGGCCGTGCTCATAACACTGCGTAACCCCCCATAGGCGCAGGAGTTTCACACCATTCAGAGAGAGCTGCTGCTTCCAAATAGCCTGCGAATAATTATATCCTCTTGCACTGTGTCTCCGTGAGGAGAAGCCTAACTGACCTGACCCTGGATCAATAATGCTGCTAAGAGATACAAGCAGGGCCTGACCTGACTGAACACTTCAGTGTGACCCTGCAGGCAGCTCCGCTCCAGAGGAGTGTAGCCTGGGTCACTGTGGCCCAGTGACGCTGCGCAGGACTGACTGACGCCCAGCCTCCTACACGACTCATACATGAGTCATTCTCCTCGCGGTGGGGGGGTACCTGCAGTGAGAGCCGCACCCCCCGGCCCGATAGGCTCAGCGACTCGGGCAGGCCCACAGCAATGACGGATTCCGGACAGCATGATCCCTCCTAAGGCCGCGAGGGGCGGCGACCTTCCCGAATGTGCGCTGCTAGACGCCGGGGAACTCCTTGGCTAGGATAACTGAGGAAGAGTGTGATTAAGGCGGGAAGAGGAGGAGCAGGAGGAAGAGAGGAATAAAACGAAACAGAGATGCACCTAGCTGTTTGTGTGGCAGGATGGCACGGCACGCCCCAGATAAAAAGGGGGCAGGGACACACTTCACTGGCTCCGCCTTTCACAGAGAAGAACTACTTCCCTTTATCTGCACTGATACACAAGGAAGGAGAAGCGCAGTATCTCCGGCTGCTTCCGTAACTCCTGCTCATCTTCTCCGAGTCTGTGTGGATAAAACACACAACAGCAACCCACTCCTAAGGACCATATGGCAGCTATGTACCAGCTTGGGTATACCGCGGTATTTTGGGTATGTATTGGAGATACAGCTCCGGAAAAAACCGAGACGACTCTGTTCTGCTGGAAGAAGCCTACACTGAATAGCATGTCGCTTCCAGGCTCATAGTTTCTAAGACAGTGGTACACAAGAACAGGGTGATGTTGGAGACACTGGGAATGACCAGAAACCAGCCAGGTAGAGGGGGGAAGTGACTTGTTAATGCACAAAAACTTATCTGGCACTTTCACATGATAAGAATCAGAGAAGAACCAGGCTGCACGTTGCAAAAAAAACATTATTCACAGACCCATAAATTGAGAAAGGAGTGAAACGAAGATTTTTGCTGTGGTCTTTAAAATTTTTTTTCTTGAACTGTACATTGGGTGTATTTTAAAATCTCAGCAACAAAATTTCTAAATACTGGAAAGGTGCTGCTTTTGAAAATACTATCAAAATACACACAATGCGTGTTTACCAGAGTTGGGTGATTCAGGTCCTGGTCTGGATTTTTACTCTTTGGACCCAGATTTCCCACCTCTGACCATGACGTATGGTTGGTGTGGCGGTATGAGAAGACGCCCAAGCCTAGCGGCCGGCTAATGGCTTCCCGTCCCCTTGACAGGAAGAGAAAGCGAGGGCGTGAGCACAGCACTCACCACAGTGTCACGACCGCTTCAGGCAGCAAACACTCAGCGTGAAATCGTGCTACGCTCAGCGGGACTTGCACAGCTGCATTAGCACCCCTGCCAGGTGCACCGTCCCGGAACAGGACGTGAGGGAACAGAAGCTAATGTGCATGTTTCACTTACCTTTAAAAAGCAATCCTCCTGAATCTGCCCCCCTAGGGACAGTGTTCCAACAGCCCAGTATCCCCGCTACCTGAAGAGCTGCGCTACGCTAGCGATGATCGACAGCATAAAACTGTCGCACGCATCATTAAAATGCAGGCTGCTGATTTATGGGACATTCCAAATTAGAGATACTTATTTTATTACTTGCTTGGGCAGATCTTAAGGTAAAGACTTTGGGCAAAGCAGAGTGCAGCTCGCAGTCACACGGTCACCCGTTTGAGGGTAATTCAGACCGAACCCATCACCTGAAGCTGGTGCCAACAGGTGCTGAGCCAGTAAGATGGTGCAAACTCCACACATTTCTAAAGAGAAATCCTGAAGACCACTCAAAACACCTACTATGGCTTCTCATCCGCCGGACCTGATCTACGGTGACATCAAAGCCATCCTCACATCGGTCACACTGATCTTTGTGTGCACCCCCATGTGATGAACCCCGGCTTCACACAAAACTGTCACGGATGTCTTCATGAGGAGTCCATTTCGGCAAGTGAGGCTTGACAGCTAATGGGGGCCAACAAAAGCCAGCAGACTGCCTGAAATCCAGCCCTGGAGGGCGTCCACAGCAAGGTCCTCAAAATGGGCCGTGCAACCTTCAACCCCAGCTGAATCTGACCTATCAAAATTTGGTGCGGGCGATGAGTTCCAGCAGAGCCAAGGGAAAGGCGGTAGAGACCTCCCCCATACCTCCAGTGGACGGCCAACTCCGCGGCATCACGTAACCAGTGAGTAGGGGGGTAGAGGCTGGCCTCTTGTCATCTTCCCGGCAAGGAAATTACACAGACCGGTCGAAGTGGGCAGATCCACGAGGCAGCTGGGCTCAGCGTGCGCCAAACTACCTGGTCCACGAGTCCAACTGGAGCGCTCAACTCAGACACGAATCGCCCGTGCCTTACGGTGGAAAATTGGACCTCAGTAGACTCATTAAATCTAAATTACACTAATTCAATTCAGGTTTCCAATTCCACAACATAATTGAGCAGTACTTGAAAATGCGAATGGGAGCGTAATTAGATCTTTTGTTTTCTAATTATTTTCAGCTGGCTGCGAAAGGGGTCCCGCGACGAAGAAGCCGGCCCCACGGACAGGTGACATATGGGGAGAGTCGCTCACTAATGGAGCCATGCAAGTGCAAAGGAGAAGCCCGCGGACGTGGCTAGCAGGAGCTGGCCCTTGAAGGCTGCAGGGCCTGAGCTCCATACAGCCCCACCCTCCGTCACAGAGCCCTCGTTACCCAGCCCACGTAACCGGGAGTACCTCAGCATGTCGGCCTATCCCCTGCTGACCCCCATCCCCCCTGGCTATCCCAGCATCCTCACTGAGCCTCAGGGCTCGTCCTCTCTACCTCACGTCTCCAGCCACACTTCCGTGAACCAGATATTCCTGCATAAATAACAGTGTCCACTGAGGTATCTGGAAATAACATGGGGCGGGGGGGGTACTAACAATGTTTTATTTATATGAATTTAGATGTACTGTATATGTCTGGACTGCACACGTCTCCACCCAGCCTGTCCTGAACACTCTCAGGCAGAGATGCTCTCGGCTCAGTAATCAGGGGCTTCATGCTACCCATCAGGCACCTGCCCCGTTCGAAGCCACACCCCCCACCTCCCAGGGCGTGAGTCGGCCGCAGCGGGAAGCCGCAAGATGCTGGAGGCACTGGATCCACTGCGTGAAAATGCCTCATTTCTGTAGGCGCGGAACCGCAGCGCTTATCCATCTGCCCGGGCGCCCAATCTGGCGCTCAATCAATACGGGGAACATTTCCGACACTTTAGTGCTTAGCGATATGGCTTCAGTGTTTTCGTTTGCGCGTGCTTTGTTTCTGAGATCCATAAACTCGTAACGAGGACCTGGAGTGAGCAGTGTAGCGTTTTCTAAGCGGGAAGGAGGAGCTTCAAAGAAAAAAGCCAAGTCAGCTGGGATAAGTGGTGTGTGATCGAGAGGAGGGTATGGATTGCCAGGGGTGGGTCAGGGCCAAGTCATGTGACAAGCCCCTTTTCACAGGTCACGTGACACTAATCCCCCATTTCTAGTGATTCTATTCGTCGGGATCCTAAGATGGGTCATCCCCAGCCCCCCGTCGTTTAACATGTTGGGGGGCAGAGACCCTGGCATGGAGGGGTATGTGTGCAGCCAGACAATCAGGGAATGGTCCTTCAGAGGGTCACAGGAAAACACAGACATGCAATCTGACTGATTACTATAGACTCCCTAGCACTCAGATTGTATGTAATGGGGGCAGGAGGGTGCATGCTTAACTGACACACACTACCTCTCAGCTACCTTATCAGCTCACTGGACATTACTGAGTATGGAGTATTGCAAGCAATTATCAGAAAGGCAATTATCTGTAATTCATGAAAGAAATGTCAATTTCTACAGACAAATTATAAATACCCATCCATCCACCTTCCATAATAGTTTCCACACTGCAGGTCACAGGCGGCCAGGCGTCTGTTCCAAAATGGACAACAGGGCAAACAGGGAGTGCATAATGCTTAGGCTGAACTGCGCCCCCCACCTGGCATCCACTGAGGTCTGCATCTTAGAGAGCATTGCATGAGACACTGGCAGGACACCCTAGGGAAAGCACTGGGAGTTGACACACAAGGGGGTGTACTGGAGGACGCACTGGAAGTGGACATACAAAGGGGTGCACTGGGGGGACATACAGTGGGAACACACTGGGGGGGTGCACTGGGGGGATGCACTCAGAGTAGACACACACAATAGGATGTATTGTGGGGACATACTGGAGGGACGGACTGTGGGGACACACTGGGGGGATACACTAGGGGGAGCCCAGGAGGCCCTGGGGTGATACTTAGGGGACACACTAGGAGGCTGCACTGGGGGGACACACTAGGGCAGTGCACCGGGGGGGACCACTGAGGGTATGCATTTAGGGGACACACTAGGGGAGTGCACTGGGGGTACGCACTGAGGAGACACACTAGGGGAGTGGACTGGGGAGATGCACTGGGGGAATGCACTGACAGGACACACTAGGGGAGTGCACTGGTGGGACGCACTGAGGGGACACACTAGGGGAATGGACTGGGGAGATCCACTGGGGGAATGCACTGAGAGGACACACTAGGGGAGTGCACTGGTGGGACGCACTGAGGGGACACACTAAAGGAGTGCACTGCACTGGGGGGACAAACTGAGAGGACACACTAAGAGAGTGCACTAGGGGGACACACTAGGGGAGTGAACTGCACTGGGGGGACAAACTGAGGGGACACACTAGGGGAGTGCACTGGGAGGGACGCACTGAGGGGATGCATTGAAGGGACACACTAGGGGAATGCACTGACGGACGCTCTGTGGAGACACACTGACCAGACGCTCTGTGGAGAAACACTGATGGGATGCACTGGGGGGTGCCTCACAGGCTGCGATGCAGCTGCTGCACAATTTGGGAGTGCCAATGCAAGGGTGGGGGGGTAATAACTGGCTGCCATTGTTATCATTACTTCACAGCAAACTATCTAATTGTCTTGTCAAGTGGAGGTGCTATTTTCGGAAAGCACCCCCGCCCCTCAGTTGTGGTGGTAGGGAAGTCATACTCATCTTTAAAGTGTGACAGGGAGTGACGTGAAGTGATGTAGCGTGATGTGGAGTGACGTGGCATGATGTAGAGTGATGTGGAGTGGTGTGGAGTGACATGGAGTGATGTGGAGGGACAAGGACTGATGTGAAGTTACTTGGAATGTTGTGGAGAAACAAAGAGTGATGTGGAGTGACATGGAGTGGTGTGGAGGGACAAGGAATGAGAGGAGTGACGTGGAGTGGTGTGGAGGGACAAGGAGTGATTTGGAGTGATGTGGAGTGGTGTGCAGTGACAAGGAGTGGCATAGAGTGATGAGGAGTGGTGTGGAGTGATGAGGAGTGACGTAGAGTGACGTGAAGTGATGCAGAGTGACCTGGACTAACGTGGAGAGATGTGGACACACCAGGGCTGGCCGTGAGTCAGCTCCTGTCTCAAGTATCCTCAGACCTCGGAGAACATCAGGCCTTTTTCTCTGTGAAAGCACCTCCGCCTCCGCTATACTTTCTAATGAGGGCAGGGATAACAGTCGAGGGGAGCCTTCCACCTGCTAGGAGCACGAAGGACCACCACGTCGCTCTGTCTCTCTCTCTCTTTTCTAATATCTGAATCTGCTGGACTCCTAAGGAGGAAAGTGCTACTGAAACAGCTGAGGAAAACACATACCCAGTGGTGAGTCTGGGAGCTTTTGAAGTGCTACGTGTAAGAGTAGTAGACCAGCCTTATCATTAACCAATGATACTGAACTGGTGAGTGACAGGGGAGGGGGTTACTCTGGGAGCCAATCAGCTTTCAGCTGAGGCCAGCGCTCCTGAGGCCCCACCGCCCTGTGGGTGTGCAGGTCTCATGTAAACACACAGGGGGCGCACCATCTCCTCTGACGGGCCATTTCTCCTGATACCACTCTGCTGATGCCCCATTTGTTCAGCTCTTCCCATCAGACGGGCGCTGGAGGTCAATTCAAACATGCAGAAATAGATTTAAAAACAGCTTCTTCGCAAAAGCTGTGGCACTAGGGAACTTAGACGTCCCAGTCTGACAGACTGATGTGCTGCTATTACTGCTACTACAGCTCTTACTTACATGTGTTTTAAGCCACTGATTAAGTGCAATATTTCATATTAAGCATGCCATTTAACACCAATAATACACTTTTATTCTGTGTCTGTCATAATGCTTTTGTTGTTTTGCATTTTACACTCCCTATAAATTGTATTTGTTGCTTAGATTTGGCATTTTTACAGCGCAGATATTTTTACACTCTAATATTTCTATTGTACATATTCTTGTATATATGTGTGAAGTTTTGATATAAATACTATCTGAGGTTGACGCAATCGCTCATACAATGACAATAAAGTTTGATTGTCTGTGTAGCGTCGCTTGGGGGTGCCTAGACCCCCCTGCACAATTTAAACGCATGTGGGTGAGAAGCCAGGGATTTCCTGCCAGTGGATAATTGCAGCATTTGCTATATCTATATAAAGGCCCTGAATACAGCGATGCCTCCCGCACCATGTCTCGCTGGCGATATCAGCCAGTGCGTCGACTCCAGCATGAGCCCCAGTACAGTGACACGCTGCACATATGCAGTTATTTCACTGTTTGAAGTGCATTAACACCTGGGGGACAGTGGTCTTTCTGGAATGGGGGGGGGGGGGTTGCAAGGAATAGACCCCTGAGCTATGGTGCCCCCCTGCCCAAGCACCTCGCATGCTTTGGAGGGGGGAATGGCCGCACACCCTCTGCCACATATGCATCACATGCATGGGATACCCCAGTGAAGCCATCGGTCCTGAACCCTCCACAAATAGCTTTCCATTTATCAGATGTCATGCTGGGACAACCAATCAGGAGAGTGGTTTCACTTTCACTTTGCCTAACTTCAGTTTCAGGCTCCTTGAGAAGGGCAGATCACTCATGTCGCCCACCAAACCTCACACTTCTCTAGTCATATCTCTCTGTCTCTGCCTGTATATTTAATCTAAGTCTCACTATCCCTCAGCTAACCTCTAATGGCGTGTGGCGTGGGTTTAAGCCTCAGGCTTTTGTCTAATGCCCGTTACGTTGTTTACATAACGGCGGCAAGTGTGATAACTGCACGAAGAATTGCACACAAATTAAAGCCGGAATAACCCATGTGAACAGATTCCAAAGCCGCAGCCGCATCTAGTGACAATCCTACAACCTCAAGAGCTCATTTTTCATAGCAACAAATACAACAACAGCATTGCTGAAGTTAATTACACAGAGCTTTCTGAATCACAGGTTCATATTAAAAAGTGCCTTTTTTCAATAATCGTAATTTCAATCTAATCTGTCGGTATGCTGTACTTGATGAAAACACAGCCCATAAAATCCAGTAAACGTGCTACTCACTCGCCACCCTATGCCTATGAGCTCTACATTGGTCACGCCCACTCCACTTGCAATCAATCAGCACTCTTTATCACTGCATCCAAGGGAATACTGGGGGGACACACTAGGAGACACACTCGGGGATACACTAAGGGACACGCTAGGGGACACACTAAGGGACACACTCGGGGACACACTCGGGGAGACACGAAGGGACACACTAAAGGACACACTCGGGGACACACTAGGGGACACACTCGGGGACACACTAAGGGACACACTAGGGGACATGCTCGGGGACACACTAAGGGACACACTAGGGGACATGCTCGGGGACACACTGGGGGAATGCAAGGGAGAGCCCTCACACAGCCCTCCTTGTGATTACTTTACACTGGTCATTGGAATGTAGCCGCACGACAGTGCAGAGCTTAGCACTGCTGCCTCATACCAATCTGGGACCAGGGTTCCAGTCTCTGCCCTCAGCTCCGGGTGTGTGGCGGTTGCATGTTCCTGTCATTTGGGGTTTCCTCTGGGTTCTTTACCCCCCCCCCCCCCCCCCACAGTCCTAAAACATGCTGAGGTGAAATGAAGCAACCAAATTCACCGTAGGTGTGCCTGTGTGAGTGAATAGTGTGTGAGCGTGCCCTGTGCTGGGTTGGCGCCTCATCCTGGGTTGTTCCCTGCCCTGTGCTGATAGCTTCCAGGATAGGATCTGGATCCCCAGGACTCCTGAATAGGACAAGTGGATATACAAGATGGATCGATGCTCATCGGCACTGCTCACTAACCAGCTGGGGTTACTGGGTCAGGCAGCAGTGCTTCATTACCAAAGTGCAATGCGGGTTTCAGCAATAAATAGCGTAACGGTGATATATCAGCTGCTCTTTAATGAAGGAGCATATGCAATGATCAGCAGGATATTAACTGTGATTCAGTACGGGGGGCCCACAGAAATAAACAAGATACAAGTAAAAACATTTGGCCTAAAACAGACAGAGAACACCCCCGAGGACCGCATGACCGTCAGCATTAAATACCGGCTGGCATCCACCCTCCCTAATCTCCCTTATTCTGTACGGGGTCACTGTGAGCCAGGACCTGTCCTAGGCAGCGCTGGGCAGGACACCAATCCATTGCAGGACATGCACATAAAAGGCAAGTCTGAGATTTCACTGCATTTCACTGCACTTGCGGGTTTCCTGCTTCGGGACTACAGGAGGACACCGGAGGAAATCTGCATGAACATGTAAGGAACACACAGCTTCCCACACAGAGAATGAGGGCTGTGAATCAATCTGGCAGCCTTGGAAGTGTGAGGTCATGGGGCTGCCCACCGAGACGCCCCTAAACAGCATCCAGAGCTTAAATAATCATCGCTGCACTGGGTCCACATCCACGCGGCATAGTGCCTCCTCAGCCGGAAAATGGGAAATTCTCTGGCCTTCGGGCCGTGGCACTCGGGCTCGATCGATCTGGGACTGGGGCTGTGATGCAGCGTCCCCCGCCCCTTATGTACCCCAGATGGTCCTGTACATGCCCACCACCCTGAGGCATGAAGCCCATCTAGAAGAGGAGTCCAGAACCATTACAGGTGTTAGAGAAGTAATATCCACAGCAGATGAAGATTTAAATTGATAATGTGGCAGCATAATGAAATTGCCAAAGTAATCCTAAGGCAAAAATGAACAAATGAATTATAAATATATAAATATATTTATATATATATATATATATATACACACAGACACAGACACACACACATATAGCTCAGATCTCACATACATAAATGTATGTGTACATATATAAAATTACCCACCTAGGCTCCAGTAATCGTAGTGACGGCTGGAGTAAGAACAGTCCCCACCCCCCCACCTTCCTTAATCATCCCCCACCCTAGTCTGTGGAACACTAATTAGGGGAGACGCGCAGCCCATAATTAATAGCTCGCCGGCTAGCGCACAGCCGTGAGAGCCATCGCCCCTTCAAGATGAATTAGGGATTGGCGGGTCCCTGTGGAGCATCGGGATGCAGGTGTGAGGAGCAGGTTGGGTGTGTCGATGGCCAGCTTAACGGTGATAATTATGGCTGTGGTGCGGGGAGTCGGGGCGTGCAGGCGTGGGGGGGTGGGGAGAGTCTCTGCACAGACACTGAAGCCGCTGCAAGTCTCTTTCCCCGCTGTTGCAGCAGACACCCTCTGATCCCCCTCGGGCAGATCGCTGTCCAGCTACGGCTTCAGTAGGATCTCTGTTGGCCCCCAACATTTCAAGAAACAGCCCCTCCCTTCTGCGTGTTCCATGCGCGATGACCCTCAGCCGACCCCTAGTTCAGTCCCCAAAATGGCCCCGAGTTTGCTGGGCCAGGCATCTAAGAGGAAAATAAATAAATTACGAACTTGAACAATGGGGCCGCCTGTGCTAGTCACTGAATGCGCCGTTCGGGATATTTAATGCGCCACAGCGAGAGAGCGAGATGACTGGGCCTGGCCGAGTCACGCAGAAACACAATAGGCCAACTTGATCTCCATCCCTTTGGCAAGCAGTGGCAGCACCATGCCTTTTGGGAGGCTACTACCAGAGATGTAGTGTGGCTGGAAGGTCTGCGTGTTCCAAGTAAGGCTTCCTGGATATGTACCATCCCCACAAGCCCCCTGCCCCCGGAATAAAAGGTCCCCTTCAGCACCAAATGCTTTGCCAGTTTCCCTTGACACTTTTCATTTCCTCTCAGCATGAGAAAAAAATCATTAATAGGCTAAAATGAGATTAAATGGCATAAACTACACACCCTTGACAGAACACCATGTTTGCCAATCTGCCTCTCCGGTGTGGAAAGGCCGGATGGCAGAGTAATGTCCTATGTTCCAGATGCTTCTTAGGCTCCTTGGTGGGACGTTATGACCAGAACGAAGCCGATTCACAGAATTAAACCACAGCTCAGCTCAGCCAGGAGATATTAGCCAAACGGCATTTGCGAAAATGAATGAGTCTGTGTACAATAGCCGCAGCACCAGCTTTGAGAAGGCTGTGGAGGAGCCCACGTAAACACAAACATCAAATGGTGTAACGGAGATCCCCGGGGCTCTCCGACACGCACACTCAAGCCTTTAATACACATTGCACTGACTGAGAGAATTCTTCATTTCTGAAGCTTAACTCAATTCAAACGGGTGGAGTGGAAACTGTATTTTGGGGACCGTGGCTCACTATAGCAGAGGCAGAGGTGACAGGCCAAGGCTCCGACAGAACGAATCCCCCCAGACAGGTGGCCTTGGCCCACGGGATAATTGAATTTGGCCCATTCATTACACATTGATTGCATTACCTGGCAGAAAACCATCAGGAGTGACGTGATTGGCTCCTGTCATCAGCGATGCATCACCTGAGGCTCAGCACTCATTTACAGCGGGGAAAAGGCTAAGAGGCTACAACACAACAAGGCAGCACTAACAAACGAGTTACAACTGGAGCGAATGCAAAGCATGCCTAGGGCTAATGGGTGGAGAAACAGGTCGCGTTAGACTTTAACCATGTGAAAGTCGGTCTGCTGACCGAATCCAAAATGTGCATCTGAGCCGTTAGCTCTGTGGTCATCCAGGCATTGACCACAGGTGACAGCTTCCGTATGACATGGCACTCAGCAGGTTGCAGTGACGTGGCCGGGCTGCCATGATAAGCTGCTGGTTTACTGCACGAGTTCAAGCTGTACACTCACACATTCATTCAGAAGCTCGAGTACAGAGAAATGTGATACGTGGCAAGCTAATATGAAGCAGGACTGTAACTTCTGCTCCCTCCCTATGCCACCATAGCTGAGGTCATAAGCCATGAGGCTAATGTAAGTAATGCTGAGTTATATGGCTCATAGCTTCCAGCTTGAACACATCATACCTATATATTTATTCCAGCTATAATTCAAAATGGCTGCCACCAATGTGCAGTGAAACACCTTTTCTCTTTACGTAAAATATATCTGACAGGACAGCCCTCTGTTTTGGCTGCAATTACACCAGCCTGGTTTATGGCGCTGTGGCGTTTGGGCGGCCCACACGCAGGCAGGCTGCTCTCACAGAGCTTAAGCGGCTTCCTCCTGCGATCTACCCCTCCCCATATGGGACAGCGGCCGCTGACGTGCCTCCCCCCCCAGGCCATGGGGGCCAGCAAAGCAGGGGCGGATATTCGCACAGTCAGGTGGGCCGGGGGGGGGGCTTGGCAAAGCCAGAGCACTTCTGTTACAGTTAAGCACCAAACTATTGAAGTGCCCCAGTGCCGTTCCAGGTATGCCGTCATTTGTGGCTGATTTCCATACATGAGGTGAGCTAATTGTTACAAGACTTAAATTGCTCTGGTAGTGTAGGTCACACATTTGCACGAGTGTGGGTCTGCACAAGCCTCTCGGCACACCTCTCGCGCGTGTGCAATCCGTGTCTGCAGAGCCCGAACATGTGTTTATGTGCATGTGTGCTTGTTACCAGTGCCTGTGGGGGGAACATGGGAACCTCAGTGCTCTTGGGTAGGTGTGTGTGCATGTGGCACCTGGCGAAGCAGCACTGAAACAACGTCCCTTAGAGAAGAGGGGTCAAGGAGGCATCAGCCCACTCAGCCCTGACAACCTAAACCCCCCCTAGACACGTGACACACTCTCTGCCTCTGCAGCAGAACAGGCCCGGGGCTTTTTTAGCCCAGTGCACCTCTCCTCTCTGCCATGATGGTTCCAAGCAGGAAGAGCCAGACAACAGGAGGGCTGCCGGTACCCCTGTAGGGGATGAGCCCGCACTGGAACCGCCCGCACTGAACAAAGTGCAGCTACGCGTATTGACAGAATCCTCTCCCTCGCCTGTTGTTGGCATGGGAACCGCAATTTGTCAATCAACGGTGAAAGGTAGATCCTCACCACACACAAACAGGGACCGTCTGTTTTGACACTTGCTGGCTGCATGCAGAAATGGCTTGTTCTCAGCATGGTGGCTGTCAAACCCCCCCCCCCCCAAAACAAAAAGACAGCCTTGACCTTTGAAGCCTTTTTGGTCTATAACAGTGATCACCAACTGGAGGACTCTGGGTCAGAAAATAGTCCAGTTGGAACCATACACTAATCACCCTCCCAACCCCTACCTCGGCCAATATATATTTTTTGAGAACCTTGACTTTGTGTTGCTCATGGAACTTACTCTTTGGAGAAAAATAGGAGGGGACCCCTGGTTATATATAAAATGAGTGCCACTCGTCGACAGGCACGGTAAGCCTCACAATATTTCAAAATATGTCAGGCACTGATGAAACTGAACTTTCTGCAATTTTCTCTCACTGGGGGTGGGGGCCTCCTTCTACAGCTGGCCAGTCAGCAAGTCAGCTTTGTCAGGGTGAGGTGGGGAAGGTGCCATGCAGGGTGTGGAGCCAGGGTGATGTCACCGAGACGCCCGGGAGTTTCAGCAAGGGTAACCCAACTTCTCTTTGCACGTTTAACAAATGTAGCCTGGGTTTCAGAAGGTTATGTATACAGTGGCATAGTTTGATATTGGAGGGGAACCATTTCATAATCAAAATGCAAAGGTATATTTTATTGCCAGGACAAATCCACATTAAATATTGGGGGGTACCTGTCCACCCATCCCCCTGGTTCCTAGGCCTCTGGATCTATAAAAAGAGAGATTTGGATGTTTGGATTTCATTCACAAAATATACTATATGAATACTAAGACATTATGGACAATTCTATACTTTGTGGGAACAGTTTGGGGAAGGCTCAAAGACATGGTCGGGTGAGTTTGGGGTGGAATAACTAGACTGGTCCGTACAGAGCCCAGGCCTCAACTCCATCAATCACCTTTGGGATGAACTAGAAAGGAGATTGTGTACCAGGCCTTCACATCCAACGTCAGTGCCTGACCTCACAAATGATCTTCTGGTTGAATGGGCAAAAATTCCCACAGACACACTTCAAAATTCTGAGGAAAGCCTTCCCAGAAGAATGGCAGTTGTTATAGCTGTAAAGGGGGGACCAACTCCATATGGATGCCTATAGATTTAGAATGGGATGTCATAAAAGCTTTTGTAGGTGTAATGGCCACCTGTTTGTAGTGCATTATATGTATCTGTCTAGGACAGAGAGAGGCCAATCAAAGCCGAATGCATCACTCAAATGGGTTTTATTGTCATAAGATCTGACCAGACAGAGACCCAACACCCTGATCTGAACCAGCTAAGCCATGCTGCCAGGTTTCCCATCCAGTAAGCCCTTCCTCCAGAGGGTACACAACCACAGGAAGCAGGTAACGGAATGGAGCTGCTAATTGGGTGGATGCTTCCAGAACATGGCATGCAGGAACTCACTCAAATGGAAACGGGCAGTGGGGCTGGAGAGGAAATCAAAGGCAGGAGACAAAACTAAAAGACAAAAGAACCAAACAGTTCACAGAAGCAAGCCGGTGACCCTGGACATAAACACAGACTAAACACACAAAACAAGAGCGCAAAGTCCCAAAGCCCCAAACAATATGCATTAATCAGTACTCATTTAGCCTGGGACCCCTGATTACAGGGGGTCGAGGACAAAGAAGAACTCGTCCTGCTTTAAAGTCGCCACAGATCTGCAGGGTTCAGAAGGTTTGTGGTGCTGAGATGGACAGAGAGGGGAATGACTCTGCTGCTGTATAAAATAAGTGTGAGATCGATGAAATGCTGAAATAGGCTGTGGGGTGAGTGCGTCACATCAACACCTCCGTCTGCACTGGCACCCATCCGGAACGGGAGAGCAGGCGGCCAGAGACAGAAAGGTGGGCTGGGACTCGCCATGTGCTCAGCTGATCAGCCACGGCTTTGGGGGTGGGCTAATCTAGACCTAACTCTGCAGAAAGGGCTTCTCAAACATTGTCTGAAATACCGTCCAGTATACTAACTGAGTGTACACAGCTGGGGGGGGGGGGTTTAAAGAACACAGGCTTCCCACTTACCCACCTGTGTGAAACAGCAATACATAAACACTCAACATAAGGCTTCTCCATCCCATACCTCACAGAGCTACAATAAGATAACCCCCAAAACAGACTTAACATGTTCCACTCTAAGACATTAGCTCAGACAGACCAAATCCATACTGATACCATACCAACCCCCACCCCCACTTAGCCTCTGAAACAAAGACTGGTCACGATCCAATCAAGCAACTGTGAAGCATGTGTTGGATGTAAGCTGAAGTGCGGGCCCCCCATAGTGTTCGAGGCCCCTCGGTCTTCTTGTGGGTCCCCCTGGGGCAGGGACCCAAATGCCGCACATGTGTTCC